>CAUDMG010002639.1:162500-467500 GCA_958450375.1 Homarus gammarus | reverse complement strand
AGGGAGGGGAGGGAAGGGAGAGGGGAGGAAAGGGAAGGGAGAAGGGAGAGAAGGGAAGGGAGAGGGGAGGAAAGGGAAGGGAGAGGGGAGGAAAGGGAAGGGAGAGGGGAGAGAAGGGGAAGGGAGAGGGGAGAGAAGGGGAAGGGAGAGGGGAGGAAAGGGAGGGGAGAGAAGGGGAAGGGAGAGGGGAGGAAAGGGAAGGGAGAGGGGAGAAAAGGGGAAGGGAGAGGGAAAGAAAGGGAAGGAGAGGGGAGAAAAAGGGAAGGAATAGGGAAGAAAAAGGGAAGGGAGAGGGAAAGAAAGGGAAGGGAGAGGGGAAGAAAGGGAAGGGAGAGGGGAGAAAAGGGAAGGGAGAGGGGAGAAAAAGGGAAGGAATAGGGGAGAAAAAGGGAAGGGATAGGGGAGAAAAGGGGAAGGGAGAGAGGAAAAATGGGAAAGGAGAAAAAGGGAAGGGAGAGGGGAGAGAAAGGGAAAGGAGAGGGTAGGGAAAGGTGAGGAAAGGTATCTTACTACACCATCTACACATCAATTAACAACTTACACTAATCAATGTATGTCTTTCCTCGTCGCACAAAACGTTTTATACATCATCAAACAATCGCCCTCAAACGTTATCAAATATACGAGTTACCTAAATAATAACTATTCTGATTGATATTGGTAGCTGCTGTTGTTTTCGGTATTCTGTCTTTGTTGTTTTCAGCAATTGTCTTCGTTGTTTTCGGTATTCTGTCTTCGTTGTTTTCGGTATTCTGTCTGTTGTTTTCGGTATTCTGTTTTTGTTGTTTTCGGTATTCTGTCTATGTTGTTTTCGGTATTCTGTCTATGTTGTTTTCGGTATTCTGTTTTTGTTGTGTTCGGTAATTTTGTCTTTGTCGTTTTCGGTGTTTTTGTAATCATCGAAAGCGAAGTCTCCATAATCTGCCACCTACAACCATTACCACCATCCACCCACACATCAACCATAACCATCCATCACCACTACCACAACAACCACCATTACCACCTACCAAACATTATACTTACAACAATAATGTCATCAACACTGCCCAAATATACACCTGTAATTAAAACAAAATATCTCTCAGTTAAATATCTCAAAACCAGGTATACCCTTGTGATATAAGACATATTTGTGCTATAAATTCGAAGGTTAAGTTAGAAATTTTCACATAAAATATAACATCTTGATATATCACCGTCTAGAGATATCTTAACACGGGGTGATAGCAATAATTGAGCCTAACTAGACACTGGGTAGCATGGTACAGTATGGGGAGGAGCCGTGAGGGCTGGTGGGTTGAGACAGCCTTGGTCAACAGCTGGCAGACTATAAGTTACTGTTTCTCTGCCCCGGAAAGATTCGAGCGAGGTTACAGCGTGTCTGTCTCTCTCTCTCTCTCTCTCTCTCTCTCTCACCTTTACCTTGGTTTACTCCACTTAATATCGCTCGTCTAAATACACACACAAAGTCTTTCTCAAATGGTATCTATCATCATAACCTGGTATATCTATCAAACTTATCAAAACCTCCATATATCGGTTTATAAAGATGACAGAATCGCCGGGGTTGATCTGGGAGGCGGTGGAGAAGTGAAGAGAAATGAAGTGTGAGCGAGAGTGTGTGGGTGTGTGGCGTCGCCCTGGCAAGGTTGCTAGTAGAAACTGTAGTATCTAGAGCTATAGCGGACCACACCGTCCATCACTGTAAGGTACCTCCCCTCTCACACCTGCTGAGGCACCTCCCTTCTCACACCTGCTGAGGCACCTCCCTTCTCACACCTGCTGAGGCACCTCCCTTCTCACACCTGGATCCCCCCCCCCCTCCCGTACCTGGCACTCTGGTAGTACCTGTACAGTTAAGTTACAGTTACACACACTCCATTCACTCTCGCACCTGGTACTCTAAAGAGGAGAATTAACACACCTGCCACTACCAATTTTACCACTATCACACCTGGCACACTTACACATGACACACATAGGGCACTCTTTCCCGGTACTCTTACACTTGACACAATTACACTTGGCACTCTCACCATTGGCACACTTATGTTTGGCACTTACACTTGGCATACTTTCACTTAATATTGTTAGTTATGGCACTACTTGGTCTGGCGGAGCTTACAAGGATGGCGCCAGTGATGCCTTTACAGGTACACTGACCATATACTGTACACCCACTGATGCACACACACACACACACACACACACCAAATAAACATATTTTATACATCCACACATCCGTCCATACATAAAACAGACATTATACATGTACTGACACTATAAAGTCACACATACACTGAGTATACAGACGATACACACACACACACACACACGTACACAGACACTGTGCCTGTTTATGGACTTAAGATTTATTGTTTATCGTTACGGTAAACTTGACCAGGAGCGGGCCACACCTTGGCCTAATACTGGAGGGAAGGTGCCACACCTGTCTGCCTCGTGTAGTCCTACTATACACTACGGGAAGACCAACCTTACACGACCACAGCTGATTCGTGTTATCCTGTAACTGCATACAGCACATTAAGAAGGGGAAAAAAGGTGGTAGCAGCAGCGGTGGTAGGAGTGAGGTGCTCCACATGGCCGGGGCAGCAGACGCGACAGTTAGGCGGCCTTCACACAGGGTCGTTCCTAACTTTCTAGACACTGACGGCAGCCTGGACATGCCACTTTTTGTCTTACTTTTTTGCCCTTGACACATAAGGCATCTCAAAAAGCTTAGTAGCTCACTAATCCCTGGCACTGCTGGCATAACACGAGGGAGGAGTCGTAGAGTTACCACAAGTGAGCCTCACAGTACAGTGAGACACAACCATAGATTGTGTGGCTACAACCTCCTCACCTACACTACCCCCCCCCCCCCCCCAGGTGACTTATTGTATCTTCTCACGTGTAATAAAAGTTTCCCCAACATCCCCATAAGACAAGACGTCCAATATACTGGATGTCCGTGTGCTCCTCGCTAGAACCTCAGACAGGCTAATTAAGTCATCACTGTTCATATTCTTCCATTCACAACAATAATTTTCTCAGCGATACATGACGTCTAGCCGACGATTATGGAAGATATCATGGCAGTCGTTTATTTAAGAGTTATTTATACAACAAGAGTAGTATGAGGTGGGAGCGTCACCCACACACCCGAGGCGAGCGGTGGAGTAGTTCTTTACCGGGAAATGAGTAAGAAGTATAGTCCCTAGTGTCCATCCATCACCCCTACATCTTCTTCCTCCGCCTGGGGCCTCACCACCGTCTCTCTCAGCTTCCCTCACGTTGTTCCACTGTGTGATCGTCGTCATAACAACGTCGATAATTTATTGGTTTTATTTCCTTTTTCTGGTCGTTCTAACTCCTGGCATCTCTACATGATAAAGTTTAATACTACAAAAAGTGGTGTACTTAGGTAGTGAGTATTTACCTGGTCTGTCTGTAGCTCCCACAAACACTTTTATTGGCTAAATAACAGAGATATGATAACCTTATACGCTTAATGTTAACATAATTGAATTTGTGAAACCATGGCGTTTGTTTTCAGATTTCTCCAGTAAAGGTTTGTTGCTTTAACGCAACAGATCCTTAAAGTTCAGGGCCAGAGACTGATACATAAGGAAAATGAGCCCCAAAATTCTAGACAGTGGGTCGCTTCCCTCCCCAACACCAGAGTGCCAGGGTCTAGCGGGCCTTCTACTATTATTTAAGAGGTGGGGCCCGGGGGCGTCACACTCCTGCTGGCTCCCTCCTCCTCCAGAAGTATATTTTCTCTTCTTAACAAAGGGTTCTATAAATGACCGAAATGGGATATAAGTCCTAATAAAAATCAACCTTACCGCTGTACCACAGGTTAATTGACGATGGCACCTGAGGATGTAACCTTGACCTAAACACGGACAAGAGTGTGCTAGTATAAGGAGATACCAGATGGGGCATCACTTTCATCTCTGACAAACCACCTTCCCTACCATCACCCCTACCAGCCCCCTCCCCCCTACCAGCCCCTCCCACCCTACCAGCCCCATCCCCCTACCAGCCCCCTCCTTTCCCCTACCAGCCCCATCCCCCCTACCAGCCTCCTCCCCCCCTTACCAGCCCCCTCCCCTCTACCAGCCCCCTCCTTTCCCCTACCAGCCTCCTCCCCCCTTACCAGCCCCCTCCCCTCTACCAGCCCCCTCCCCTCTACCAGCCCCCTCCTTTCCCCTACCAGCCCCCTCCTCCCCCCCTTACCAGCCCCCTCCCCTCTACCAGCCCCCTCCTTTCCCCTACCAGCCCCATCCCCCCTACCAGCCCCCTCCCCCTACCAGCCCCCTCCTTTCCCCTACCAGCCTCCTCCCCCCTTACCAGCCCCCTCCTTTCCCCTACCAGCCCCATCCCCCCTACCAGCCCCCTCCTTCCCCCTACCAGCCCCCTCCTTTCCCCTACCAGCCCCATCCCCCATACCAGCCCCTCCTCTACCAGCCTCCTCCCCCCCATACCAGCCCCCTCCCCTCTACCAGCCCCCTCCCCCTACCAGCCCCCTCCTTCCCCCATACCAGCCCCCTCCCCTCTACCAGCCCCCTCCTTTCCCCTACCAGCCCCATCCCCCCTACCAGCCCCTCCCCTACCAGCCCCCGAACATGTCTCTGGACTACCTTGGCCAGTTTATTAATTTGTTGTTTACATTCTCCACACAGACACTTCCATAAAAATTTCCCTTTCCTTCGCCTCGTAAAGTAACAATATTTAACACCGCGCGATGACACGAATAAATAAATAAAAAAAGATTAATCATACAAAAATAAATACATAAATGTAGTATCGTAAGGGAATTGTTTTTGTGTTGAGTATAACATTCAGTAAAAATAGTTAGGGTAAGCTGGTGTGTGTGTGTGTGTGTGTGTGTGTGTGTGTGTGTGTGTGTGTGTGTGTGTGTGTGTGTGTGTGTGTGTGTGTGTGTGTGTGTCCTTACATGAATGTGAAAGAAAAGAAAACAGGAGAAAAGGTTGATGAAAGAAGATAATGAGGGAGCGTAACGAGGAAGGAGGGGAAATGAAGCGAGTAGAGGAGGAGGAAAGAGTATAAAAGGCTACCGCCGTGACCACCTTGGGTAAATGAAGTCAGGTAAGTAATAAGTTCGGGTCGGCCCTCCCTCCGTCCCTCCTTACCTCAAGCACATCCCCTTGCTTCCCTCACCTCCCCTCCATCCCATCCCCTTGCTTCCCTCACCTCCCCTCCATCCCATCCCCTTGCTTCCCTCACCTCCCCTCCATCCCATCCCCTTGCTTCCCTCACCTCCCCTCCATCCCATCCTCTTGCTTCCCTCACCTCTCCCTCCATCCCTCACCCCCATCATCCTGCCCCCTCACCCCTCCCTGCCTGCTTCCCTCACTCCCTACCTCTCACCCACCACGTCCTCCCTCACCCACCCCTGCAGGCTGTTACACCGCGTCTCCCCACAAACTGTGACAGTAAGTCAACTCCTGCTTCCCTCCTTCACACAGAGATGACTATGTGGCTCGCTCTCTCACACACACACACACACACACACACACACACACACACACACACACACACACACACACACACCACGGAGACTTTGCAAGAATTCCGGGAACCAAGTTGGTGCAGAAGGAAATGTTCCGTGCAGTGTTTTTATTGTCTCCCATAAATTACGTGCACTGGCGGAGGAGGCGCATCATGATAGGTGTTAGTGGACAGGTCACACAAGACGTTCCTTAACCCTGGTCTGGCTTGTAGTGTAGGTATCCCGCCCTGTGTGCTCGCTCGGAGGGAAAAAACAAGAGTTACTCCACGTCTGCGCTGCTCCAATTATGTATCGTGTGCGGACAAGGCTATAATCTTGTGGAACTCCACCAATCATTGTGAAACTCACTCATTACGTATGCTGGAAGCATCTCCGCCAAGAAACGGTCCGCTTACTGTCCCTCCTCACTAACCTACAACCCTTCTGTCCCTGCCTCCGTGTCCTGGCCCGCCGCCTCGCATACTATTGTCCTACTTTCTTATCTGCATTAATGTACTCAACTGTCGACACATGGTATTGTGATTATACGTTTTAGGAAGGAATACAAAAGGGTTATGTTGGGTATACGGGGCCGACCCCCATAAGGGTTAGCGTGGTGGCCTGGTGGATCCTTCGCGGCCAGAATACTGATAAGTTGCCTGACGTTACCTGGCGCTCGTACTGCCTGGCGCACAAACATCTAACAGCGCCTCCTCCGCCTCGTGCGTCTCCTGCGGTGATAACTCTCTGTATAAGGCAACGAGGAGGGAACAATGAGCCGGTTTTGGCTTAGATTAAGAATCGTCCAACTGCAAGAAACGTGACAGAACCGTAAGGGCACATGACCGCGGGCGAGGGTTGTCCTTGGCGCGCCACCCGGCCAGCAGGTACAATCCTACCGGGATGAGCCACCTACTCCCCTAATACTCCCCTCATACTCCTTACACGCCCCCTACTACCTCATCGTTAACAACACACTCAGCAAGTTTAAGATGAGGAAGGAATGGAGGAGAAACAGAGTGCAGGGTGGTGTAGGAGGGAGGATAAAGGGAGGGGTGCACCTCAGACTTGGCAGCGCTGTTGTTCAAGGCTGTGAGTAACGGTGAATGAACGCTAGGCGGGAGTAGGGGGGAGCGGCGGGGTAAAGGATAGTGGCAGGTGGAACACAATGTGGGCTCTAATGCCAGTAATCGTGGAGTTAACACAGGGGCCTCCTAGCAACACCTGGACTCGTCAACACCCCAGCGGGCCCCAGCCTCCTACACTACTACACAAACTATCTGTAGAATAAAACTCACACCAGTACTTATTGTTATGTATACTAGTGCGGGGGAGTCGGCGGCGGCGGTGGTGCAGGGGCGGCGTCCTCCACCAGTCTCTGTAGCGGGCACTAACTACTGTAGTCAACTGACACCAGCTGAACCCCATTGACGTTGTGTGTGTGTGTGTGAACTATCTTGCTGCTGTTTACCTATATATATATATATATATATATATATATATATATATATATATATATATATATATATATATATATATATATATATATATATATTATATATATATATATATATATATATATATATATATATACATTATAAACGGGTACTCAACCAGTCATATAGGGAAGAATGGCACACAATGTGCTGTAGAAACACCCAGAGAGGCAGAATATAACAAAGGTGCAAAAACAAGTGGTACCGTGGCGTGTGAGCGGGGCTTGGCTCTTTCAACATTCTAGGCAAGGCCAAGGCCAAGTGGCCCCCGCGCTATCATCGTTTGGGCGAGAATAGAGTCTATGTCTTGAGGTGGTCCGACCCTCTGCCTCAGTGACACTGTATGACCTCACATGGCGCCTCACGTGGGCCCACCACCAGCCTCTCCTGTCTTGGTTGTGAGCTGCAGCACTACCCCACCAGGCCTGCATGTTGCACCTCCCTTACAGTTAAAACGATCACAACACAGTGTGGTCGACGACGTCAGGAACACCCAACAGAGCATTATACTTGTACTGAGTTACTTATAGTGGGGACTCCCTCCCCCAGTGCCCTGAGTCTTCCCTCCTCACTAACTCCTTTCTTTAAACTATCTGTTCTCGCCCCTCAGTAGCACTCGTCACACACACAAGAGTGGGCTGAAGACGCCTCACACACATAAAGTGAAAACTCAAGACAATGACAGGAAGACGCTATTACACGGGACAAAATGAACCCCGTCATAACATTGTACTTAACTGATGTGTTATATAAGGGTGTGTTGACTTGCTGTAGCGGTCCACTCCAGAGTCTTGGATGGTGGAGCAGTTTTGTTTAATGTGAATTTTGTAGGAGGGTGGAGGGGGTGAGGGTGGAGGGGGTGAGGGTGGAGGGGATGGGGGTGGGTGGAGGGGATGGGGGTGGGTGGAGGGGATGGGGGTGGGTGGAGTTGGGGGTGGGGTGAGTTTTGTAGGGGGGGGGGGGGGTGGAGTGATATCTCGTCCTCCCCTGCTATTGCTAACGGTCTCTCCACCACCACCACCACTATCAAATACAACAACAACAACAACTCCCTCAAGCACCACCACCATCGCTCTCTCAAGCACTCTCCACCAACACCATTTTAATCACCATATTACTCTCACCTTCTCACCACCACTATCACCTTCACCGTAACCACCAATGACACCACCTTTGACACGGGCGTAACAATAATGACCCCCTCACTCTGCCTCCTGTTGGCGCCTCCCTCAGTTCTGGTCGTGTATGTATCGCGTACACTCGCTAGTATGGAATATAATTACTTCGCCAAACAAAGGAATAAGGAGAGTAACAATAAAGACAAGACTCTATCTGTAATGTGATGGTCGGGACGTAATCCTTGGGTGGGGAGACTGACAGAGGCTTCATTATTCTCCCTCGGGGTGATAGCTTATGTCTTTGTTCGACACTTTACCGGGAAATAACGTAACAAATGTTGCTTCGCTGAGCGTGTCCTGTTGGAAGTGTCTGTTAACGGATCCCATTAACGGCCCAACGCCCCCTAGCGACCGGTGGGCGCAACCTTGACTGTAAACTGCCTGCTACACAAAGTGCAATGAACACCTTCAATGTCACAGCGTCGCCGCGTCTACCACCTGCTGTGTCGACCACCCTCTTGCTGTACCCAGGTGCTTGTTGTATGGGCGATGTTTGGTGTACTTGTTGTTATTGTTGTGTGGACGGTTGTGACTGGGGATGTCTGCTATTGTTTGAGTGTGTGTAACTCTCGGTGTGTGGTGCTGATGTGTAACTACTCACGTCTGTGGTACACCCAACTGGTCGCCTCCCCTTAAACTGTTCCTTGTGTACCTCTCCAACACACCGAAAAATCATGTTACAAAAAGAAGTTGGACGATAAAACAATCTGAAGTCAATATCTTATATTTATTGATCTTAATAGCGTTTTTCACCTCCTCTCTCTCTGCCCTCCGCCACCACCAGCAGAACATCAACACGGATATAGCACCCACCCACACACACACACACACGCGCACACACACACACACACACACAGCTGCTGGAAATATGAACAATAACTCACGAAGAGGCAACTGCTTATGCTGGAGGGTAGAGACCTTCCAGACTTCCAGGACCCGTCATGTGGAACCAACTGGAACGTTCCAACGCCTCAACGCCTTCCTCTCCGTCCGCCGCCCCTCAGACACCACGGATTAAGGCTCTGTTTCCCATGACGGGTTGCATTAGGTCCATTTTGAGTCGACTAAGAGAAGAAGGGACTCCCCGAAGAGAAACTGAAGTTACGGGCAACACTGGCCTCTACTGCCGCGTCGAGAGGTTGCGGTGCGGGCCGCCATGAGGTCTCCTCCACCCGCGAGCTGAGGTGTTCGTCAGGGTGGAGACCATGGACTGTGCTGGAGGCCTGGGCGAGTGAACATGGTGGTAGACGGGGAATGACCGTGGAGTTTGGTTGACGGAACTGATCGTCGGGCTTAGATGAGGGGAATGATCAAGAGAGCCGGTTGGTCGAGAGAACTGAGCGAGGAGTCTGGTGGAGGGCCATCAAACGCTCCGTTCCGTAATGATGATCAAGTGTATATGTCGGTCTAAGAAAGCTGCACCCCGTTTATCAAGTCCTCCTCCAGCGCCCCGTTTATCAAGTCCTCCTCCAGCGCCCCGTTTAACAAGTCCTCCTCCAGCGCCCCGTTTATCAAGTCCTCCTCCAGCGCCCCGTTTATCAAGTCCTCCTCCAGCGCCCCGTTTAACAAGTCCTCCTCCAGCGTCCCGTTCAACAAGTCCTCCTCCAGCGCCCCGTTTATCAAGTCCTCCTCCAGCGCCCCGTTTATCAAGTCCTCCTCCAGCGTCCCGTTTAACAAGTACTCCTCCAGCGCCCCGTTTAACAAGTCCTCCTCCAGCGCCCCGTTTATCAAGTCCTCCTCCAGCGCCCCGTTTAACAAGTCCTCCTCCAGCGTCCCGTTCAACAAGTCCTCCTCCAGCGCCCCGTTTAACAAGTCCTCCTCCAGCGCCCGTTTAACAAGTCCTCCTCCAGCGCCCCGTTTAACAAGTCCTCCTCCAACGTCACGTATTTTACGGTACCTTGAGACGAGGCAGCGTAATACAACGCCCTACACAACACAGCGGTTCACCGTAGTCATGTCCACAGTGTCCAGTGGTGCGACCCAACACACACTGCATGGCGTACATCACCCTACATCATCACAACACACACCACCATACATCCCCCCATCACACGCCTCACCCCCACACATCTCATCACACATCACATCACCACAACACAGAGCCACATTCAGTACAAAACCGTGTTAGTAAACCAACAAGACGTACATCAGCCCCCCACCCCCGTACACACACACACACACACACACACCGCTGACGTTATGGTTATGTGGTGGTTATGGTGATGTGGTGGTTAAGTGAAGGACAGCGGTGACACAGAAGGTAATGGTAATGATTAACTTTTCAGTACAGTATAACGGTGGATGTCACAGCACCAGAGAAAGAGAGAGAGGGATAAACACGAGAATGGAGAAAGAAAGAAGGAAAGAAAGAAAGAAAGAAAGAAAGCAAGCATGTATGTTAAGGGGGAAGCCCGATACACTACTGCGTCATTTTCACTGCCAAGGCCGGCCGGCACATGCTGGGGTGCCGGAGCAACACTGTGCCTGCTGAGGTGAGGAGAGAGACACACACACTAACTACGTCCTGACCTCCCTCCCTGGTCACGCTCCTCCTGTCGTGACAAAGTCCTTCTCCTGGTCATGACACAGTGCTCTCACACAACCCCAACACTAGGTAGAGTCGTCTCCGTAAAACCAAACTCCAGAATCTGTACCAAGAAAACGGACCTGGTGTTGGGCAACGTGCCACGGGTAACAGGTTTGTGGAGCGGGGGTGTGGGCCGCTGGGTGTGTGTGGCCAGGGGTGGAGGGATGCTGGGGCCACCCACGCCCCCACCCCCACTACACTCCACCACTGACCCGGCTAGGTCCTCACCCACGCCACCACTGACCCGGCTAAGTCCTCACCCACGCCACCACTGACCCGGCTAAGTCCTCACCCACGCCCCCACTGACCCGGCTAGGTCCTCACCCACGCCACCACTGACCCGGCTAAGTCCTCACCCACGCCACCACTGACCCGGCTAAGTCCTCACCCACGCCACCACTGACCCGGCTAGGTCCTCACCCACGCCACCACTGACCCGGCTAGGTCCTCACCCACGCCACCACTGACCCGGCTAGGTCCTCACCCACGCCACCACTGACCCGGCTAAGTCCTCACCCACGCCACCACTGACCCGGCTAAGTCCTCACCCACGCCACCACTCAACAGCCGCTGAACAAGACCAACCCGCCTCACCTGACTCAGGACTCACTGTGTTAGGTCACCATCCACCACCAGGTTCTTGGCCCGTCACCCCGGCTGTACCCGCCTTAAATACTTCCCTCTCTTCGTCTTCCTCGGCCTATAACCTCATCATCAGCACTTCATCCTCCATATACCATCCACCTTCAGCCCTCCCTCAGGCGCCATCATCACTAGGAAACAAACCTGACGGAGGTTCCAGCTAGCACAACTGAACAGGTCTTGTTGACCCCGGAGTCCCCGAGGAGGCCCCGGGGTGACCCGGTTTCACTCCAACGAACAAGAAGCGTGTGCGACCCGGCCATAAGGACCACTCTAGCTGGCCAGTGTACCGTGCATACCTTCCCCCCGGACAACATGCCGGCCATCACCTGGCCAGCGGCTTCCTATCTACCAGGCGGAACTAGAGTCAACGGTTTACTCTTTGAACAAGCGGAAGTTTGTCCGCTGTGCCCTTGACGTAGCCAACACACACACACACACACACACACACACACACACAACAATGCGAGCCGTTTTCAATAGGACAAGCAGCGGTGTTTCATTAAATACAGTTGAATGACAACCAACGCGCGGCGGTACGGATGTGATGCACCAAGATAAACAATGTCGCTCAACTGTACAACTGTTATCACCAGCAGCGGTGTTCGTGGTAGTCTTACGGTGGAGCTGTCCTGCTGCTGGTGGTGGTGGTGGGTGTGGTGGTCGTGGCTGTGGTAGTGGCTGTGGTGGGTGGCGGGGATGACGGTATCATTACTACAGGCAGCGGGAGGAACACGTGCAGGAAATACACACCCACACACTACTCAGGCACCACGAGGAAGGCGCTGTCTCCCCCACCGACGACTGATTGCATCTTAATAGCGAGGATCACAGGCCATTCTAACATAAATTAGGTCATTAATGTGAAGCTTTACCAAGGACACGCCCAGGAACCTGCCAGGGTGATAAACAAAGTGTTGTGAATGGGTGAGGCAGGGCAGGGAGGTGCCCGGGCCCCGCCCTCACCTGTTTGGCACGCAGGTCAACGCTGCAACCACCTCCACCTATATTACTGCTAGGGTGACACTGGCACTTGCCCCCCCCCCCCCCATATTAGATTCAAGCACTAGAGCTGGTGGGGGGAGGGGGGGCATCCAGCGTGCCTCCTGCTCCGTGGTGCAGTCAACCATAACCGTTACACAAGAAGTTCATGTTTTATTACATATCAAAAAAAATGTGCGTCAGTATGAAGCCGACAGAGTATCTTTACCAGGGGCGGGGGCCGCTGAGTGGTGCAGCCAGCCACACTGAACTGGGGAGAGGAGAGAGTAACACTTGTTGAAGGACCAGTCGTCCCTCTCTGCCTCCTTCCTTCCCTCACAACACATGAAACATTTAAAACTTTTTACCCCAAAGGGAATTTTATTTGTATCCTCACTTGACTAACACGAAGGCTGGTCGTGAGCTGTGTTGGCCAGCGTCACACTGGCGTGATCACATCTTCCCAGTCTGAGAGTTGACAAAGAAAAGAATACCAACTACACAGTCGTATACACCCTCACGATAACATGTATACAACCTTATGATGACATGTATACACCCTCAAAAGGGGTGCGGATGAGGGGTGTTGGGTATTGATGAGGGATGAGTGAGAAGGGAGGGTCCCTACCTTCCATAACGACCAATGTTCTCAGTGCTTCCGCCGCCCTGCATGCCGTCATTAAGCGACAGCCTCCGTTAGGGGAGACTTCCTCATTGGTGCAAGTGGAAAGGCCATCACTCCTTTCCTTCACTTTACCATAATCTATCCTCTCCTCCTCTTCTTCGTCGTCCTGGCCTCACTTCACCCTTCCTGCTACTCTCTCTCTCTCTCCCCTCGTAACAGCCACATCTTCCTCCTCCAGCCTCCCCCTGCCCCACCGTGCAACAATGTACAAAATGGTAAACAAAGCATTAGGTTGTGCTCCCATTAAGCTCCCTCGCGTGAGAGTTCAGCCCACACCGTACCTGGTCGACGTGACTGACCAACACAGTTCATGCAATCTCAACTTTTTTTTCTTGCACTTATGATTGGATAAATTAGAATACACAAGGCGCAGACCGTAAATTTGGACAACTTCCTCTCAGATACCGGTAGCTTCTGTGAACAACAGGTGGAGCTACGGAAAAATAAATGCATGACTGCGCAGTAAAACGGGACGATGAACACAGAAAATGAAACTCTGTGTTGGTGAAGAGAGAGACGTTCAAAATGCTTCATACACTGAACGAATTCCTCGGTCATTCCCACCTATTCCTTGTACTTGGATCATGATTAACTCTGCAAGTAGATGGTGAGCGAAGAAAACAGAAATAACCATTGGATTTACACGCTGTTCCGAAGATGTTCGGACTGAGACTGAATACTTTTGCTTTTCCCATCAGTGTTTCTCCCTCCTCATCATGAGCGTCTGTGTTGTTGATCAATTTCTCAACTCTTGTGAACTCGTGAGGCAAACACTCTTACAACTAAGGTGACTAACACACACACACAAGTATCGAGGCAGTTCGTGTAATTTTGTTTTAAATAAGCAGAATGAAAGGAATATTTTAATGAGAAGTTGTGAGACGTGTTCGTCCCCAAGACGAGGGAGGAGGTGAACAGCGGTGCACAATGTTTCGCTCGGGAGTTGCCAAGGTGACCTTCATGGTCCGCCTCGGGCGCTTTTGGACGAAGTCAGTGTTCTTGTGATTCCCGGCAGTTTCCAGCAGTAACAGTGTTTCCAGCGGTGGGCCCGCTGGTTTGTTTGGGTTAGACCAGGACGGTTAATTGGGTGAGACGCTGCAGCAGCATGTTGGTTGTTTGTGGCAGGATGCGATCATGTGGGTCCCAGAACCTTGACCTCTCTCACCACTAACTACTCAACTACTTCCTCTTGTGTGTCAGAGAACACTAAGAAAAGTAGAGTAAAACTTGCTAGTAGATGATGTAAGGTGGACGTGCCATAATAGTGAGGTGCAAGTGACCACAGGAACAGCGGTGGTGGCCGCTGGCTGCTCCACTTGGTCCACCTCCCTCACAAAAAAGGTGAGGTGAACCCTGGGTGCCCACTTCTTCGTCATCCTCAACTATTTCTCCGAATAGAAACATTTTAATACTTATCTTCTCCTTGTATATAACACCGGTATACTGTTTTATACAAGAGTATTATTGACGTTGAGAAACTAAGTAGTTGGGTATGATGGGCAGGGTGACAGCTCGAGTTCCAAAGCACCAATTCTTGTGGAGACTTCAACAGCAGGATAAATACCAATCTCGGTTACCAGGCCAGCTATTTTATGGCGGCCGAGCGGGGCATTACACACACCACCTCCTAACTCATCCACTCGTAACAGTCTTATTAGGACGACACTGAAGGCAATTTATATTTTACAGTAGATGGGTTAACTACAGCGCCTTTGTTACCAGAAGACAGTGACCAATACTGACACCAGCATTCTAACGGCCAACACTGACACAGATTGCATTAACCCGGACAACGCCTTCTCCCCCTCCACCCTCTCCCCACCCACTTTGCTCCCATCCACACACCTTCCCAACTAACACCCCCCCCCACCGTACACCCACCACCCACACTTCCTGACAACCATCCACTACCAACACTTCCACCAATGCCTCAAATATTTGCATCTTATGTCCAACAGATATCATACTACCAACGCGCACACACACACACACAGAGTTACTGACAGTCGCAGTTTTCATCTTCTATTGTAAGATATATTGAACCTAAGTATGACTGGAGCACCGATATTAAATGTGTGTGTGTGTGTGTCGTCACAGTGGGCTCCAGATGGTCAGGCAGGAGGGTCAGAACACACATGATACACCACAAGGAGTCATGTGTGCCGCCGCCGCCTTTTGGCAATAGATGGCGCTGCCCGCCTGTTTGTTCCAGAACTTGTATGTGTGTGCGTGTGTCTTGGCCCGCCTCTCTACAGGAAACACGCAGGCCTAAGAGCTAGCAGGAGACAAGGCCACTTTCTCCTCCCTGTGTCACGAGTAGCAAATGGTCGACGACTACCACCACTACCAACCTTGAACTGTAAACAAGACTCGCCTTCACCGATTGGCTGATGACGTACTGTTTGCACCCCCCCCCACCACCACAACTCCTGTGCTTCACCCCCCTCCTCCAACTCCCTCACTTACCCCCCCCCCCCCGCCCCCTCCCCCCCACTCTCTCACTTCATCCACCTTCCGTTTGGGGGAAATGATGAACGTGAAGGGATTGTTTCACTTCATCTCCTCACTTACCTCACCCCCACCATAATCCTCTCTCGGGCACGACAAGTGTGTGTGTGTGTGTGTGTCACGTGGGAGTCCTGCTCGGAAGGGGGGGGGGGGGGAGGTGTCACGTGCGGGTGTTCTCTAATGGCGTAGACAGGAGGCTGTAAGGAGGATATCAGCCCATACCAGGGATGATGACGCAAGATAGTATTGTTCTGGAGAGAGAGAGAGAGAGAGAGAGAGAGAGAGAGAGAGAGAGAGAGAGAGAGAGAGAGAGAGATACGTTTTGAAGTGGAGAGAAGAGTCAGGGGAGCTCAGTAGGGGGAGTTGGTTAAGGGGGAGGAGGAGGAGGTACGGGTAGGGGGAGAAAGGGGGTGCATGCATAACAACACAAGCATGAAGGCTGCCCCACACAACCAACCTCTCCACAACACAACAATAACAAATACACCAACAGTTTATGGTGCATGTTGGGTGAGTCTCTTGGGGTGAGTGCATAGAGCTGTGGCCAACATGACTGTACTGGAGAGAATTACTGCAGCTGAGCCTCCACCGCCCATCACAGAGTTCAAGGCCACGTACCACCACCACCCAACGGACGGCCATGCTGTGTGTGCTGGTGGAAGGGGTGGTGGTGGTGAGGGTGTGGTGGTGGTGAAGGGGTGGTGGTGGTGAAGGTGTGGTGGTGGTGAAGGGGTGGTGGTAGTGAAGGTGTGGTGGCGATGGTGGTGGTAGTGAGGGTGTGGTGGTGATGGTGAAGGGGTGGTGGTAGTGAAGGTGTCGTGGTGGTGGTGAAGGTGTGGTGGTAGTGAAGGGGTGGTGGTGGTGAAGGGGTGGTGGTGGTGATGGGGTGGGGTGGTGGTGGTGGTAAAGATGATGGTGGTGATGGTGAAGGTAGGCGAGGTGTGTACTGGTGATGGGTGGTGAAGGGAATGGATGGGAGTTATTGTTTCTTGTGATGAGAAATGACAGACGATGTTGTTAGTGATGCAGAGGACAACACAGCCGGTGGCAGTAACAAAGAGCCACTTGAAAACGTCTTGATTATATCGATGGTAACTAATGTGCAGTCGTAGGAGTAGTGAAGTTTGTTGTGATGGTGTGGTAGTGGACGTGGTGAGAGAGCGGACACGTGGCAGCCATAACATATCACCAGCAACAATCACCTGACCGCCATGATGGACAGATAACAGCCAACCGCCCCATGATCTCTTTCCGGCACAATGTTGATTATAGAGAACCATGTATTGTGACCCTGAGCTAGTGAGGGCCGCCACGCACAGCACCCGGGACCCGCTGATGCACCGTGTCTGACCCGCTGAGTCGGAAGGGAGGGGGGGGGAGGGGGGAAAGGGGGGGGGGGGGGGGGGACTTTGTGGGAAGATGCACAGGTCGGGTGGATCTCTAGTCTGCCACTCACCACAAACACACCCAACATTCCTAGAGTTACCATAATCCTAACACGTCTTCCTTCTTGATCCTCTGGTTACCGAGAAAAACACCTAGCAAAATCTCCTTATATATTTACTTTCCCAACAATGTGTGAGAGAGAGAAAAGAGGTTCATGAACACGTTGGTAATAAACCTGTTGTGTCGCCCCTATGAAAGAACACTGCTGGTGAGAGGAAGATGGCGGCGGTGGTGGATGGGGGTGAGAGTCGAGCAACACCAACTTGTTATAATACCCACCTCTACCACCTCCCACTTCCCCTCCTCACTCTTCCTGTTATCACCTCCACACTCCTTCTGTTATCACCCTCACTCCCCCTCCTGTTATCACCCTCACTCCCCCTCCTGTTATCACCCTCACTCCCCCTCCTGTTATCACCCTCACTCCCCCTCTTGTTATCACCCTCACTCCCCCTCCTGTTATCACCTCCTCCCCCTCCTGTTATCACCTCCTCCCTCCTGTTATCACCTCCTCACTCCTGTTATCACCTCCTCCCCCTCCTGTTATCACCTCCTCCCCCTCCTGTTATCACCTCCTCCCCCTCCTGTTATCACCTCCCCCTCCTGTTATCACCTCCTCCCCCCTGTTATCACCTTCCCCTTGTGTCCTCTTATCCTCGAGTTATTTATACTGTTAATCTCTTGAGACTTTCCACAACGACCTAACACTTGAGACACCACACACACCTCACCCTCAAGTCTCACTGAACAATCCTCTCAATATCTCTCACCCCTCACACATGCCTCCCAGGGTCCCGTTACAAGCCTAACTTCCTTAATTCGACGCCACAATGGTTCGCTCAAGAGAGAGAGAGAGAGAGAGAGAGAGAGAGAGAGAGAGAGAGAGAGAGAGAGAGAGAGAGAGAGACCTCACCTCATAAAACACAACTCCACAAACAGGGCTAAACCAGTGTTCGTCTCCGCCTCGTGTCACTTCCTCTACTGATGAACGCGGAAGTGAGACACGCCTCCCCTCCCTCACCTCCCTCTAACCCCCGGATATGTTTACTCCCTCACCCTCTCGTGCCATTCCCGTTCTCCTGTGTCCTGTTCGTCAACATCCGTCACCTGTGCCCCCCCCCCCCCTCTCCGCAGAGTACCTCCCTGGTTGTTATATTATCCTAGATATTAATTAACCTGTATGCAGCATTGTAGGCTTGTAATTAACCTGTATTCTGTATTTTAGGCTTGTAATTAACCTGTATTCTGTATCCTTGTCCTGTACACACCTTGTATCCTATATCAAACATCTGTCAGCTGTACCCTCCACTCAGCCACACACTCTTACTGTATACAGGCAACATCTGTGACCAGCGACCCGTGCACATGACTCTGTTGCACACTCCTAATCACATACGTTGCTGTGAAATGCATACACGAACCACCTTCATGTGCTTATTGTGGTCATGTGCCTCTATCACCTGAGCACTATGATGTACATGAGCATCTGCCACAGGTATATAATCAAGTACGGTATGTGACACCTGTATATGAGTACACACACACACACACACACCTACACACACACACACACACCAGGAAGGGGTAGAGAGCCGCGCTGTGTACGACTGATATCCAATACAAATAACAAAAGAATCAAATACAAACATTACACGAAGGTTCCGCTAGATTCTTTAGGCGTGATCAGGCAGAATGTGACCACAGTTCAGATAAGGGTTCCTGGGACACCCTTCTACAGACGAAGCCAAGGTTCCTCTTAAACACTCTTGTGAAGTTAACTCTTATTTGTACTAATTATTGCAAGGAGAGCAGCAGTCTTGTTGATAAGCTGACTGTTGACATCTAAACAGCTGATTACTGTTGACATCTTCACAGCTGATTAATGTTGACATCTTCACAGCTGATTACTGTTGACATCTTCACAGCTGATTACTGTTGACGTCTTTACAGCTGATTACTGTTGACATCTTCACAGCTCATTACTGTTGACATCTTCACAGCTGATTAATGTTGACATATTTTCAGCTGATTACTGTTGACATCTTCACAGCTGATTACTGTTGACATCTTCACAGCCGATTACTGTTGACGTCTTTACAGCTGATTACTGTTGACATCTTCACAGCTCATTACTGTTGACATATTTACAGCTGATTACTGTTGACATCTTCACGGCTGACTACGCTGACATCTTCGAAGCAGACTAAGAATCGACATCGTCATAGCTGATATTTTCAAGGTGAATTTTATTGTACAAGTCCCCAACCTAACTCTCCCAAGAGAGCAGTAACCATCCTTCCTCATAGTCCCACACACACTAGTCTTACACACCAGTAAAGCCTCTGTGCTCTCCTTGATGCACAGTTCCATAAACCCGTAAATGATTGGGAGGAGTCGTGTTGTAAATCTATAAATAATAATAAACCTCAGGGCTGGGAGTTTAGCCCACGTCCCCAGGGCTGGGAGTTAGCCCACGTCCCCAGGGCGGGAGTCCCTGGGGACTGTGAGCTATGGTGTAGCAGCTCCGCCTCCCCCGCTCTCAACCGTCACCCCTTGAGGAGCTTGACCCATTGTGGTGAGGTGGAGTGCGGGAGTCCCCGGAGGTGTGGCCTCTTAATTCCCCGGTGCAGGTCCCCAGGGGGATGCCAGGCAGGCCACTGCACTCTCAACTACTGGACTACTCTCACCCAGTGACGATGTTTTCTAGTAGTAACGATGATAACAAGTGGAAACCGCCTGTAAAGCTACCACTCCAATGTCCACTCATCACTGAAAATTCGTGAAGAGAAGTGAAAGTTGCCGTACGTGAGAAGAGGAGAAATGGGGGAAGGCTGATGATCAAGTCTAGAGCCGGTTGTCTCTGACAAGCTGAGAACAAGTGTTAGGTCAGGTCAGACTGGGGTCACTATCAGGTCATGTGAAAGTCTGTGGCAGCATGACCTGACTCGACCTGTCAATAATGCTTTCTCTTTGACGTTTACTCTTCATTCCTACTCTGATATAACAAGAGCGATAGGGTAAAATGTTCCACATTCTGTCAACAACAAAAGTAAAAACTCACTAACACACGTGTAAAATAACAGCTGAAATTTGCTTCACCTTCACCACCTCCTCCGGCTGGCTTCCGGACCTCACTTGACCTCATGTGACCAAGACAGATGATCCATATGTGACCTCACACGACTCACTTTGACCTACATATCCCCCACCCGTTGTGTACTTGTTGACTCACTATCCTTGTTCTTTTGGCCCTGAGTACTCCTTCAAGTAATGTTGCTGCCTGGATGACAACTTATCATTTGGTAATAAACCCATCATCAGGTGTCGTCCACGCTCTAATAGTTTGTGTTTGTCTCCTACAGATGAGGACAGTGGCTACTGGCGTGACGATGCACGTCCCCGCAGCCCAAGTCGTTTGGAACCCGTCGGAGATCGGCAGCGCCGCACCCTACCGCCAATCAGCCGTTTGTTACCCAGACCAGCTCTCATTGTCCGCTCCCGTTCCCCAGCCCTACCCCCTGCGGACATGCTTCTGCCGCCACAGGACACGCCGCTGGACTGCCACGTGCCCCGCCGTGCAGCCTCACCACGTCTGCCCCCATTCTGTGACGTCAGACGACACCAACGAGCGCCGTCACCAATGGAGTACGACCACAGGCCATCCCGTTACTCCGACGACTCCATCCTTCCATACGATTTGACGACCCGACGCGCACGGTCCCCCCGCAGCGTGTCGCCGCAGTCGCTGCCGCCGGTGTTGGCCTCCATGCACCTGACGCAGGTCACCAGCGCCGAGGATGGCGGTGGTCAAGGCAACGGCGGTGGTCCACCTCCTGGCCAACACTGCACCGGCTCTAACGGCGGCTACGTTGACTCTTCACAGACATCTCTTTCCTTCTTCGGTTCACTCGGCCTCGGTGGAGACAAAGGTGGGCTTGGTGGCGCTGACGGAGGTGGTGGTGGAGGTCAGACTCCTCCTGGCGGGATGTCCAACTTGGAGACCACATCACTGCCACCACCAATCCCGATGCCAGTAGAGCCTCACGTGTACTCCCTCCCAGAGCACTGCCGCAGCATCCCGCTCACTGCCAATGACACTTCTCAGTCATTCCCAGCTCCAGCACACTTCAGGGACAAACACCTCCAGCCTCAGCAACAACAACAACAACAGCAGCAACAACAACAACAGCAACATCAACTACAGCAGCAGCAACAACAGCAGACACATCAAACACATTTCCAAACACAACATATCCAGTCTCAGCAAACACAGCCACAGTACACCATCCCACAACCGTCACCCTCACCGATACCTGTGTCACCGCCCCTGAGCTGCGCTACCTCGCCCCTTACCAGCGGCACCACCCTCCTCAGGTCCCCGCCAGAGGCACAGACCTTTGAGCCCCTCACCACTCAAACACAGGTCAGTCAAATGTGATACTTATAACGTTACGATTTGTATCACGATCAAATATTTAACAAATTGTGATGTGGATCGACTTTTGTCCATTATTTTAATAAGTTCCTGTACAGTAGCCTCCATGTAATGTCTTAACGATTATTACGCTTCGTCCTAATGGGTCTGTGTGTTGTTCAGGTTCCGTTGGTGTCGTCTACGGACCTACAGAGCGGGTGGTGCGAGCGATCACCCATGTCCCCTCAGTATATGCAGACCAGCTACCCCAGCCGGCCCTCACCAGGGGGCAGCTCCATCATGGACGCCAACTCACCGCCGTTGCACGATCTCCAGGTACCTACACACGTTCTCACTTAATAAAAACAGTAAAAAAAAAATTCTTCTCACAAAACAATATTGTATAGCATCAGTTCTCGCTGAGACTGAGCATCAGACAACAAATCTAGTGACACGTCTCTGACTATTAGTTTATTACTTCAAATATTAACAGTTTTAGTTTTAACATAAAGGACTTAACTAAGTTTCTGTCTCTCTGCAGCGCGAGGTGCCACTACAGGTGCGAGTGTCCATCCTGCAGCAGCGTCTGGGCCTTCCTGAAGACACACCCCTTGAATTTGTCAACGGTGGTCATGGCATCAAGAACCCGCTCGCTCCCAACCTTGACCCAGCACGTCCAGAGGTTCCTGAGAAACTGCAGCCTCCGCCCCCAGGTAGGTACACACACACACACACTTTACCTTGTTTGTCTCCTATCAGCAAGTAAACATGTTTCAACTGTCAGTGTTTCATTAAGTTTAGATCCCCTCCCCCCGACGCGGCTTAAAACACTGAAATGCTCTTTAAGGTGACCCTGAGTATAAGTGTCCCTTTATTTACAACCAATCTCACTGTTTGTTGTTGTTGTTGCAGTTATGGAGGAGGAAAGCAGCAAATTCGTGTGTCGCATCTGCTCCAAGGCATTCACTCTACAGCGACTGCTAAACCGCCATATGAAGTGTCACTCGGACGTGAAGCGATACCTGTGTACCTTCTGCGGGAAAGGCTTTAACGACACCTTCGACCTCAAGCGCCACACTCGTACTCACACAGGTGGGTCACTCTTCATGTTCTCGTGTTATTTAGTCTACACAGTAATGTTAGCAATATAATATGAGTTTGTACAGTTTACAGTTGGTTGTTGTCTCATAGTGTTCCATGGCACATGTGAGTAGTTTTATGTCGTGACTAACCACAGTTTATTGTACCCAGGTGTGCGACCCTACAAGTGCAACCTGTGCGAGAAGTCGTTCACTCAGCGGTGTTCCCTGGAGTCCCACTGTCTGAAGGTGCACGGCGTCCAACACAGCTACGCCTACAAGGAGCGGCGCTCTAAGGTGTACGTGTGTGAGGAGTGTGGCCACACTACGGGCGAGCCCGAGTGTCACTACCTCCACCTCAAGGACAACCATCCCTACAGCCCCGCACTACTCAAGTTCTACGATAAGAGGCATTTCAAGTTCAACAACTCCAATTTCACGAACGTTCTTCTGATGAGTCAAACGTAGAAAGTTGTGGTGACAGCGGGCGCGGGTGTCCTTGTTGGCTGTTATAGTTGTAGGCCGGTGGTCACGACTGGTGTGGGCTGCAGTACTGATGCCAGGCCCAACACATATCACTGCCTCGCTGACCGGCACCACACAGGCAGCACAGTGATGAGTTAGACTTGGCACTGTTATCGGCTGCTGTGTGGACCAGAGGAGGGCTCTCCCGCTTCTACACAACACGCAGACTGACCTGACCAGCTCACGCGCTGAACGTATTTTTATACTTAGCTAAATAAAGATAAAGGCATTATATTATAAGTATATTAAAGTATATATTACCATACTAGAAAAGTTTATGGTTTTCTTTATATATGCCGTTCATGTGCATATAATGCAAGTTATCTCCAGTAGATCAAGTATGTAGGCTGTATGAAACAGAACATGGTGGCGATAATAGCAGTTATATGGCATGTGGCGCTACAAGTGCTTACAATGTATGTGGATTCGTTGCAATATAGATGTTAAGATATTGCTGAACCAATGATCACGTCTCGCACTTAATGTGTTGTGCTTCTTCTCTTCTTTCTCTATAGTTTATATACCACGAAACTTCATTGTCTTTATTATTTACTTATAAAACTGTCGACAAAAGGCCACTGTGTTCCAGTATGTTGTGATGATCTCCAAGTGTAACCTGTGGGCATTAGATATGAATGGTGCTCCAACCATAAGTGATAAAACATATATTATATTTTACAATAACCACCAACCAATGATATTTACCTCAGAGCTGAGACCCGCCGCCTGCAGCCGAGTCTAAGATCGAGAAAGTTAAGTTTTAGGGCCGAAAATTAAACTGTAGGACCTAAAACAGACGAAGGAGCCGGAGGTGGCACCTTGGTCGTGGCGTGACGGAGGGCAGACGGAGGAGTGTAACAAAAGGGTAGCATTGTGGCCCCCGTCAGCGAGGAGTGGAGGCTGTTGAGGCGTTAGCTGGTAGTGGACGAGCACGCTGCTCTCGTGGTATCTTCCGGTGAAGTACAAGCTGTCTGATGGGTGTAAATAGGATGTACATAGTTCGTTATCTTTGTCTGGTATTTTTGTAAAACTTGCGAGCTTCCTGACCTGTGTGCTAGTGCTTTACATGGGCCGCGTCAACCAGTATCAACAAGGCCCGCCACACGGTGACTCTCACTCCGCAGTTTTAGATTATCGCTGTTATACGAGCTGGGTGCTGCTCACGTTTTCTCTACATTATGTAGTTGCATGTACTGTAAGGAAGACTACAATAGCCAGCTGCACCAATATGAATCTCTGTTAGCAGGATTAATTCTAAATATAAATGTTATTATTGATACATTGTATGTCTCTGATGCTATGCAAGTAGAGGGATAAGTTGCAGTAAACTAATGGTGCAATGGAGTGCAATTGTTTTGTTGGATATATGTTGTTGGTGTGGTCCAGCACCCGTGGCACTGCGTCTCTCACGGAGGGTCAAGATGCAGCTGTAACAACGTAGTACAGTAACATTATTTAACAGTTGTTCAGCTGGTTGTTAGGCTGCCGGGTGCAATTATTCAACTGAGAGTGCAAATGTTGTTATGATTAAATAAATATTGCAAACATAATAACCGTTTATAAGCGTTCACTAGATGCTACGACCGTGACTGTGGTTCACGATACTGTTGTTAGGGTCACTATGATTATGGCACTTAGGAACTATCAGTCATTTCTCAAGGTGAGCTTTCCATATCATCTTCGCCTCTTTACGGGTTGCAGTTAATGTTATTGTAAACTTTTACTTGACCTTATTTATGACGGACAGCCGTGACCTCTAGCTGACTGTCTCTTGTTGATGAGTCTTCAGTCACATATAATATATTTTTAGATATTCTGTGTCGTGTTTTGTGTGTTCTCTTTTCACGTGTTTTTCTCCCTCTATCTTATCTGTATATACTTGACACTAAGATAATAAAGATTTTTTTTTTAACTATTTCTTTATTTTTTATTCGCCCCAACAACAGTGTATGAGTGACCATCAGCCGGGTGAGGAGTGTCAGCCAGGTAGTGTCTTGTAGAGTGTCAGCCGGGTAGTGTCTTGTAGAGTGTCAACCGGGTAGTGTGGAGATTCAGCCGGGTAGTGTTAGTCAGGTAGAGTGTCAGCCGGGTAGTGTGGAGATTCAGCCGGGTAGTGTTAGTCAGGTAGAGTGTCAGCCGGGTAGTGTGGAGATTCAGCCGGGTAGTGTTAGTCAGGTAGAGTGTTAGCCGGGTAGTGTGGAGATTCAGCCGGGTAGTGTTAATCAGGTAGTGTAAGCCGGGTAGAGTCAGGAAGAGTGTTAGCCGGGTAGAGTCAGGTAGAGTGTAAGCCGGGTAGAGTCAGGTAGTGTAAGCCGGGTAGAGTCAGGTAGAGTGTTAGCCGGGTTGAGTCAGGTAGAGTGTCAGTCGGGTAGAGTCAGGTAGAGTGTCAGCAGGGTAGAGTCAGGTAGAATGTTAGCCGGGTAGAGTCAGATAGTGTCAGCCGGGTAGAGTCAGGAAGAGTGTTAGCCGGGTAGAGTCAGGAAGAGTGTTAGCCGGGTAGAATCAGGTAGAGTGTCAGCCGGGTAGAGTCAGGTAGAGTCTCAGCCGGGTAGTGTGGAGATTCAGCTGGGTAGTGTTAGTCAGGTAGAATGTTAGCCGGGTAAAGTCAGGTAGAGTGTCAGCCGGGTAAAGTCAGGTAGAGTGTCAGCCGGGTAGAGTCAGGTAGAGTGTCAGCCAGGTAGTGTCAGCCGGGTAGTGTCAGTCAAGTAGAGTGTCAGCCGGGTAGTGTCAGTCAGGTAGAATATCAACCAGGTGTAGTGTCAGCCGGATAGTGTGTCAGCCGGATAGTGTGTCAGCCAGGTAGAGCGTCAGCCAAGTAAAATGTCAGCCAGGTAAAATGTCAGCCGGGTAATGCGTCAGCCAGATAAAGTATGAACTAAATAGTATCAACCAGGTAAAGTGTCAGCCAAGTAGACTGTCAACCATGGAGAGTGTCAGCCAGGTAGAGCGTCAGCCAAGTAGAGTGTCAGCCATGGAGAGTGTCAGCCGTCAGGAGACAAACAGCCTAATGTATGGCCCATGTATAAAGTCTACGGTCATATCCACCCGAGTTTCAAGACCATTTTAAACATGCCAGGACTAAGAGTACACATACATACATACATACATACATGCATACATACATACACACATACATACACACATATAAATACATACATACAGGAAGACATGATGTAGGTACAGGAGTAGAAACTAAAAGATTAATCACAAACCTAAGAAAAAAAAATGAGACCGTATTAAAAGCTCTATGGGAATGAGCCAACTGCGGTCAGGCCAATATAAGTGAGGTACTCGATCGTCCCCAACCATCAGCCGTGGAGAGGAGTGTATGTGTGTGTTGAGAGACTTTGAAACTTAATACTGGCAAAGATTTATCAATTAAATATATAGATGTCCTAAATACCTTGGGCTAAAACGTGAAGAAGAAAACGTAAATAAGCTACAAGAAACAAATGCGCATCGGCCAGACAATAAACGGAATGACTGTAACATAAACAAATGCCCATCAGCCAGACAATAAACGGAATGACTGTAAAATAAACAAATGAGCATCAGCCAGACAATAAACGGAATGACTGTAAAATAAACAAATGAGCATCAGCCAGACAATAAACGGAATGACTGTAAAATAAACAAATGAGCATCAGCCAGACAATAAACGGAATGACTGTAAAATAAACAAATGCCCATCAGCCAGACAATAAACGGAATGACTGTAAAATAAACAAATGAGCATCAGCCAGACAATAAACGGAATGACTGTAAAATAAACAAATGAGCATCAGCCAGACAATAAACGGAATGACTGTAAAATAAACAAATGCCCATCAGCCAGACAATAAACGGAATGACTGTAAAATAAACAAATGAGCATCAGTCAGACAATAAACGGAATGACTGTAAAATAAACAAATGCCCATCAGCCAGGCACGTCAATGATGATGGAATACCGTAAGTCTTAAAAGGCATTACAAACACTCAGCATTTGGTTACGATGGTATCAAAATTATCGTTTTATTTCCAGCGTAATACAGTGTAACCATAAATCTTGAGGGTAGGTTTTATGGGGCATGGTGAACCTCTGACCACCGTAGGGGCGCACACACACACACCACATTTATAACCCCCCCCCCCTTATGGCTAATGCAACTATCATGTTTAACTACGACTCAGAATTCCCTTGTAATGTAACTACGATAATTCCCCCTTACTTACGGAGCCCTAGGTGGAAAATTATAACTTTCCCTTCATTCAACATTCAACTACGGTATTTTAACCAGCCTAAACAAACTATAGAACATAACTAAATCTTGCTAGAGCCCTATAACACACCTTAGTTCAGCACCTATAACACACCTTAGTTCAGCACCCATAACACACCTTTGTTCAGCACCCATAACACACCTTTGTTCAGCACCTACAACACACCTTAGTTCAGCACCTTTTTGTTTGTATTAAGAACCTCACCTGAACCCCGAAGCTCCTGTAGTGGGCTTCGTCCTCTGGGTCTGCCAACGGGGTATTGACCTTTGTGCCTCCACACCTCTGTTTTTTTTAATTTAATGGCCCCTTCCTTCGGTGGCCCCTCCCTCAGGCAAGTTGAGGTCCCCCGCTAATCAACTGTATTTTGGTGACCTAGAAGTACAATACAAACTATAGCGCAGCCTCCCAGGAAGTACTGCAACAGGTAGACTCGTTCACCTTGTTGTTGCACTAACACACTTCAACACCACTCAAGTCTACAAAATATTCACCTGTGTTGTGGAAAACCTTTTGGCAGTGTTAATGGATCAGCCAACACGTTTTACAGACAGCAATTTACTGAGTCTCTTGGCTGTAGTCTTATCAACCCAAAGATGAAATACAAAAAAAAAAAAAGGTGTGAATCCTCGTCACGTGTAGGAGTCACAGATCACTACAGGTGGTGTGTTAACCTATCGCTGAAAACAAAATAAAGGCAGCGAGAGTGTTGGCTAGCATAACAAACCGTGGGAAATATTAGTCTATACGTTAAGACACGGCAGCCATAGATTGGAACAGTTGCAATGGGAAGAACGTGGAAGACTTCTAAAACCTCAATCAAGAACAACTTACACCTGACGAAAAAAAAAAAAAAAGAACGACCTTAAGACTAGTACCTGTAACAAAACTTGACCCCTGTGGATGGCAACTAATGTATCATGCAGTACAACAAGCTCCAAACATACACGTGATCCTAACCTGCATAAAGTAATATTAGTTGACAAGACACATGAGGGGAAGCAACACTATGAAGGAGAAATAATATCAAGCGCCACATCTAAATCAAAATCTGAAATCAAAACATATTGGACTTACAAGTTTATACAGAATCTTAACAGCTAAACCGGTCTGCTGTAACCTCGGACCTCTGCTATCTAGACGACCATACAGCAATTATGATGTTACTACCCGGAATCACTGCACACACAACTAACTGACCAATCCTCCATTTTCTATAACACTGAATTTTTTTTTCGGGTCAAGTCATTTTAACTCTGATTACCGAGAGATTTGTTTTTACCCGTTAAGGAGTAGCGTCGTAGTCATGTGTTTCATTCAGCTGAGAGAGACACTTACCACTCAATGGGTTAATAGACTAACTGGTGGTGGCCTAGATAGCGGTTGTGACGTAACGTGAGCGAATACCAGTGCAGCAGAACCTTACACACACACACACACACACACACACAAACACAAACAAAAGCTTAATGGTATGGTAAAATAATTAACATGAGGCTGTTGGTCATGAATGGGACTGAAAAGAGAATTCATGTTCTTCTGTGGCAGGATAATCAACAGTAGTGTGTAATAAGGTGTTCTGTGTCACACCTTCTTACTCTTATTTATTGATGACCTAAAACTGCCATCAACAGCGACTAATTACTCTGCTGATGACACCAAGGACTCAACGCTAACAGTTGAAGCTGATGATGGACAGTATCTCTAGAGTGATCTGGACTACGAGTAAATATGGCTGCTCCAACCTACAGTAACCTTTAAACACATTAGGAAGCGACACTCGGTGCTGTGTGTGGTGATGGTGACAGGACGATGTTATGTGAAAGACCTCAAAGTAAAGCCTGAGGTCAAACATATATTTTCCCACAAGTGTACCAGCAGGATACAGTCTAGTCTGGCATTATTCAAGAGACCTGGATTACCACAGCTAATTTTAACCATTTATAAATATTTAATACACAGCATATAGAACGGAACGTGTAGCGAGGAGCCTTATACATAGGCCCCGGTACCTCAGGACAGGAAGAACTTTAAACGACTCACACAGATGGTACTGCCTTGTTTGGTGTACAGGTGACAGAGCGGATGTGATTCAGACTCACAAGATAATTATCAGTCATGACAGCGACCAGCCCAGCTCATTGTTCTCTTAAATCACCTATGACACATTCTCAGGTCACAGGAAATATCCAAATGTACGGTGGCGCGCCTTAACGCTTATACATATACATCCACTTATCAGGAAATCAACTTAAAGAAAAATACTGGCTGCAAGTTGTACGTAGTTTCAGTAGCAACAATAAGGTCGGTGACTGTCTAGAATGATTCAGTATCGTTTATGACGTATTTATCATACCAAGATAAGGTCACACACTTATTTATGATGCGATTAGGTTTAATTGAACTGTCTTATACCTATCCAGTCTTTTATTAAGTACCACCATTAGCTGAACTTGGTGTAAAATGGTATTAGGTTTTTTTTTCATTAAGATCTTGACTAACATGTTTTACTGACCATAATACAAATACTTTAAAGGTAAAAGACTAAACTAAGAAGCGACAAACAGACCACCACAAAGGACCTATCACTGTGCTGTATCCAAGGCATTACAACCATTAACAAACTATGACATCATCTTACTAAACCCAGACAGTTGAGTGATGGTTTGTTCTCATTCACCAGAGGATGTATAGTGTGTACATTAAAATAAACCAACTGGTGAAGATCCCGAGATAAAAAGAGACATTATTAGCAACCCCGAGTCATTCAAATCAGAGATGGAGAGTACTTTTATGTGAGAGACTATTAATATTTATATCAAACTTTAATTTCAGATTCAATTCGTCCATCATTGATTATGTATTACAGTAGTTTATGAATTTATCGAATAATGGATCTCCAAGAAACAACAACGCGTATCTCAACCTTAACCAAGACTCCTAGGGAAAAAAAAAAAGATTCAAGACCTTCTCCGTTGTCGGGTGAAATTTCTGACCTTGGAGGTTCCTGGTATGGGTGAGACTGAAGCAAAAATCGCGCGCCACAACTTCAGATTAAGTTAGGGTAAAGCAGAAGGTATTAAAGTTGTAAGAAGGGATGTTATATATTAGAGGGTTGTTAAGACAGCATCAAAGACAGGATTAGGAAACATGTCAATACAGTACGGAGTTATGAGGGAGTTATAACTATATTTGATAACTAATGAACTTCTGTGCACTACGCTACTTCATTTTCCCTCGTGTTGTTTATATTTATCGTGCGTAAAATTACTCAATAAGAACTTTATATAACGGTTTCTCTTTGCTTAAATCTTTCTTGAGTCCTTAATGTTTCGAATACACAAGATGGCGATTATGACAATGTTGTTGGCTGGCTAAGCTATAGTACAGTGTTTCCAGATAAACTACGGAGGTGAACGAACCCCCATTCAGGAGCAGGAGCCAAGACGTAAACATCTCAATATACATAAAAACGAGTTGTTTTAGCAAGTCCAAGTACCCTAACATGTATTGGAGACGAATTTTACCACCTTGGCCGTTGAATGTCACAAACTCTAGCGGAACTTTTCACTCGATTTCGCCCATTGCAGACTTGTACAGTGCAGCACCAGCCTGGCTTAACATCCACCATTTTAATTTACAGCAAAATGGACCAAAACGAACTAAAACTGACCAACACCAAAGAAACGAGACAAAAGTAAATAAAACGGACCAAAACGGACAGAATTGAAGGTAAAATGAAGCTGGAATGACAAACACGAACCATAAGTTAATCTTGAACACAGTGTCCTCAAGAAATATGTATTGTGACCTATATTAAATGGCTCTGAGACTACGGTATTAACTTAGATATTATTATCGTTTCGGTTATCCAGCAAATTTTAGTAGGTTAGCATCGGTTAGGTTGCATTTGAGAAGCAGTTGCTGTGACCCATTTTTACCGGGTAGGTTAGGTTAGGAGTATTGAAAATTAGCCGATTTATTTCTCGAGTGCTTAAAAGGGACACCTAAAGCATCAGTGAGAGAGATTTGACACAATTAGACTCGAAACACACCAGGTACAGCGTCATCCAATTTGTCCCACTCCGCCATGTCAGTTATACAGTATTTTGAATCTTACAGAAAGCCGAGGCAAAACAATGCAATTTTTACCCTTAACAGTTATAGCCCTGAAGGTGAGTTTTTTATCTAACTTCTAATATAAATTCAATAAATAAACAGTATGGCGACTCTTGAAAACAGATCATTATAGATTTTTGTTTCAGGGTGTCAGTTTATCTACAGTTAATTGATTTATCTAATTGTTGACTAAAGAGAGATACTGATAATTAATTATACAGCCCAGATTTAAGATATGTACACATTACATAATCCAAGACTATAATTATTTGGATCTATTTTCAACTACATTGACCATATAATTATATACCGTAAACAAGGAGGCACTTTACATAATTGTTGGTTCGCACGTTTTTGTCTCCTTAAAAATATCTTTGAGGGGAAAAAAAGTGGAGAATCTAATTGGAAAGAAAGTATTCCGAGTATATATGAACTCCCATGAACAAGTCACTGGCTGCTTAAAGACCGCTATAGAGGAAACTTCCCTCACGCACGGTAAACATACATCAGTTATGTGAGGAAGGCGGGCACTAGACTCGGTTAACACAACCAATACTGGTCACAAAAATGAACACATATTTCCCAAGAACAATACAAGCTGCTCTGTTTATAACAACACTAAAACAGTAGGCTATATCTATACACTATACATACAGTACAGTGCATGTAAACACAGTGACGTCAGCACTATAAACACGGTGACGTACCAAGGTAATTGGAGTTTCGTTTTAATTTACTGAAAGACGAATTTTCAGTCAGCGGAAATAAGAGAGAAAAATGAGTTAGAATTTTTTTTGTTCGGCGAATCTATGAAACAAATAATAATAATAATAATAATAATAATAATAATAATAATAATAATAATAAAATAACAATAATAATAATAATAATAATAATAATAATAAAATAACAATAATAATAATAATAATAATAATAAAAATAATAATAATAATAATAACAATAATAATAATACTAATAATAATAATAAAATAACAATAATAATAATAATAATAATAATAATAATAATAATAATACTAATACTAATATTAGATAATATTAATAATAATAATAATAATAATAATAATATAAAATAATAATAATAATAATAATAATAATAGTAATAATATCAGACAATACTACTACTACTACTACTAATACTAATAATAATAATAACAATAATAGTAATAATAATATTTGATAATATTAATAATAATACTAATAATACTAATAATAATAATAATAAAGCCTTGTAAGATCACTCCCTGTACAAGCCACTAGAAACAAGTAGTTAGTTTTAACGATCACTGACGGTACTGAGTACATGATGTTGTTGACTTGTTTACAAATGACTAATTATTATTGATATCAATATATAACTTTTACTTTACGCGATTTATTACGTAATTTATTTGACATGATGAAAGGTGCACGATAAACTCTCTACTTCTGGCCGTCACTTTACGACGAACAAATTCAGAATAAATCATCTAAAAAATTGGCATAACTAGAGTATAATTCATTGTAAAAGTCTTATGTAATACAACGACTCAGAATATTATGAATAAAAGTTATAAACTACTTCAGAAATAATTTTCCCAATGAAAAAGTTCCATATCATTTGAGTCAATTTAAAGGGGTTCTCCCTTGTACACACCCCGCTTTCTCTGTGGAGTATTTTCTCTTCGTTTTCTCTGACAACTTTCATTACCAACGTGTCAAGGGTGTGGCTACTACTGTACTTACCTTGCTGTTATCTGGACGGACGTTCTCCACTTGTATATCCAACTCTTCATCTACTCTGACGTTGTTCCAAGCCAGAGCGAGGGTGCTGGTGACTCTGCAACATAAATTAAAGGCTCTGTAGTCGAACATAACATCTTGATCTGCCCACTGCTTGTCCAGTCTTTTCTCGAAGGGCAAATTATCTGGAGCATGGGCGTAGATTGGTAATTATGAGAGAAAGGAGGGCGGAGAAGAAGGGAGAAGGACACCCAAGGCCTGTGTGGTGATAAGACTACACACACAGGCCAAGATAATTGAGTAGTCTTAAGTATAATCGTAATATTTTTACCATTTGAGATAAACATACATACACACAGTTCATCAACACCACTACATCACATAACGTTGTATCTCAGGTTTCTGTCTCAAATAGCTGAAAATAAGGCCAAGGTTAAGTAGTAAAGAGGTGGTTTACAAGGATTTAATAGCCGAGACCACTGCCCACACAGCCTCGTCCCGTGACAAAAAGTGTGCCAGGCCGTGTACTCGACGTAAAGAACAGGAACAAAATATAACATCCAGAAAAATTAGGTCAAATAAGAATGAGCCAAGGTGGATGACCAGAAAACTTAAACATGACAGGAATAAAGAAAGAAACATATAAGAAATTAAAGGGAGGGGAGGAGCAGCTCAGAAATAGGTATAATGAACTATCTAGGAATGTTAAGAAAAATGTAAGGAAGGCAAAGAGAAACTACGAAATCAGGATAGCAAGAGAATCCAAGGCGAATCCCCAGGGATTTTTCCAGGTATATAGGACAAAGGTCAAGGACAAAGTGGGGCCTTTAAAGTCAGGGAGGAGAGAAGTGATCGATGACAGTGAGAAAATAAACAAAGCATTAAACAGCTTCTTCTTATCAGTTTTCACAGAAGAAATTCACGAGGAAACGCCAGAGGTGGGACTGATATTTGGGGGAAATGAAGAAGAGAAGTTAAAGAATATCACTATCAGAAAAGAAAGTGGCCGGATGAGATTTTCCCTCGAGTTTTGAAAGAGTGTAAGAAACAGATTAGCGGACCCCTCGAAAATTTATTTACAAAATCATTAGACGCGGGAGTTGTGATAGACTCGAGGAAACAGACAAATGTAGTACCCATATTCAAAATGGGGGAGAGAGAGCATCAATGTCAAATTACCGGTCGATTAGTTTGACGTTAGTAGTGGGGAAATTTCTTGAATCAATTATAGCATCCGAACGCATTTAGCAAATAGCATCAGAATGCATTTAGAAAAAACAAATTAATCTACGACTCTCAACATAGATTTACAAAGGGAAAATCTTATCTAACAAATCTGCTGACGTTTTCAAGGAAAGTCTTCGAGGTCGTAGACAATGACGAAAATTACGATGTTATTTACTTTAGCAAAGCGTTTGACAGAGTACCACATCAGAGGCTTCTGAGAAAAGTTAAGTCTCTTTGTATCAAGGGGAAAGTTTTAAATTGGAAAATATCATGGCTCACCGATAGAACACAGAGGGTCAGCGTAGATGGTGTTACTCTGAGCGGGACAGTGTAACCAGTGGGGTTCCCCAGGGGTCAGTAATGGGCCCACTTTTGTTCATAATCTACATAAACGACCTAGGTACTGGGATCAGCAGTGACATAAGCAAGTTTGCGGATGACACCAAAATAGGGCGGCAGATTAATTCAGGGCAGGATGCAAATGCACTACAGGAGGATTTAAATAAACTGCAGGAGTGGTCAGTAAAATAGCAAATGATATTCAACACCAGCAACTAGCAAGACTGATATAATTGGATATTTTTTATTGTGTTACAGTATTAAAAGGCAGCCTTGTATGTGTAGTTGAAAGGTTATGTTGACTTGTGAGAAATGAAAGGACCTTAGGTGAGACATTCTTTATAAATATTCTGGTGCTGAATCCAATAAATATCTCCTTTACTAACTACTACCTCAGTCAGTGCTACTATTCTGTGTCCTGTTTTTTCTATATAATCTCATTAAATACAGAAGATCGACTCAGAATTATGTAAACTTAAACTGACCAATACTTAAATGTTTTAATGGTTACGTGAGGCAGTGGTTGGTTGCTCACCCTACATAAACAAGACCGGAAGTGTGCCAGAGACCTCCTCACCTCTTACCTTGAACTCACTCTTAAAAGGGAATTAACGTTTTCACTTAAGTGTGTGTACGTGTGTAAGCATTTCTCAGACGTGTAAACATGTTTTGATGTAACGAAACAGACGGGTTGGGTGTTGACCACGAAGGAGTTGGTTCTGTCAAGCATTAAGACACAGGTTAAGGCCACAGGGCTCAGGATCATGTGTAGGTTTGTACCCTTCTGAGACTCTTTCTTCTTTACCCGGGATAAGCCGTAGTGTGTTTCATTAAGACAAGTGTCGGTGTTATAGTTGTGATGTATAATAATTATCTCTTTCTTGGTAGTCTCTATAACATGCTGTAAGATAATCTGTATGTAAACTATCTAGAGCTTGTCTTCCTCTCATCACTAGACGAGTAATAACACAGCCAGTTAGGGAAGGTTTAAGTCAAAAGGTTGTTATGTCATCCCAGACAGTGGTTGACATAGGGTACTGTATCTGGCTGTGATCCCTCTCTGGGGGGCGGGGGGCTCCGTCACGGTGGTGAGTAGCTGGCGAGACAACAGGTGACTGCTAGATCTGACTCTCAGGTGTATGTCACTGAGGCTCTACCAAACATTAAACCGTCAAGGATTCTCGTCTCTCAGTACCACGGAGGATGCGCTTATAATGCTCCGAGGAGAGATGATGAATTCATAGCCTTTTGTTGTACACAGAGATATGCCTTAAACGGCTCGGTGAACTTTAAAGCAAGGCCCTTGGCTCACACTACCGCGGGGGATCACTCGAGTTTTTGTTACCAATAGTGATAATGGTCCATTAAGTGATAATCAATAAAACAAGACAACAGTTACACACGTGTCCGTTGGTAACACTGGTTGTGTGTATGTCAGAGATGAACACACTTTTGCTCTTACCGTGTCAACAACAGCCACCACCACCCATTATTACCATTAGTCGCCTTGACATTATATCCACGTAAAGGCCACTGGCACCTGGTGATAAACATGTGAAATAATTAATACATATAACAGACCTTGTAAAGGTTACTATAACAAAAACTGGTGCAGAATTAATTCCTCGATTAATATAAGTATTTTTACGCGGGGTAACGAACACCATATTATAAACATGAGGAATAAGCCTCAGTTCTTTACATGTTCCTGAACCAGTGAAGGTAGAGCTGGTGTGTGCGTGGTCCTGCTAACTACGTGAAGGTTAATGTTTGCCATTTGACACCCACAAGTGTTTCAGAATGACTCCGTGTGTTAAGTCATTTGTGTTTACAGCCTGATGGTTAACTAAGTCAATATATAATGTCAAGTTATTTAACGGTAGATAGTGTTTCACTATATTGTATTACAAAGAGACAAATAGATCGGGTGTTTTTATCTTAATGCATGTTAACCTGTTTCTTGTACGTACATGGCGAGGGCTCAGAGGTTAGCTGCAAATTATGCACACGCACAGTCATGGACCTTGATTCTTGCTTGCTCTCCTGTTTAAACTAAAACTTAGACGACGAGTGATACAGTAAGGTGACGGAGCTATACCAGGTCTTACTCTACCTGTCGGATTAAACTAATATTGGCGCCGTTTAATTACCCATAACAGGCCATTATTTTTTGTAAGACCATCAGCACGGCACCAGTAATAGCTAGAGACAGAGGGCGTTGTGGTGCAGTAGTATCACGAGGCTCACCAGACCTGAGCTCCCGCGGGTAAATAAATGGTGGCAGCTCTGAGGGCGGGCGTCGGTACACAACCACAAGAAGTAATCGAAACAAAGTGTTGAGAGGAGAAGAAGGTAAGTGCTTAGTGAGGCTTGGATACATTTGTTGACATCCAGGGTTCAGTTTTTCTCACCTCGCACGTCACATGTCCACCTAGCAACACTCTCTCAATTAATAGTTTCAACACTATTATCAACTATTATGAATCCCAAACAAGACATTATGCCTGTTCCAACTTACTGTAAGTCTAGTCCTACCAAAGGTCGTTTCCCCTCACTGACTTGAGAAAGACTTTGTTGAATAAAAACTAACTTGGTATCAGAAGTGACCAATCATGAAATACAAAATCACTGGACTTAATACGTAAGAATTATAATGATCAAGAAAAAGGTTTACGAGAGTTCAGAAGATCAAGCCGACGACAAGGTAACCCAAGGCATCGCCGCTCCTACACTACACTCGTCAGGTGTTACTTACTTCACCTGGTGGGTCCTTTCCAAAATTTCGACCGAGTTATTTGTACCTAAAAATATAGTAGTTAAAAATGTATACTGTGTAACTATGTACCTGAGTTGTGGTACAGTGTCAGCTGTGTGGTGTGTGATAGTGTTACATGAGTCAGCAGAGTGGTGTTGCCGGTGTCAGGAGATGTGTGGAATGTCACCTCTCGCTCGCCAGTGTGTGATAGCGGAACACTTAGCCACCAGACTTGTGCAGGTGTCCTGGTTGGAACGTTTCCTGCACCATATACTGTACACTGTAATAGAGAGCCCGCAGGCGTGAGCAGGTGTACGAGGCTGCCACCTCGTGTTCAATGCTTCTTGTTAATGAACAGTTTTTATTGTTAGTAAACTTAGTCAATATTCATGGAGTTGTGTTTTTATATACAAGACAAATTAGAACAGAAGATGAATGAATCGGTAGAAATATTTAGCGCTGGGAACTGTTTCGTCTGAGTGTGTGTAATGACTGTCTGAGAGCATGTTATAGTATCGAGGTGTAGTGCTGACGACAGAAGTACTCCTACATTCAACCAATGTACTTTACCTAACTAACAACAACGGTTCAGGTTCCCGATCAGCACACAACAAGAAAAATATTTTATAAATTATTAAAAATCCCAAACATTTTACGGAATCCTTCATATTTGCCGAGCATGTTGGTACTAGTCACAAAAAAAAACGAAAATACTGACAGTTATTTCTCTGTGTTCGTGTGTCACAGCTTTTTCTCCATGTTTGTATTATTTTGAAGGTTTCCACACTGCAGGTATAAGACGAAGGTAAACTATGTCCAGAAGAAGAACAGTGTCCCTGGGTCGCCATATGCCACTCGCGCAACACATGTGACCTTTGAGCCTTTGGTGAGATGGCAAAGGTTAAGGCTGAAACAGAACCCATGAATACACACGTTAACAGTACTCCTGTCCATTGTATATTGGGGGACCTTTAGTGAATGTCTATCGGTTGTCGCTGTACAGATCCTTAACCCGGAAATACAGACTCCACCAACTATTTATTATTACAGTCAATGGTTAAGGCGCTGTTACACCACCACGTAAAAACTATGGAACAAAAAAACGGAAAACGGACAAAAAAAACCACCGCAGTTTGTGTGTTTGTGTGTCTCAAGGTCAGTATAGGCCTTAGGACCTCTACATTGACCTTGGTGAGTCCTTACTGTCAAGAATACAAACCTCAGAGGCGTCACAGCTAAAGAGGAATTAGTCTACTCTAATACTAATCTGGGTTAATATGAGTTAAATCTTCCGTGGAAACTTCAACCAACGTCACTAATCACTGTCCTCACAATTCATACTCACCCTTAACCTTATCTTAAAATAATCAAACTGTAAAATAGAAAAGTACATACACACATACATATATACAAGCAAAAAACAAAACATACCTGTCACTCCACTGCATGAGAAAATATAGCGGCAAGTGTTAAGGTAGGAAGTGGTAACCAAGTCTCCTGCCGTGAAGAACAACAACCCAAATTGTAACTCTACTTTAATACTTTACTTTAATACTCTACTTTAATACTATACTGTGCCCTTCTTTCCTCCATCGTGTGATCCTGTAACCCCCCCCCCTCCCTCCCCCCCCTGCTGGTGAGTATTTCTAGTCAGCCTCGTTAATAAAAGTTATTATTCCTCGCCGCTATAGCATAGAAAGTTAAGGACCTCAACAACAGGTAAAGCCTTCAACTAATTACTAACATGAAGATACCGAACTATCTACCTGTCTTGAGTATGGTGGTGGGTGATGATGGATGGTAATGGATGGTGGCGGGTGGAAATGGATGATAGATAATGATGGTGGATGTATATGGATGATAATAGAAACTGATGGGATAGTGGAAACAACAGGCTAGGTGGACTGATTGGTAGACAGACCATACAATAGACCAAGTAACTATCAAAGGTTTAACAGAATCATTTATCAATCAACTACAATATTTATCACTTACAAGTCTTTTCCATCAATTCATTATATAAACTTACTTAATTTAACACATCCCATGAATATAGAACCGATAAACTTAATATAAAAAAAATAAAAAATAAATAATAATAATAAAAAAAAATTCTACATAAAAACATCAAATTTATTTTCACTTCCTTGGTGAGTTTTTTTTTATGTGAAGAAAATCCTATTTGTCAGATTTCTTTTGCGTGTGTGTGTGTGTGTCATCCATTATAACACTGTATTACCCCATCACCCCCTATGAGAGAGTTTAGACACGAGGGGGAGGGGGAGGGGGGGGGAGGTTTATAGGTAGGTGGTGATAGTGAGGTGTATGAGTCTCTAAGGTCAGAAGTCGTCATCATTGTCATTATCATCATCATCATCATCATCATCATCATCATCATCATCATCATCATCATTATCATCGTCATTATCATCATCATCATCATCATCATCGTGGAATGTCTTGTCTCTTGGTCTAGTTCAGCTTATTGATGTGTCTCAGTGATCTAATTCAGCTTACTAATGTGTCTCAGTGATCTACCGACAAAATAATAATACCTGATGTGGGGAAAAAAAAAATAACTTCACACGGTAGGTAGACTATAAACCTGGGGTGTGGAGGCTGAGTTTAAGTGTATGTTTGGTGGCGTAGGTCAAGAGGAGCTGGTCTAAACACTCAATTATATATATCTCAACTTAATTTACGAGGTGTTTTTGCCATTTAATACCCGTGACGGCGATGGAATTAAAGGCTGACTAACATAACTTATATAATCCATCCCACCCCCCAAAAAAAAGGTAAAATATTAGAGTCAAATAGATATAATTATTAACGGGACTGTTGAGGAAATTATACTCCCAGACTACAAGAAAAATCAGTCTCTTTTATCAAGTTTGTTTTTAGTCCTCTGTTGAAGGTTAACTGACGAGGTTTTGCCATCTGTTGGGGCACCTGAACCACCTCCTCCTCCTCCTCCTCTTGTTGCCTAAACCTCCTCCTCCTCCTGTTAGCTAAACCCCCTCCTCCTCCTCTTGTTACCTAAACCTCCTCCTCCTCCTCTTGTTACCTAAACCTCTCCTCTTGTCACCTAAACCACCTCCACTTGCTACCTAAACCCCCTCCTCTTGTTACCTAAACCCCCTCCTCTTGTTACCTAAACCCCCTCCTCCTGTTACCTAAACCCCCTCCTCTTGTCACCTAAAACCCCTCCTCTTGTTACCTAAACCCCCTCCTCTTGTCACCTAAACCCCCTCCTCTTGTCACCTAAACCCCCTCCTCTTGTTACCTAAACCCCCTCCTCTTGTTACCTAAAACCCCTCTTCTTGTTACCTAAACCCCCTCCTCTTGTTACCTAAACCCCCTCCTCTTGTTACCTAAACTCCCTCCTCTTGTTACCTAAACCCCCTCCTCTTGTCACCTAAACCCCCTCCTCTTGTCACCTAAACCTCTCCCATCACTAACAGGTAAGGATGGCATTTACATACACACTTCAAAACGGGTATAACCTCTTTTTTTTTCTTCTTTTCTTTATGATTAATATTTAGACCCTCACTTATTAGACGTCACTTATTAGACGTCAGTAAACATTTAGGGCAAATGGAAGTACTTAAATTAACTTAGATTAAAACACAACCTTCCTCCTCCCATGTGCTGGAATATAAATGACAATAATTCGTGAGATGAAAACTGGTTGGTCATTACCTTAAAAAAAAGAAAAAAAAAGAAAAGTAGTTTAGAAATGTCAAGCTCAGAGTAGCATTGAGGACGACGCCATATTGGCCTCTTAACCTCCTGTACCTCTACCTCTCTACCTGTCAGTCAATTAGTGGAGACAGTCTATTAGTGGAGACAGTCTATTAGAGGAGACAGTCTATTAGTGGAGACAGTCTATTAGTGGAGACAGTCTATTAGTGGAGACAGTCTATTAGAGGAGACAGTCTATTAGTGGAGACAGTCTATTAGTGAAGACAGTCTATTAGTGGAGACAGTCTATTAGTGGAGACAGTCTATTAGTGGAGACAGTCTATTAGTGGAGACAGTCTATTAGTGGAGACAGTCTATTAGTGGAGACAGTCTATTAGTGGAGACAGTCTATTAGTGAAGACAGTCTATTAGTGGAGACAGTCTATTAGTGGAGACAGTCTATTAGTGGAGACAGTCTATTAGTGGAGACAGTCTATTAGTGGAGACAGTCTATTAGTGGAGACAGTCTATTAGTGGAGACAGTCTATTAGAGGAGACAGTCTATTAGTGGAGACAGTCTATTAGTGGAGACAGTCTATTAGTGGAGACAGTCTATTAGTGGAGACAGTCTATTAGTGGAGACAGTCTATTAACAGTCCAGTAGTCTTTCTTCCTCCTCTTACTTCTCTTCAACCACATAGGATAATGCATCTCTCTCTCTCTCTCTCTCTCTCTCTCTCTCTCTCTCTCGGGGCAACTAAAGGCGAGTATCAGCAGTGTTAATTAATAGTGAAGTGTAAGTCCATGTTGTTATTATCACCACGTCTCCAAATACAGACTCTCATTATAATCTAAATACCTTAAGAGAGTGACCAGTGTTTATCTTATCTCCTCCACCTTGTTAGTTTATCTCTCTAGACACCTTCATATTATAAGTAAACACCTTTAAGACACTCTATTCCCCTACACCTCTCATTCATTTGTTCTCATTAAGTTATCAGAGTTAAGAGTTGGATGAGGCTTCCATTCTTTACCTCCCGTCAGTGTTGTAAGCATGTATTACCTTAGTATATATAGATGATTCAAGGGTCATTCTCTTTCCCCAAGCACGATCCTTCCCAGGACGATCCTTCCCCAGCACGAATCTCCCCAGGACGATCCTTCCCCAGGACGATCCTTCCCCAGCACGAATATCCCCAGGACGATCCTTCCCCAGCACGATCCTTCCCCAGCACGAATATCCCCAGCACGACCCTTCACCAGCACGACCCTTCCCCAGCATGACCCTTCCCCAGCAGGACCCTTTTCCGGCTGTCTCCAATATATTTTATGTATTTAGAAGTTAGGTTAGCTTAGGTCAGTGGTTCTTAACCTGGGGGACGTCAGTAATTTCCAGGGGGTCGCAAGCCCTAGGGAAAAAGTAGGAATTTCTCTAATTATAACTATAGTTTTTATTCTCTTAACAAGAGCGTGGGCTAATATTGGGAAGTTTATGAAAAAATGCAAAAGTATCGCCTTATAACTTTAGTTTTCTATAGGCTACTTTTTTGACTTAGGGCTTACTATTTTCTGTACTTATTGACCCCCCTCCCTATCTCTCGAAACCCATGGGGGGGGGGGAGGGTTAACTCGTCCCGGACCTGTATACTGCTCGTTGGTGACTGGTGAGCCCCGTTCTCTCCCAGTCTTCTCCACACGTCCGTGGCAATAATTCCTCTTCTCTCACATTTATTCAGTTAAGGCTGTTGAGGTATGTGTCAGGCAACAGTGTAAAAGAGGAAATGCTGTTCTGTCACCCCATGGAAAGTTGTACAACAGCAGCAGCTATCTTTCATGATGTATCAAACTTCTTTCAGGAAAACCAACTTTCGTGGGACTCGCTGGTCGGGGTGTGCACTGATGGAGCTCCAGCCATGCTTGGTCTGTAGTCTGGATTCATTACAATGGTGAAAGAAAAAAATCCGTCTGTTGTAGGTACACACTGCATACTTCATCGTGAATCCATTGTATCCAGAACTTTACCTGCTGAAATGAGGGAAGTACTGAACCTGATTATCAAGGTAGTCAACTTTATCAAAGCTGGAGCCTTAAACAGTCGTCTCCTGTGTAAGGATATGGAATCTGAACATGAAACTTTGCTTTTTTACATGAACGGACGATGGCTATCAAAGGGGAACATGCTTGGACGGCTTTATGAACTAGGAGAAGAAGCAGCAGCAATATTTCTTGATTCGAAGCAGAAGGCAGATCTCCATGACAAGTTCCAGTCTGAAGGCTTTCAGCTATCTCTAGCTTACCTGGTGGACATCTTCGAAGCGTTGAATGCTCTCAACCTTAAACTACAAGGGAAAAACATCAACATCTTCATGCACCACGACACCATTCGAACCTTCATGGCCAAACTCGACCTCTGGAAGTGTCGAATTCAGCAGGGAAATACAGCCAGTTTTAGTAACCTGGATTCTGCACTCATTCACGCTGACCTTGATTCTGAGTTAAAGAAACAAATAATCACTCATCTAACTGACTTAAAAACAGAATTCATCAGATACTTCAGAGATAGATGAGAAGCGTGAAGCCTGGAAATTCATGAGGAACCCATTTCAAAGTGAAGTAGCTGATGTTTCGGATGAAGTGCAAGAGGAGTTTCTTGAGTTGAAGTTCAACTCCACAGCTGAAGAAGACTTCAAAGAACTGGATCTTGAGACTTTCTGGGTAAAGTACCTTCCTGTTTACCCTCTGATCTCACATCAGGCTCTTCGGATTCTAACTATGTTCGGATCCACTATCTTTGTGAAGCTGCATTTTCCACGCTCGTTGCTGTCAAGACCAAGTACAGAAACAGGCTGAACGTTGAAGGGGATTTACGTTGTGCACTCTCTGACATTCAAGATCTAGTAGCTAAGAAGCAGTGTCAAGTATCTCGCTAATTTATACTCAATAAAAAGACTAAAAACATAATATTTTTCATTTTTCTTTAAAATCTGGGAGGGAATTTTATTCATAGATGCAAGGGGGGCGTGGAGGGAAGGACCAGTTCCAAAAGGGGGCGTGGAGGGAAGGACCAATTCCTTGAGGGGGCGTGGAGGGAAGGACCAATTCCTTGAGGGGGCGTGGTAGAAAAAAGGTTAAGAACCACCGGCTTAGTTTATTGGTGAAGAGACAAAAGTTAATGGTATAGCTATATCACACATTGAGCTAATACTGCACCGGTACCTGTAACAAAAAGTGTGAAGAGGCATTACAAAAACTGGTCGACAGATTAGTGGAAACAGGTAATGAAAGAAAAAAAAACCCACGAATAATACTTATTTCCTAATTAAACACAAATCTTAATGCAAAATTGTGGTTGGCAACAGGTGGAATATTCGGAATATTTAGCAAGGAATATTATATAAAGCGATAAGAAACGTGAAAAGTAAGCAAAAATGGCCATTAAATTATTTTAGACTTGTAAAAAAAAAAATAATTCTAGTGTGTTAAAAAAAATGTAATGCAATGTGATGTTTGTAGGGAAGAGAAGTGTGTGTACATTCAGCAGACACCAGACGGAGGTGGAGGTCTTCGACGTGACCTTCTGCAGGAAATAGCCGAAGACACTAGAATGGATGATTGACCTTAAAAATCTGTGGTTCCTGAGAGAGCTGTTCAGTCTGGGAGGATTAATCAGAGTCAGCAGGAGTGGTCAGTGGTCGCCAGGCATCAGATCTGAGAATGGTAGAAATTGAAAGGGACGCCAGATGCAAACCCAGATGTTAAACACCACAAACACAAAAGATTACAGCTCAGACGCCACACCAAGCTACCATGCAGGACGAATACAATGATGTACTGTACCGTATATTATTCCTCACGCAGAGAGAACACCTATGAAACGGTCTACCAGCTGAAGCCGTGAAAACAAGAACAATCCCGAGCTTCAAAAACAGATCTGGACAAGACAATGGAGGTGATCCTACACAGGCCATCGACCTCCTCCTCCGCGTCAAGGCCACCTCTGGTTGTGGTGGCCATTAGTTAAAGCGGGTATTTCTCTAGCTTAAACATGAACAGTTTACCGATTGATTAATATAGTTTTTATTTTAATGATTTATTGAGTCAAAGGTTTATGGGTCGTCAATGGCGCCTGAGAACAACAAAAACCCACATCAGAACCTTTACGTCAATGGTGTGTCTTCCTCGGTCACCTCCAGCCATCTTGACTTGGCCTCTGTACACACTACTTTATTTACTGGAATACAAAAATACAATAGGGACAGTTCCACATACACCTCAGCACAGCTCGTGAGTTGGTTTGCCGTGTTTTGGGGGGCCACCAGACGATCAGTTGTGTATTGGGTCAGGACGAGACAACAGTACAGGTCACACTACACATTCACCGCGATACTTGTCTTGATCTTCGTGGCAAAAAGTGTGGACAAACTCGTTTCAACAGACGTACATTGCGGTAAACTGTATCAATAAACTGTATCAATCAGTTAGTGGTTTCCGACACAACTGGACAACTGCTGACTGATGCAAACACGAGGGAACTTTTGGTCAGCTTCAGTTGTGAAGATCGATTCTCTGCCCTTGGGTCATTGATGAGGCTGAGAAAACCCTGTTCATGCCACATCATTATCATCAGAAACGTCATTTACATAACGTCTGGTGTCTTTCAGGTTTCCTTTGGTGGCCACAAGTTGTACACCACAGCTCAAGGTGACCCGGCTAAGTTCAGTGTGATGGTCGGCGTTTAAGAAGCTGCTCACGAGGCGCATGTGTCTCCACAATTCTGCCAACAAACTTGCCACTGTTTTCCTCTTCCTGATCCTTGAAATGGTTGAAAGGTCAAGAAAGTTTGTTCCTGATGTTAAAGACTGGTTATATAAATAACTGACGGGTGAGGGTGGGAGACCTGATCACATGTTTTTATAAAGGTTCCTTCTGCGGTCACTGGGAATGATGAATGTGTGTATATTAATCACTATCGTGGTTTTTCTGTTAGTGTGCCGCGACTTAAACTCGGAATATTCTGTATAAGATGGAATGTTCCAAGTCTGTATGCTTAAAGGCGGCGGTGTTATGAAGTACACAGAGATAAACGGAACATATCCTCAGAACGTGACGATAATAAGACTCTTATATACAGTATCATAATAAAGAACTATAGAAGCAGATGTAAGGTCCTTCACAACAAGGCCTCGCCCGAGAGGACAGTTTATTTAGGGAGGTGCAGTGGCCCTTAACTGTCCAGGTTGTTATATAAGTCTTAGTTCATCCCCTCTCGATGGGTTGTAAACAAGCCCTCTTGTTAACAGAAGACGGGAACTAAGTGAAGATATACAATTTATAAGGTAGAGGGACACTTGGATGTGCACCCGTGAAGCAGCCGGCCCTTGATGAACAACTGTGATGGTTCTCTGTTATACCGCAGAGGTGTGTGGGCTGTGTAGACTATCCTAGTGTTGGTGAATAACCTCTGGCTGATGACTCACCAACCAGTAAAACTGTTCCACTCTAGTCCAAGGTAGTAACAGTGTTAAGCAGGGAGACGAGGTGGCAGGCGTCAACGAGGAGTATACTGTGTGTGTGTCTTGTGTGCCTGGTTGATGGATCTGGTGCGTTACAATAATGATGATTTCTTTATTTTTTTATTTATATATAAGATGCCGTCAGGGTTACAGCACTGTTTAGTCTCCTCAACACTGCCCTGTGGAGAGCATTATTCATTACATCATCGTCCCTCGACTGAGTCCTTGTTGTGTTGACGCCTGAGTTGTGAGTCTTCTTACACCAAGTCAGGGTGCAGTGGCGGAGTGAATACAGTGTTCGCTTCCCGCCCTAAGGATCGCTGGTTCGTGTTTAGGGTATCCCCAGTTTACCCTGTCGTGCATATGGGTGCCTGATGGTGTGGTGAAGGCGGACCAGTACAGTACCGGCCATATTGCCCCAGGCCTATGAGAGCCATGATTGATAACATATAACACTGATATTCAGGGCCATCATGTAACGGTGTTGTCATATTCACCGTGTCTGATGACGTCGTTATGCTTCAAGCCCAGAGTGTGGAAGTGAAGCGTTATAGAGAACTGGTGTCTTGGCTACCACCAGAGTCCAAGCATTAGCCTGGGGCGGTTGTCAGATTTCCCAGCCAAATTTGTCTGAAGGTGTCGAGGACGTCCATGGTTGATAGGTTTACCTTGGCTGGTAATGTGGCCGACGACACTACAGGTGAGCCACAAAGGTCCCTGAGGCTACTGGGCCTGTCTTAAAGGGTGTACAGCTACCTTACTGTGTCATACATCCTCACTGTCACGCTATTTTCCATGCAGTTATTAATATATACCCGGTAGGTTACATTTGAAAAACTGTAACTGTCTGACAATATTTATAGCAGGTTTCAGTAACACGTAAAGTTTTCTTATATCCGACACTGATTACCACTTTGACAGCTACACGTTTCAGAACCTCAGAAGTGACATTCTGGCATAAGAGCTTGACACAAACTCAAGAAACGACACATCCTCCACCACACAACCTCCCCCTCCACCACACAACCCTCCCCCTCCACCACACAACCCACTCCTTCCACCACACAACCCACCCCTTCCACCAATCACCCTCCTCCTCCACCACACCACCCTCCACCACAACACCCTCCTCCCCCACCATACCACCTTCCTCCTCCACCACACCACACCACCCTCCACCACACCACCCTCCACCACAACACACCCCTCCTCCTCCACCCTCTACTTGGTCATCACCTTATGAAGACTTCGACGACGCCCCCGACGCCACATTCCAGGGAAAATGCAGGAGGGCAGAGCAGGGAGCCCGGCGCTGAATGTCAGGGAGGAGTGACCTGACAGCGTTCAAGGCCGCCCCCGCCCACTGCTGCTGCTGGGCGGTCTGAGTGGGTTAGGTCCCTTGTGTGTTGTGGGTGGATATGTAGTTTACTGGGCCCTTAAGGAGTATAGCTGGTGGTAGCGGGGGTGGTGCTAGTGGTAGTAGTTGTGGTGCTGGTGGTTGCGGTGGTGTGGGTAGTGGTAGCTGGAGTGTTGTGGGTGGTGGTAGTGGTGGTAATTGTGGTGATGATAGTGTGTATAGTGTGTATAGTGTAGTGGAGGGAGAGATTGTGTAGTGATCAATAGTAAGGTCTTCATGTAAGGCGTTCCACCAATCACCTGCAGCCCTTGACATTCAATCCACCAATTACCAACCCGAGTCATATCCAAACTATTATCTAGAATTAGACACATAATCTTACTAGCATAATTACCTCCCACCTCCCCCCCCCTCCATGACCTATCCTTCCTTTGTCCCTATAACTGCCTATCACCATTCCCCTCAGGTGAAAGATTATACGTGGTTCTCAACAGCCTCATTGAGTCATTTAAGGGAGACTAATGAGACTTTTTTTAAATGATTTATTGATAAGAATTCCCTTAGTCTATCTCACTCTGTATGATCAAGGTGACACTTGGACACTGTTACAAGTCTTCGTTTGGACGGACTTAACTTTATGAAGAGTTAGTCAGGGATGAGGGGTAGTCAGTAGAGGTAAGGGGAAGGGATAGGCTAGTTTAAGAGGGTAACAATTACATATGTGTGTGTGTGTGTGTGATGACTGTACCTTAAATCTACTACAAACATCTAATAATTAAAACCCGACAATAAGTTAAGTTTTTTTTATTTTATTTTTTTTTTTGCCTCTGCGGCCATTTTTTTAATTTTCAAAAATCCCCACATGTGCAACATTCCCAGCGGGTGTGTGGCAGGTAGAGCCTCAAGACGCACACCTGAGAAAAACCTGCCTCCTGACACACTCATGGAACACTCTAATATATACTCTCTCTCTCTCTCTCTCTCTCTCTCTCTCTCTCTCTCTCTCTCTCTCTCTCTCTCTCCGTCTTTCTCAGAGGTAGGAAGAGTGTGAGTCGAGGTGATGTGTTGCCCTGACAGGTCAAAATCAGGGAAATGTTTTTCTGAGAGTGGCTGAGGAAGGGACGGTGTGGAACTGTGAATGGCTGAGGGAGGTGCGGTGTAAGGCTGAGAGTGGCTGAGGGAGGTGCAGTGTGAGGCTGAGAGTGGCTGAGGCAGGAACGGTGTGAGGCTGAGGGTCACCGAAAATTCTTGAAAATATAAGATTTTTCGGATCACCTGAAGAATAGATACCCCAGATTGTTTCAACTGAAGATTATCCACCTTAACGCTAACCTACCCTAACGAACCCTAACTCACCCTAACCTTACCTCACAAAACCTAAACTACCCTAACTTAACCTAACCTAACCCGCCAGATAGCATTAGGGTGGTTTATCTTCACGTGAAATAACCTGTGGCTTTTAAAACTCCTGGAGGTCTAGTTTTCCTTAGGTAGTAGGCAGCTACCAAACAGGGAGGTACTACCGCCTGGGAAGATATTGGAAGCATAATGTGTTGTCTTATGGTAGACCCTGCTGCCATATGTGACCAAGTCCCAGGTTGATCTGACTTTCTGCCTCATTTACTCACAATTGCTGGGTCTCAATTGTTTCTCTTACTTTGACAACACAACATACATATATTGTTTCTCACTCTTGATGTATTTTTTCCATTTCTGTATTTATTCATGATGCAATTTATCCCCCCCTCCCCTCCCCCTCCCAGGCCCGATGTGGGTCGGTGACCTGTTCCCGGGTGGGCTGATCCCCCCCACCTCCCCCCCAAAAAAGAATATATATATATATATATATATATATATATATATATATATATATATATATATATATATATATATATATATATATATATATATAATAATAATGATTCAGGCATTTTTACCTTTATTTTTACTTCTTGTTGAACATAATGTAAACACACGACACATACAGTACGAGGTAGCTATCATGCTCCCTCTGGACACATAAGGACCACGCCTCTACCCTTCACCGGAGAGACACATTAATACACTGTTATGGTATTGGTAAACTTGTGTGTTGTTACGGGATACGGTCGAGTAATTTACCATCTGAACACAATATATTTTTTCTCAACTAGTTATTCGTATAATGAAAAAATAAATAAAAAGTTTCATAACTTTAGCTGAACCAAAGTTAGATTAAGTTAAGGTATGATTTTGTTATTATTATTTTACTGTGTTTATTTATCTCTTTTATGAATTAATGTAAATAAAATAAAATAAACAATTATCCACCAGCCTTACCACACACACGCACACACACACACACACACACACACACACGCGCGCGTTTACATATTAAACGCGTCGCATAATATAGAATACTTAAAAATAAGACATTTAAATAGACGAGATTTTTACCCAATTTTCTGTGTGAATAATTTTATGGGAGAGGCAGGCTGTTGGGCAGGGCGGGGCGTCCTGGTAAGTGGCGTAGGGCGAGCACTTAAGGCAGGAGGGAGGAGCAGAGGTTGTGGGTGGCCGCCCTCTGCATCCAGTATGTGCGCATATGTGTGTGTGTGTGTGTGCTGATGTTTACAGAGGACACGACCTACACACGACCTACACAGTCCCACACACGACCTACACAGCCCCACACACGACCTACACAGCCCCACACACGACCTACACAATAGTACCCCACATCTTGGTCTCAGAGTAAGACGGACCGCCCTCACCCATGGTCACCTCCTCCTCTTATCGACAGACCCACATCTCCCTGCCACGTCCTCAAGGTAACACAGCTTATCTACACAGCTTACCTACCGCAGTTTACCACACCAGACAGAAGGGAGGTTAAGCCAGATACACAGTGTTTCGCAGTGTTCCTCCTCTGATTACAACACTCTGCAACGTTTAACAATATGGACGTGAGGTTTGATTGCATTTGTTCCTTCAATGTTGCAGAGTTTTCCCTTTTGGTTTTTCTTTCGTTTTCTGTGGCCAGTCTCCTCATTCACTCCACCTCCTGTAGTTCACCTTCCTCCCTCACCACCTGAAGACAATCCTCGGGTCTTCACTCACTCACACACACACACATGGTGGACACAGTGGCAGTCTGCGTGTGGGGAAACTCTAGTCATTATCACTTGAAGGAGTACACGCCTATCTTTCACTCCCTCTTAAACACTGTTATTAAATCATCCATCCACATTATATATTACCTTCTGCTTATCTCTTTTATCTCTCTCTCGTTCGTAAAGATTAAATTATCGTTTCGAGTTCTTCCTCTCCGCGAGTCCTTCTCTTGCTTTGAACATCTTCATTCACTTAACCTAACCTAAACCTAACCTAACCTAACCTAACCTAACCTACCATACAGAAACACAGGAATTAAGTTTTAGACATCGGTAAGTGAATTAAAATATAGTTATTGTGGCCTTCTATCGTATTATCAAACGTAACCTAACCTATCCTAATCTAATTTAACCTAATTTAACCTAGCATAACCTACCCTAACCTAACCATAATCGTGTTTTTCTCCCCTTAGGTATTGTGAAAAACTTTTAGTACAACCTGAAGCAACACAAGACTTCAGAATGTTAGCTCGATAAACCTCATGTAATTTGTACGCAATGTCAGTCTTGTTCAGTTCCACTTGACGTCATGGTGTTGCTAAGGCAGAAGATTCCGGATGTGTCTCAGTGTGTTATTGTGTGGCAGAGTGACACGTGTCTCAGTGTGTTATTGTGTGGCAGAGTGACACGTGTCTCAGTGTGTTATTGTGTGGCAGAGTGACACGTGTCTCAGTGTGTTATTGTGTGGCAGAGTGACACGTGTCTCAGTGTGTACCGCGTGTTAAGTCATCATTGCCGTCTTGATGATCAACAAATAAATATGTTCATTTATACGAAAACACGAACAAATTAACCTAACCTAACCTAGACTAACTTAAACTAACCTAATCTAACCTAACCATCCACACCAAACTTAATTTATCTTCAGTATGAGGTCTAATTATGAAGCAACATCTCGTCTTGATATCATCATTCACGTACGAGCGGCAGTATTGATGTCTCATAATCTCAGCGCAAATCCAGACAGACAGACACACACACAGGCTCAAGACAGCACAGTATATCATAATAAAACTGTGTAAGTGACGGCAGCAACACGACAAACAGGAACATCAAGATAGTGTAAGAATCCTTCCCAGCCGAGAGTAATTCCAAGACCAAATTCCTGATTGTTTTTCTTTTGGTTCAACACGCCGACACTCCCAGGTCCCGAGCCATCCACCGGCACTAGTTTTTTTGTCAGGGTAATAATACAAGTTTTATCGTTGTGTTATTCCTTCAGATAATTAACTCCGGCAGAAGGTGATGGACTAGGAGGTGTTCCCCAGCTCATGTATCTCGCCTCGTCACACTGACTGGTGGACAAACAGAAACTTGATATAATAACAAACTGTTTAGCAATGTAAATACCAGAGATTAGAGACTTAAGTGTTGTACGTACACCCACATTACTGCCAGTGTACACAAGACTGTCATGGTACAGTACCCTATATGGGAAGACTCAAGTCATCGTCAGATCACTTTCCCAGTTGCACCTCCTGTTGCCGCCACACCCAAGTTACTGTTACCATCAGGGAATCACGTCCACACACACACACCTCACCTTGAGCCACAACTACACACTTATCTTAAGTAGATATTGATGCTAATGAGATCATAAAGCAGTAGTAAGGATGCTGGTCAGGTAATGTGGCGTGCGCAGCTGGCAGTACACAGTCGTTACCCATTACAACTGCTTCGGGAAGGCTGCACCAGTGTCATCTTTTACACCATAACGTGAAACAGAGAGGTTATCCGCGTGAATCTTTCTCTCTCTCTCTTACCTGAATATAAAGCCTAATCCATTATCATACGAGCAAGCATATCAGGAGGTTAGGTTAGGTTTTATATATTGCTAGGATCAAAGACCGAAAAATGACTATATATAAATGTGTATTAAGTGTGTACTAGTATTGATGTGACAGCCATGATTACACTTTGTTAGACAGCACGAGCCACTAGTCCACAAACGTGTTCTGTCTTGTCTTCACACGATACGGCCCCAAACAACGGCTACAGTCATACGGCCACAGAGAGCTATCTTGAGTATTTACATTTGTGTGATACAGACTAGCCTTCGGTCTAGCTTCCTGTACTCCAAGTTTTGTATTACTACTGTCTCTGGAGCTAGACTCAGTGTAAACCTTGATACACATTATTAGCCTTGACTACAGTATATATTACAGGGTGTCCCAGAAAAATGTCCCTACCTCCCTGCCCTCAGCTCCTGCCTCCCTCCCTCCCTCTCTCCAACTCACAGTGTCTCAGGGAGCAGACAGACAGGGAGGGAGGGAGGGAGGGACATTTTTCTGGTACACCCTATATATGGCAATAAGGACCCCAACAGTTCTCCACCTTCAGGACTTAACCCTTCCTCTACTCCACCACAAACCTTCACATCTTGAGTATAAACTATTTTAAATCTTTCTCCCACATACCTAAGATCTATTTATTAATTTGTGGTCAATATTTATCGTTCTTAAGTTAAAATAATAAGTCCTAAGTGTAAATTTATTACCGTAGGGCATTGTTGACATATACGGTACTGGACATGTAGTTAGGTTGTTAAAGACATAATTAAATAAAGATGCTGACAATGTGTGTGTGTGTGTCCCTCCATCACCAACATGAGAAAGAACGTGACAAGAGAGAGAGAGAGAGAGAGAGAGAGAGAGAGAGAGAGAGAGAGAGAGAGAGAGAGAGAGAGAGAGAGAGCCACCCCACTCTGGCCCTGACGGAGGTAGACCAGTTTTTGCCTTCCCATACTCTTTACTCTGTCCAAATATATATTTTTAGCCCCCACACAACGGTTCCCTCCCTCCACCCACTAGCCGAGATAGCGTGTTTTAGAGCCGCAGGTAGTAGTGTTTTAGAGCCGCAGGTAGTAGTGTTTTAGAGCCGCAGGTAGTAGTGTTTTAGAGCCGCAGGGAGTAGTGTTTTAGAGCCGCAGGTAGTGGTGTTTTAGAGCCGCAGGTAGTAGTGTTTTAGAGCCGCAGGTAGTAGTGTTTTAGAGCCGCAGGTAGTAGTGTTTTAGAGCCGCAGGTAGTAGGAGTCTATAACGATGTACTATCTTGATATAATGGCTTTATCTTATTGGTCAACATTTAATGGGGCATTCCTATTGGTCAAGATTTAATGGGGCATTCCTATTGGTCAAGGTTTAACGGGGCATTCCTATTGGTCAAGATTTAATGGGTCGTTCCTATTGGTCAAGACTATAAAAAAAATCCATCTGGTATGAATTCTTTCGCCTATTCAATATCATTCATAAACCTGAGTATGTGTTCCTATGTACCAGTCAGATATTGGATACGTGAATGGGAATTATACATTAGACCCGTGTACGTGTGTGTGTGTGTGTGTGTGTGGTACGCCACCAAGGTGATCTACTCTTTTGTTATTTATTACACATTTTTTCTTGTAACTGTAACACACACACACACACACAAACACCTTACACACACACACACACACACACACACACACACACACACACACACACAGACAGACAGACAGACAGACAGACAGACACACACACACACGTACTTATCGACTTACTATACTCTTTTATGAGGCACAAGGACACTAACACATACGAGGTGTAGCAGTATACCGTGTGTGTGTGTGTCACTAGCTGGTACTGTTATGGTCACTAGACAGCGTCACAATAAAGTCAGCCTAATCAGAGTGGTCCGCGCCCCATGGTCGGGAAACACGGCTTGGTGAACGGCGCCCCCAAAACACCGACACGTCCTTCGGTTTAGTCGCTGTCGGTAATCTGTTTCTTGTCTTGGCTTGTCCTGCCCTAACCTAACCGAAACCTAACCTAACCTAAACCTAACCTAACCTAACCTAACCTAACCTAACCTAAACCTAACCTAAACCTAACCTAACCTAACCTAACCTAAACCTAACCTAACCTAACCTAACCTAACCTGAACCTAACCTAACCTATTGAGAGGGGTGAGTGGTGTATCTCTCAGGCTGTCACACACACCTGACCTTTACGTTACACTACAATTATTACTTCTATTGACAGCTTCTATTGCTGCTACAACTGTTATATTGTTACTATCCCAAATGCTATTGCTACCATCAATACAATTACTATCAAAACTATTATCATTTCAATTATTATTATTATTATTATTACTAATACTGCTGATGCTGCAAATTATCAATACGTTTACTATTTCAAATCCAAGTAGGCAATAACGTACTATTATTATAAGCTAGTACTGCTACTATTGCTAGTGTTCTTATGTCTACTGCTACTACTATTAATACTATTTTTCTACTATTAATACTACTACTATTACTACTACTATTTTTTTTCTTTTTAAACGTGGCCTCCAGCCTCCCCCAATAGCCACACCTTCGCCACCATTTAATTACCTTAATATTAAATATCCTAATACATAAGTAGCTATCCTATCTGTGTTAAATTAGTTGAGCCGCAGATCTATGCGGCATTCAGTGACTGTAGCCTCATAGTCAATATCTGCAGCAGTTGTCGGAGTTGGGGCAGAAGCTCTCGTTCCCCTGAGGCAGAGCAAAGCCGACCGAAGGAGAGAGAAAGACAGTCGACGACTACTATATTACTGCTACGTCGCATTCCACCTCACAATCATTCCACCTCCACCACCACACAACCAAACATTCCACCACCACCTCACAAGCATTTCACCTCCACCACCACACAACCAACCATTCCACCACCACCACCTCACAACCATTCCACCTCCACCACCCCACAACCAACCATTCCACCACCACCTCACAATCATTTCACCTCCACCACCCCACAACCAACCATTCCACCACCACCTCACAATCATTCCACCTCCACCACCACATAACCAACCATTCCACCACCACCACCTCACAACCATTCCACCACCACCTCACAACAATTGCACCACCACCACCTCACAACCATTCCACCTCCACCAAGGCGTAAACCACCCCAAAATGACCCACAAAACTGGTGACTTTTTATCCCGGTATGAAATCTTTGCTGGTCATCGCCGCCCTATACTGAGTGACCAACCTTACCATGTGTGTGGGGGAGAAGTGTGTGGGTGGGGGGAGAAGTGTGTGGGTGGGGGGAGAAGTGTGTGGGTGGAGGGTGGTGAGGCCCTGTAGTATGGACAAGACAGGCCAATTTGTTGCTCAGATGATAAGTGACCACGACTCAGGATAAATACCGCGGGGTCACTCGGGAACTTACGCTGAAAAAATCGACCTTCAGCTTTTAAGTCTGGTGTGTCGTTCATCACTAAGTACCGTAATCTGATGGTCGTCATTCTCTCTCTTGTCTTTGCCATAGAAGGAATGACGCGGCAATACGTGCACTGAATACAAGGGACTGCCATGTTTGATGTGATCATTACAGCGGTGCAGGCTCCTGTGACCATCACCTCTGCAGCCCAACCTGCCCAAGACTGCACAGGAAGGTAGGGATCTGTTGCCCTGCTGGCCCATCACATAACTAGTTACCAACTCCCACAACACAAAAAAAAGAACACTCGTTTGTACTGATTCCATTAGCGGTGCATCCTGGAGGACAGCGAAATTATATAAGGATAAACAGACGATGAGACAAGACTCTTGGCTCCTGTCACTACCCCGGGTCAGGTGGATGATTCACTTACTGAGACATTCTTGTTATTGGTGTTCAGTAGCACAACAATTGGGATATTTATCGTAGAGGCGAGACACCACTCAACACATGGCCACGGCCACCGCAATTTACCTTCCTGGACTGGACTGACGATACCCATTCATACCCTTACCCAGCAGCAAACGTGTGGTAAAGGACCTTGCCCATGAAGACCCCGCCCTAGCTGGGGCTCGATCCCGGGGGCCTTATGATCCAAGGCCGGTACTAATGCAGCCAGATGGCCAAAGCCATAGTTTGTCACCCTTAATATCTGGAGAGCTATTTAAGTCATCACCAAACACCCGAGATCAGACAATAAAGATGTTAATAATCTGCTGACGGTCATAGTACTAATAATTAATATTAGTGTTTGTAAACTGGTAGTGTTAACATTATGGAGGTGACGCGCTGTACCGTTGTTTTAACTTATGGTCTCATAACCTTTAATAAAACGTTTATCTCTCCTGGTCCACACACAGGACGCTTTTATCAACACAATACACCTGAGACCTTACCTGTCAAGGGTGCTGTGTCAGCTGACCATAGCAACACACCACCAACGTCTGATAACACACACACACGCTTTTAACTGGTCATTTCAAAGGATCGTTCTTATCTACAGCACTCAGTAGGTGACACCAACACAATCAACTTATCACTCCATTAACAACTGATTCACAACTGATTTTACCTTCATTTGGGATATGTTTTTGTGCCATTTATTAAGGCGTTACACAATAGACGAGTTTATATGTGGGGTTGTTACTAACGTCTGGGTTTATAAAGGAACACAGATCGGCTGCTCCATTAACAGTTCGTGGATGACAAGCCAGGCTTTGGACTCCTGACGTGTGTGATAGGTGGTCAATAGACGTGACTCTTCAACTCCCTAGTCTGGAAACTTAAACCCTGGATCCAATAATGTTTCAGTAATGTTACTCTGAGGCCCAGATGTAGTCAGATGATAGCCTCCGTCTACCCGAAGGTTACTGGGAGCCGCAGCCATTGTCACGTGCTCAGCCCCAGGAACCACGATCAGCCCCTTCAGTTTCCAGCTCACTCAAGGGAGGAGGGATGGATTGTGTCTCACCCTAGCAGTACACAAGCATATCAGGATGAACAGTCAACCTCCTACTTATACCCTAACACATCCTGGATGACTCCGGTTATACCAAACCATTAGGAGTGCAGAGTCTACAACAGTCCACCAGAAGCCTTTGTAACCAACCGAGAAGTGATCAACCCAGAATACACTCTCTAGTCTAGAAGCTGTAATTCTAGAACAACAATTCAGTATAAGTACACCGTCCACAGTGAGCCGCCACCCTCAGGTAATCGTAAACTTTTGGAAATTAGTACAATCAAACCTAAGCTCAAAGTTTGGTTCTAAAGCGTAAACTTGGTCTAATACTGCACCATGACCAAGAAGGACAAAGTGAGACAAACCTTCCTACTCCTCCTCCTCAAGGCGTGAAGCTCCGAGACACGTATACTGGTTGTGAGCGCCAGAACGTTACAGTACAATAGTTCTCAAGGTAACAAACCCACAGTGATAATTTCAGTAGTTTAGGGGACGAGGAACAGCCTTGAGGGACCAAGATGCCCCATAGAGCGAGAAGGTCTGTGGGGAAAAAACGCCCTCGAGGTGTGTAAAAACTTTGGCCGAGATCATTATTCAGACCCCCCCCCACCACACTCTTATGTGTTGACACTGAAGCAGCAGCTGAATCCTGAACCAGGAAGTTCCAAATAAAAATATCTGTAAAAATACAGCATCACAGCTGAAATCGAATCTGCGCCAATCATTTAAATATACATCTGTACAGGTGTTTCCTAACTGATTATACGATATCAAATAAATTCCTTTCGGTGGCCTTATAAGACACTGCAATCATAACATCACACCTCCACCCACGAAAAATACAACCTTGATTTCTGCAGCTTCAGAAATCGTGAACTGAGCAACATGCCCTTCCATCAGCCTGTCCGTGTTAAGTCCATAAAATGCATCGTCTTCCGATATCATTTCCTCCTGATAAGGAGACGTTTATCTTGCACGCGCACACACTTCAGTCAAGGTCGTCATCTCCAAACATTTGAGAACTCGTGAATTGTGAACAGGTTCTCAGTGGTTCCTTCAGTTGAAAGTTGGTCCTTGGGGTCTGACGGGCCGGGCACTGTGAGTACGACACACTGGATGTGACAAAAGACTTTCGGTAGAAAAGGCGGCAGTCTGTACTCTACCACCTTCACTTCCCCGGCCTTTAAGTTAGATATCCATTCACAGCTTGGTGTACCGGGAGCCCTGGGCACGAACCTACGCCGTTTCAGCCCAGGAGACGACCCTGTAACCATCCAGCCACCACACCCTACAGATCTGACACACGTGTGGACAACTTGTTACATAATAAAAGTGATTATAATTATTTTCCCAAAAACACCTGTAGTTTTTGTCACCTTGAGGCTCGTTAGTCACAACCTCAGGCCAGGCCAGGCCAGCAGCATTCTTACAAAAGTTACACGTGACGCTGTTATTGAATTATTACATCACACTAACACTAAATTATTACAAATACTGTTGTTATAAAAATTGAGTGATGTAATAAACCGTTCAGTTATTATATATACACTTGACTTTAAACTGCAACACGACACTTAAACTGACACGAACGACAGAGAAAAACTGCCCACTCAAACCTTCGAGCCTGACGGACTATGAATATTATTAGCGAAACCCGTGTTTGTTTGTCTGTTGGTAATGGCGTCTAACTGCAGGAAGTCACACAAGACGGGCGAATATAACTTCAAGAGGCGAGTCCTATCCTCAAGTTGTCGTGTTGTGGTACAGTGAGTGTTCTGTTCTCATGTTTATCCTCTAAAAGATGATTACTATAAAACCAGAGAGAAAAAAGTTTATGTTGATGCTTTACCAGGAACAGTTATCTAAAAAAAAGAAGAAAAAAAGAACGAATATCAAGGAGCGAGTTTACGTGTAGCTGAGACGTCACACAACCTTTATATTTTGTTCCCGTTAGCTGTGTTTACTTTCTGTCAGATGTTTACTACAAAACCAGAGATAAAGAGTTTTATTTGGGACACTTTACCGTTAACCTATAAACAAAAAATCCATTACGAAGAGTAAGTTTGGTGTACAGAAGGTGAGGCCCATCGCTGGCGTCCTTGTGCAGCGTTCAGTCAACTTAGCTTGTGAGAGTATTATATATTCCCTGTACTTACTGCCCACTGAAGGACATACTGTGGTGGGAGGAGTGCAGCCATTAGCAAGTCATATGCCACAACAAAATTATATACATAGACAGAGATTTAGCGAGACTAGGTTGCCCCCTGAGCGTGCCCAGCATATTACTGAAGGGTTAATTATCCTTATCGTCTAGTACACGACGCTGGTGACAACAGTTTGCTCTCCAAGGAATTATTAATATGTTGCTATCGTACTGGACACACATACACAATTGTTAAATAAACATATCAAAAGATGCCAGGCTGTTCGGTCATTGCTGGCTGGGTGTTCGGTCACTGCTGGCTGGGTGTTCGGTCACTGCTGGCTGGGTGTTCGGTCACTGCTCGTTGGGTGTTCGGTCACTGCTGGCTGGGTGTTCGGTCACTGCTGGCTGGGTGTTCGGTCACTGCTGGCTGGGTGTTCGGTCACTGCTCGTTGGGTGTTCGGTCACTGCTGGCTGGGTGTTCGGTCACTGCTGGCTGGGTGTTCGGTCACTGCTGGCTGGGTGTTCGGTCACTGCTCGTTGGGTGTTCGGTCACTGCTGGCTGGGTGTTCGGTCACTGCTGGCTGGGTGTTCGGTCACTGCTGGCTGGGTGTTCGGTCACTGCTCGTTGGGTGTTCGGTCACTGCTGGCTGGGTGTTCGGTCACTGCTGGCTGGGTGTTCGGTCACTGCTCGCTGGGTGTTCGGTCACTGCTGGCTGGGTGTTCGGTCACTGCTGGCTGGGTGTTCGGTCATATCGGGACAAGCTATCATGAAGACAAAGCTTTCTTAAGTTAGGTTTGGCCGAAACTACAAGTCCCATGTTCTGTTTTGGCTCCATGTGCAAATGACCTGAGACAGCTGGACAGTAGGTCCTCCTCCTTCTCATCCCTGGACCACACCAACAACGCTCACCTTCTGCTGTATCTTCTGAAGGAGGCGTCTCTCAGTTACACCTCGCATTTGGGAATTATTCACTTGAAGAATCTTTGAATTTTAGCAGATAACACAAACTGCCAAAGCTTCCTCGAAACAACAAACAACTACTGGTCTCTATGACAAGGTAGTGCGTAGATTATAAGCAGGATGTAAGTGACCAGCACCTAGATCATCACCTCTAAAGTCAGGTGCAGCTACGCAGTTCACACACACACACACACACACACACACACACATTTACTGTTAGGATATTTACACATCTTCAAGCGTAATTATGAATGTCAAATTGGCTTTGTTACAATCTGATATAAAGATAAGCTCTGAGAGACACGACTTCTTCTCACTAGTACCGAGTTTTACATTTCCCGTCGGTCTTCAGCGATACAGTTGTCAGAAGAAGATCAATAAAACTACTCTACCACCACACCACTACCTCATGTGTTGTTGTTGGGACCCAGAACCCTAAAAAAATAATTAATATCTAAACTAGAACATCAGAGGTCATGAGGTGGAGAGGCTGAGCGAGGTGACGGCTGGAGAATAACACCATGCTTGAGGTCACACACTGAGGGAATAACACACAGGTTGATCGTCCATGGAATCCTGATCCGGGTTAGTGGGTGGTAGGCTTGGGATCTGAGGCCTAGCCGTTAGTTGAGTCTTGTTTTGATAGCCTAATGCCCTCCCTTCCTGATTTGACTGAAGAAACAAAAATGCCACCATTACCTGCCTGAGGGAGACTTGACCCTACCAAGTCCATAATTTCGTCCCGCCCCCGGACTTCATGACTCTCCTGGTGGGTCTATCTCAAGTTTCCCCGGACTATGGTGTTTCAGACGGACTGAAGGAAACACAAAGGCATCTTTCAGTGAGGTCTGGCTCCCGTCCCAAGTCTTTTGTTACAGTGTTATGAAAGCAACAGGTACTGATATAAATGCAGCTGCACTCTCAGATGTGTTTTCTCTTGCAGGATAAGCCGGCCTATTTCTTATTCCCTACATATTTACCTGAAGTACACACCTGGATGGGACTTGGGTGCATAGAAATTAAACAAATAACCATTATGGCAGGATTATCTAGCGGGTTCAGTGGAGCTTATCCCCCCTTCCATCTCCCTCTAGCTCACAAAACATCACAAATAATTCAATTTTGTTGTTGTTCAAGGCCATTCTCTCTTACCGGCTGCTTTACCACAAAACAACTCTATCTTTGCTACTTTCTCTTTATGACTTGTGTTCGAGTTTGTTCTTCCATCAGCCAATAATGAATTATTATAAAAATGTGGAATTTAACAAGTTACCAACGCGCTGGAGAGAGGAAGGTTAGTCCTCGCCACCTCCTTTATCTTTTGACACACTTTTAAAGAATTTGTATTATCTCATTTTATATTACATAAAGCAAATGGCAGTATTGGCTAATATACTCATAATGTAAGATAAGGTGTATATTTAAGATGTGTGTGTGTGAGAGAGAGGAAATGTGTTTTAATATTCCCTGTTGGAGGAGGCAGCCCACACACCAGCTGAGTCGTGGACACTTTAGTCTTGCTGTATAAGAGAGAAGATTATGTTTGCTATATATATCACCAAACAGAAGACCTACCCGGCGCGGTATTGTGTAGCTACCCCAGCAGCTCCTCGCCAGCAGTATGCAAAGCAACACCATTAACGTTGGGACTTCACAAGGTCTCATGATCTAAGTAGCGGTAATACCATCGTTAAAAATTAATTCTTTGTGTTGCTGTGACTAAATATGTAATGTGTCTCATTAATATGCTGTAAGGTGAGCGCACGAGATCTTGGTCATCTAAAGCAAGGGTGTAAATGAATCTAGTCTAGTTGTTTGATGGTCAAGAGCATTGCCAAGCAGAGTGGGGAGGAGAGGGGTCAAGAAGTGAGGGGGGGGGGGGGGGGCGGCAGCGACAGGAGGTAGTGGGGGGTGAGAGGATGGGCGTCTCAGGGACAAAGGTGAACGTCCGGAGAAGCTGGTACTCTCCTTGAATGACAAAATGGAATCAAGTGAAGTCTAAACTTTTAAAAGACTATCAGAGAGGCTGAAGGCTACTGTGCACCACCCACTGTACCTCCTCACAGCTTCTTTACTCCGTCACCTAGGCAGGCACAGCGCTATATCGGCCGGAGTTATAGAAACGTTCATATTTACAGGTATATATCAAAGAGGGAAGCAGTTAACAGTGCTGGTGAACCTCTGAATATAGCGTACAGGTCCTCGTCAACCCAGACAGATGGTGACGGATGATGTCAACACAATGGAGTGGAGAGGAGGACAGTGAGTGAGGTGTGTGTTCACAACCCCCACACACACACAATAGGACAACCACTCTACACCACTCCTACCTGGAGGAGGGGGCATGAGCCTGGTGGTAGGGGGGGGGGGTGCAAGGTGAGAGGTACCGCGGTATATTTACAGCTCTGAGGTAACCATTTGATGGACGACGAATACACCATCCCAAAACACACACACTGGCAACACTTAACGTAATGTACACCTCTTTAGTGTCCATATACAGGTATAACCGCATTAGTTATTGTCCTTGCTTTGTTTTTGTGGTTAAATCATCTGCTTGTAAATAATGGTATTATTCGCCACAGGTTCCTAACAATAATATAAAAGGTGGCTACAGTAGTGTTGAGAGTCATCAGTTGATCAGGATGAATGTACTGTACAACCAGAGGATGAGTTGTTGCCTCGTGACAGCTGCCAGACAGACAAACAAGACGAAAGGTCCTTAACTTTGGCCTCAAGGTCGACTATCTCAGTATGTGATGGTGGAAGAGGGCAAGGTTGCCACCTCACACTACACACTCCAAGGGTGAACCATCAGTGTGTGGTGGAGGAGAACCACCTCACACTACACACTCCAAGGATGAACCATCAGTGTGTGGTGGAGGAGAACCACCTCACACTACACACTCCAAGGATGAACCATCAGTGTGTGGTGGAGGAGGACCACCTCACACTACACACACTCCAAGGATGAACCATCAGTGTGTGGTGGAGGAGGACCACCTAACACTACACACTCCAAGGATGAACCATCAGTGTGAGATGGAGGAGGACCACCTCACACTACACACTCCAAGGATGAACCATCAGTGTGTGGTGGAGGAGGACCACCTCACACTACACACACTCCAAGGATGAACCATCAGTGTGTGGTGGAGGAGAACCACCTCACACTACACACACTCCAAGGATGAACCATCAGTGTGTGGTGGAGGAGGACCACCTCACACTACACACTCCAAGGATGAACCATCAGTGTGTGGTGGAGGAGGACCACCTAACACTACACACTCCAAGGATGAACCATCAGTGTGTGGTGGAGGAGGACCTTCATTATCTGCTCCCCAGGTGTTAACAGGTGGACACAGGTATACACAAACCATCACCGAGTCTAAACCGGCCAGACAAACTTAGAAGCGCTAGTATATAAATTATGATGTACAATCGGGGTCAAAAGTTCACTCCCTCCCAAACTGAAGCAGCATCGACCCCAAACGAAATACAACAGTCAGGGTAAGTCAGTTCGGAGACTCATTCCCGTGACTCAGTCTCACCATGAGGGACCAACTTTTGTCCCTGTCTCTACAGTAATAAAGAGTTCACTGTACACACTAGAAACTTAAGCTGTGGGATACGAACTCTGTGGCTTTACAATGTGACCAGTGAAAAGGAGTTAGTGATGAGTTGAAGCCAAGAGGGCAGCTGATTGAGATACACAGGTCGTTCCACGTCACATGAACCTGTACTAAGACCACCCCGTCAGAGTACACTTGAGTTATACCCCGCTGGAGACAACCCGAGTATTAGGTATTGACGCGAGCACAAATTCGACTCAAGTCTCATCATTAAATTATCCGAAATTGAAGGTTACAACAGGAGGTAAACTAAATTCAATATTATGTTTAAATCTAGACCAAGTTAAACACACACACACACACACACACACACACACAGTAAAAATGTTACGGTTAATATAAAGGTTGCAGGTACTTGGTCATGCAACACACCAAGCCGAGGGTAGCGAAGTCTCCCTCCTTCACCCACACATTAACCTCGCTTAACTATTGACAGAACCACCTGCACCGGCGCTGAATCACAGGTAGGTAACTTGCGAGCTAACGAAGGTAACAGATACTAATAAAACTGAGCCAAATTACTGTATCCTTCCACGGAACCTTTAGTGTGTGGTGAGAGTAACGAACCGCTGACAGCCTTCGAGCGAGAGGTAGTAGCATCTGGAAGTGAAGGTCACGGGTCTTTGTAAGAGTCGCGGAATCTCAACAATGAGTGAAAAAATGTCACTGTTATGACGTTGGGCAGTGATGTACAAGTGCTGACGCAGTGATAGCTTTAAACTATAAAAAAAACACTACACTCCAGTAATCAGTCTTTGGTGTAGGTATAACATCACTTCTCCTCTGTGGATGTTTTACACTAAACATCATGATACTCGGCTGGGGAGGGCGGGATGTTGTCCTCCCGGTTACTAACTTCAGAAAAATAATCTTATCCGCGTTGCTCTCAGCTGTAAGGCGTCATCAGTTAACGGACGGTTACAAAGTTTTTGTATGATGTGGTTAGGGAGGTCCCCGTGACGTACAGGTAGGTCCGTTTGGGTTGTGGAGTCCGGAATGGCCCTGTGACGTTAAGCAGATCCGTGAGGCGTGAGAGATACCCAACTTTCTTGCATAGGTCCGTGTTGTGTCCAAGACGCCATGTGACGCACAGAAGGCCCCAATAGGTGGGGGAGGCCTCCTAATATCCTGGGGCTTCATGTGGGTGAGGGAGATCCCGGGAGGCCCCGCTGGGATGCAGGTCTGTGTTACAAATTGAAATTTGACGCGGGCAGCAGCTAGTGTGTTGTGCACCCCCTGCTTAATTTGTTAGCGACTACGCAAAAATGACTAAAAGACAGAGAGAGAGATAATGTTTTTTTATCAGACTGTAACGGTCACCTCCTTACTGTGACACACGGTAGAGTATCACAGTTTGTCAGTGCATAGCGTGCCAAAGGCTTTACATGGTTGTTGATTAATCTTCTTGTTGCTGTCTTACGCCAGCAATTAAATATTGTTCCACTACAGTTACACAAACACCGAGATTGAATGTCTCGAAAAGGTTCTACTTTATGAAAGACTAAGACACAGTGTTCTAGTGCGTGGCCATATGTCTGCCCATATACTTTCTGTAACTATATTTTGTATAGTTCATATTTACTTGAGAACTCAGCTTTCTGTAAGCGTCTAATTCATCTGTCATTTGTTTTCTGGCCATGTTTCCTAAAGTTATGTTTGACAGCCGAAACTCATATTCAACCAAGGTGTTCATTTGATATACACTAAGCTGAACTAGAGCACAAACTCTGTCATACTCTCGGAATTTAAAGTTCACACACACACACACACTATACAACTCAGTCAGGAGAAGACATCAGCAGAAAGGAGCAGGAATATACTTCGAAGACAGCCAACAGGTTTTTAAAGGTAACCGTATGACCTTTAACCTGTGAACTTGAACTCTGACCTTACAGTATCTGGACCAAAGACAACTGGTTTCAAGGCAACAGCTCGAAAATATTCCCCAAGTGACAGATTCAACAGAAAAAAATACCCACGTCAGATTATAGTGTTTCAGATCAATATACTGAGATTATCGAACCACAAAAACACACATACAAGGATATTATCACACACACGAACGCTGCCAGTCAACCAACGTGAGGAGGAAGATAGCAGACACATCAACTAACTTATCCAAGTATCCCAGGTAAGGTAAATAAGGTGATTAATGAAACAAAAGTCATAAAACACAACCTAGTGGTTATATACAGGTGAGGTGTGTGTGTCGGGTTGGGTCGCAGAAGGCCATTGTGACACTTAAACAGTACTATCACCATAACTACTGCAGGGACAACAGGTGTAGTAACCACTGCCACGCCCTCCGCACACCCTATGACCCACCTATGACGCTCGCTTGATTTAATGTGTTCGTTCATCACCTCCTCTTTTTTTTTTATTATTTATTGGGCACTCCCCTACATCCTTGTGTAAGGTGAAGCGCAGAAGCGTTTACAGCGCCCAACAGGGAAGCATGCTAAGTTCATGCTTGCCTCACGAGTTAAGGGCGTAGAAGCCTGAAGAGTCAAGGGAGTAGAAGCCTGAAGAGTCAAGGGCGTAGAAGCCTGAAGAGTCAAGGGAGTAGAAGCCTGAAGAGTCAAGGGAGTAGAAGCCTGAAGAGTCAAGGGCGTAGAAGCCTGAAGAGTCAAGGGAGTAGAAGCCTGAAGAGTCAGTCGTTTTATGTCATCAGTTATTGGAAGCTCCAACAACTTGTCCCTGAATACGAATTCGCAACTTTCGACTTACAACAGGTACCTACTGTACTGCTTGGTGAACAGGGACTAATGGGGGCTAGGAAGTATGTCCAAACAACTTCCACCGGCCCGGGAATCGAACCCGTGACATCTCGCTTGCGAGGCAAGAACGGTACCGTTTCTACCACCGATCCCCCATCACCTCCTCTCGTCTCTCCATCACACGAGGCTCTACAGTATTTCCCGTATCGCTCTGTCAAATTTCCTCTTTTATTTCTCGTTATCTCTAATCACCAATTGTCTCTACCTCCTTTGCTCCCTCTTCTCCTGCTCTTCTATATACACAAAGGGTAAGGCAGGGTAGGGTAGGGTAGGGTAGGGCAGGGTAGGGTAGGGCAGGGTAAGGCAGGCCAGGGCAAGGTAAGGCAGGCCAGGGCAGGGCAAGGCTTGAGCCTGACGCTACACCACGGAACATCTTGGAAGAGTAAAATTTGCTTTGTAAAAAACTCGCCTGATGCTGATGCCAGTTTTTGCCGGTCAGGGCGTGGTCAAGCTGCCTTCCAGAGTGGGGTGTGGTCCTCCCTCCCTGCCCTCTGTGTGTGTATGTGTGGTCCTTCGTTCCTGCCCTCCACAATTAAGTATAAGGTGTGTGTGTGTGTGTGTGTGTGTGTGGTTCTTCCTCCTTGCTGTCTAAAACTGTTTTAAATTTTAAGTTGCGCGCGTGTGTAGCCTATGTGAGTGCCTGCGTTTGAATTTGCAGGTGAATTTGTGTGCTCGTTGTATATGCATAAGCTATTCACCTATTAGAAGCGAGCGTGTGTGTGTGTAGAGGAATATACCAACATGGCTATGGTGTAATAATTTCAATACATGTTGGACCAAGAAAAGTCGATCTATAAATGAATATGACCATTACAGACCATTACTAACCTAACCTAACCTAACCTACCCGAACCTAAGGCAACTTAATAGAGGTCAAGTTTGGTTCTTTCATCATGCCGAAGGACCTCTTACAGGCAGTCATTTCATCGAAGTGGTAACTATACAAACAAAAACACGACCTACATATATATGAATCAGTGCGTTTGTCTGTATGTATATATAACAGTGAGTATACATATGTGTTTGTGTATTTTAGTATGTCTATGTATGCTTATGTATGAGTGTGTCTTGAGTGAATGAAGGTGTCTGCATGTATGTAATTGTGTGTTAGCATGTGTATTTGTGTGTGTGTATATTTTTTTGCGTATATACATGCGTGTAGAAACAATAGTTTGTGCATGTGTTTGCGCGCGAGTTTCATTTTGTCATACGTATATTAACATGTGTCAGAAGCCCCCAGGTGCAATACATCAGCCAGCCAACCATGACGACTCTCCTTCACGGCAACATGAGAGGCGCGAGGAGTGATAGTTTGTGATGTAACCGCACTATTAACACAGTATGCAGCCATTGTAAATCATCTCAGGTAACATCCGGGACGGGACCTTCAGATGCCTGGGATTAAAGCTTAACACCACAGTAGAAAGGTGAAGAAACCTGGCGAACGTTCGTCTAGTCACTAGTGTAGCTTTCATCATCGTGCCATTGCTTGCTGGAAAATATTACCAGGTTTTGCTAACTGCTGTTTCTGGTATATATATATTTTTCCTCTTTTGGGCCTCACTTCCGGCGACCAGCGGCACTGAACTGTAACGCCACAAGCTTTTGCTCTTCCGCTTATCACTTGCCAGATAACCCAGATAAAATGAATTGATTTTTATCTCTTCGTTCTTAAAGGATAACGGAACGCGGACTAACCTGGCATCCGGGTGTCTGAAGGTAAATTATAATGAAAAATTGGCTCCCGCTGAGACCAGACACAAGGCTTGACTAGATGAATGTAAAACAAAGAGGAGGCTGGGGTGGGGATAATGAGGTGAGTGTATCTAATCACCAAACAGAACAAGAGGAACATGGTAAATACTGACATGAAATCCAATGTGAAAGAAGATCGATATCCAAGAAACACAACTACAAACTCCCACTAAAACTTAAGTCAGTAGATTTAGATAAGTTCGGTTTATTTTTTTTCTAGTTTTAGGCAGCCATCTTGGATCGACATTTGCAGATAATGAATAGAATTTTAAGATTACCTATAGAACATTTCTGAAAGGTTTCAGCAAAATCAAGCCAGGAATTTATGAGCAGCCGAAAATGGAAAAGTTTTGGAAAGAATGGACGACGACATGAAGCTTCCAAGCTATTTAGGCCACCATCTTTGTGCCTCTGCTAAGTGAACCAGTTAAATTAATTCTCACATCACCAATGCGGATCTCTAAAGGACCCGGAGACAGAGCCGGGGATTGAGAAGAGTGATGGGCAGTGTACTTGTCATCCGGTCTGGGCGGTATCAGTGACATAACCATATATTACCCTCTTACTGGCTGATAAGAACTTGGCTGCCTCTCAAGTATCCGGGTGATCCCAAGAGGTCTTTGAGCACACTTGCCCCCCCCCCCCCCTCCACACACTAATTCAATTCTTCAGGACTCAGAGACTTAGCTTGGACGGTGAGACAATCCTGTGTGAGATGACCAGACAACAAGAACTGGCTGATGAAAATTAATGATTATAAGAATACCATCATAGTGGAACTGATTATTTCATTTAAGACATCATTACTGATCTTAATTAACTACAATAGATTAAACTAACTTAGGTTATGTAAGCTACCATAACACTGATGCCATTTGCCGTTTATCTACAGTGACTGCCCCTATCTATAGTATAATATCAGGTCCAGTAATTATAATCCCCAGCAAAAACTATTACATGTTCATAAGTGTATCAACAGTTATATACGGCGTCTATTAAAGCTTAACTAACAAGACCAGTTCACTGTCTTTAATGCACTGGGACACACCAGGTTTTGGGTTTATTTACACTATGCAAAAAATACGGGATGCTAGAGAAGTCGCCGTGTACCTGCAATAATTAATGATAAAATTATCGTTTTCGTCATTCACTTATTTGCAAGTTGAAATTAATAGTTAAAAAAAAAAACACCGGATAAACATAATTTCAACCTAACCTAACCTGCTAGATGACCGAAACGATAATAATACCAAATTAACAATGTACTTAGTTGTTCCTTGTTATACCTGCAGCGTTATACACCTTGTTCTACTCACAGTAACTATTGGGAGTTGCATCCACTTTAAACATTTACTGTGGCCATTTCAAAAAATTTTCTAGAGGGGAAAAAAGGTAAATATCTATATCATTAATTATTACAGGAGCACAGCAGGGACTCTTCTAACACTATTTCCTGAATGAATCGATTACGAGAAACAAATTTGATATAAAGAATGTCCAGCTATTTGGAGAGTTGTAACTAATTTCACTTAATTTTTTTTTTAACAGGGAAATGAAATCGATAGCTTGTTTGATCCCGTCCCATTGTTCCTCATGACTCTGTCCTTCATCGCCCAGTAGTATTTAACAGTCCTTCCTGCACACCACACTACACCACCCACTCCTGACGTCTTAGCAGTGTGGTTACTTTACGACCTTGGACGAGCCAGTACCAATTACACTTAGCTGGGATAAGACAAAAGTAATTCCGACTAGGCTAGACCTCTCATTAACGGTGTCCAATAGCCATACTGAATATATCTCCAGTCATCCTATATTAGCATTATATTTTCAGTCCTTAACAATATATTACCAATCATTCTTTATCTCACTATATCCAGTCATTCTAAATATTAATGTACATCCAGAGGCGGCAAAATTATTATCGTTTCGGTCATCCCAATATTTTCCCGACAATTTATGACGTGTTTGAAATTATTTTGATTTTACTTAATGTGCCCTGACCAACCTAACCTAACCAGCCTAACGTAGCCACAGACCCCAAGAACTATATCTAACCTAACCTAACCTAACCAGCCTAACCTAGCCACAGACCCCAAGAACTATATCTAACCTAACCTAACCTAGCCACAGACCCCAGGCCCTAACCTAACCTAACCTAACCAGCCTAACCTAGCCACAGACCCCAGGAACTATATCTAACCTAACCTAAAGTCCTAAGATTCCCCGGATGACCAAAACGATAATAATAATACATCCAGACACATGGTAATGAGTTGGAACCCCTGTCTAACTAACCTTGACTTCCTTGGGACAGCGCTGCACTATCAAGAGGAGGTTAGTCGACTTTAAGTAGGTAACCATCAAAGCGTGAACTTATTCTCTATTGTCCAGTTTGGCCACAATGAGCAGTTGGCCTTGAGAGACTGCCGGTGTTATCCCAGTGTCTTACGACCCCTCGATCAGTAGATTCTCTCCCTTCCCTCTACTACTCGTCTCAATATACAGTATAGATGTGGGTTGATAAAACGAAAGTGAAAATGAAACACACAATAAGCAAGGACAATAAAATCAAGTATAGTAAGTTACCAAAAATAAAAAAAATAAGCTAACTTCAGACAATGAGCTCGGTATAACAGTCTGCCACTGTGTTATGGCAAGACTTAACAGCAGAAGGTGGCGAGGTGACATGCTTGAAATTATGACTTAATCAGTACAGCAACCCCCCCCCCCCCCCCAACACACACACAAAGAAAAAAAACAAAATATTTAATTCGTATGAGTGTCCATGTAGTGTGTTCCAGGTGGTGTTTTTTTGTGATTAATATGGTGCATACAAAACATATGACAATAACACCACTGACGCTGTTCTCGCTGGGAGTTACCATAATTGGATCTCGCGCTCCACCGTTTCATATAAGCTGATGTCCATATGTGTGTAAGTTTGTACTGTACCTGTGACCAGCGACTGAGGAGATGTAGATTATACGACGAGGAAAAGAAGTGCGCAGGGATGGAATTCTAATTGTCTGATGTGTGAGAGAGGAATAAAGATGTATGGGAGAAGATCTTGACAAATTTCAGTCTATCATTACGTAACTTCTGTGTGGTTTCAGAGCGTCAATCTGATTTTAGGATTAAATAAAAAATAGTAAAAGGTAAAAAAACTTTGTCGATGAAGTAGCCCACGGTCAGGTTTATGAAGGATAATGATTGTCGCTTACGAGATCAATCTTTTTAGACAGCGCAGGGTCATATTTGTAACAATTTTACAACAATAGTGATGCAGATTTGAGTTGCATCCCAGAAAATACAGTACGCAACACGGTACCGTATGATGGTGGTAGGTAGGGTACTGCTTCACTATAACGGTGTTTTCCGGTATTTCACCAACCGAATATAAAATCACTACCGATCAACAAAGAAACTCGTTTTAATTCTGACCACGTTTTACAAGTTGTCAGACAACACAACTAAAAAATCGACCAGTTTATAATGAGGTCTACACTTAGTTACGACCAGGAGACAGTTAGTTGGGATCTATTGAGCTTAATGATTAAGTTAGGTTAGACGCCTGCTAGGACTGACCAGCAGCACCCATGATGATAATGGCAGCGGGTACAGCAGACCATTACAGCGCACGGCAGATAGGCTACACATACTACTTGTAGGTGCCGTCTCCTTAAGCACATATTTGTGAATAATTTTAATTTGAAGAAGGATCGATGGAGAGAATTTAAGGAGGACAACAATACTACTTACAACGACGCCGGCCCACAAGCAATAGTTGACGAAAATTTATTTTTAGTGAGTATAATTTTTACTTTCTAAAATTAAATTAAATTTTTTTGAGGGAGTAATATTTTATTTTCGGTTATTTCTATAGTAATATTTACAGTCTGCTGCTTCCACGCATCAGTTTTAACCCTTAATGTCTGCGGCGGAGGAATTCACAGAACATGGATGCACCGATAATTTCATCAGATAGGAAGGTAATAGGAAGGTAATATCTGAGAACAGCACTACCACCAGAAGGAATTAAGTGTTCGATTTCATTAATTTTTTCCTCAGACGTTCTTATCGTTTAGTAAGTATTTTAAAAAGAGGCGACATTTACTAAAACCTAACCTAACCTAACCAATCAAAGAAACCCACCTAACTTCCTAGCAGGGGTCCGCCCCCAAGACCCCTCGCCACATTAAACAGTGTTAGGGTATAACTTTACGTTTGTTTATTTTTTGTGGACGCGTGAGCACACTACCGAGCAGGTTGGTTGGAAACGAACGGGGTCAGGACAACTCCCTTGGGTTAGGTTAGGTTTGTTCAAGGGGGTTTTGTCCTGGGGGGGGGTTGTCCTGGGTGGGTTTTGTCCTGGGTGGGTTTTGTCCTGGGTGGGTTTTGTCCTGGGGGGGTTGTCCTGGGTGAGTTTTGTCCTGGGTGAGTTTTGTCCTGGGTGGGTTTTGTCCTGGGGGGGTTGTCCTGGGTGAGTTTTGTCCTGGGTGAGTTTTGTCCTGGGTGAGTTTTGTCCTGGGTGGGTTTTGTCCTGGGGGGGTTGTCCTGGGTGAGTTTTGTCCTGGGTGGGTTTTGTCCTGGGTGGTTTTGTCCTGGGGGGGTTGTCCTGGGTGAGTTTTGTCCTGGGTGAGTTTTGTCCTGGGTGAGTTTTGTCCTGGGTGGGTTTTGTCCTGGGGGGGTTGTCCTGGGTGGGTTTTGTCCTGGGTGGGTTTTGTCCTGGGTGGGTTTTGTCCTACACTGGTAAAAGAACAGACGAAACGAGGTGACTCAGCAGATTTTCGCGAGAGAATTCATGGTAAATATTTTTGTTCAGGTACAAAGCAGGTAGAGACATCATTATAGTGTTATATGATCAGTTTTTCATCGTATTATACTCCGCAATTTACCACATCCTTTATGTCCTGCCTTCTACAGGTGATTTGATCGTAGATAAAGAAAACGAAAAAAAAATCGCCTCTTAAAATACTTACTATAATGATAAGAACATGTGGAAAATTAATGAAATCGATCAACTCCTGATGGTAGCGATGTTCTCAGGAATTAGCGATAGGAAGTACAGGAACGAGAATTTAATTATGCACAATGTCGATGCATGAGAATCGTAAACCAAGACTTACCTCATTTGGTAACATGTTAGATGGTGGCTGCTTAACGATGGTGCGGAGACCTTGAAGTTAAAGTTGGTCCTGTAGCCTAGGCTTTCGGTCAAGCTGGGTACAACACACTATACACTAAGCTTTTCCATTGTTACACAGCTGCACAATACCACTCTTAAGACAAACACTACTAAATATCATTAAACCGATGGCTATTGCCGCGGGTCTTTCATTAAAATTTTTCAATATCTCGGGTAAGCAGACTTATTTCTGGGTTCACAAAGTTCAAGGTTGTTGTAGGCCCGTCAACAATGGCAATGTCCACTGCCTAAGTATTTGTAAGTTATACGCTAGGATGAAGTTGACTATTAACTTGGGTGTATCTAAGAAAAAACAAATTATTGTTTATATAAGTTTTTCAAATATTGTTTTAGGGTTCATTACAAATATCAGCAACGTTACAAAATGCGATTAAACACCTCTAACATTTGATACAACACTAGTAGCGGGAAAGCTTGATTGAAATGTAAAATGGCCGCTGTTTACAAAGATTCTACACAAATTATAAGGAACAGTCAGTCGAGTAGCGCCACCCGCCGTCAGCCACCAACCGGGCAAGATGATTTTTTTATTATTACGACTTGGCCAAATATAACGGAATATAAGACGCATTATTTGGAAACTATAACTGCACAGGATAATAAGATAGGCACCGATAATATATTTTGCACGGTCAGTTAAGTGGAAAAATAGTGAGGGTAAATCTTCTTTTATTTTACACTAATCGGCTGGTCGTCTCAGTCCCATGGTGTTCTGTAATATACTCCTCCATCATTCTCTTCTCGTCATGGCGATCCTTGATAAATACTGTACTTCACAATTTATCTTTACGTGTCGTTTTAGATGTCAGTTAGGTAACCATACTACAATATAGTACATGAATTGTGACTACTATTATGTATGTCATATAGGCACATAAAGTAACATATGGATGTGACATTAATATAATTATTAGTGTTAGTATTTGTAGTAATATTATATGCATATACTTAATTTAACATATTTCACTGCATCGTCAAAAAAGATCTAATATATTATGACTTATTAAAGATGTTCTATTTGTACCCATTATTTCCCTCTATAATATCTAACATTAATTACTGCGGAGGTATATGCATTTTTTTTCATCAAATTTACTTTATATTTATATTAAAAAATGGCACACCAACTTGGCGGAATGAGCGCGATGAGTGTTCAACATGTCGAGCGTTGGCCAGCGTACAGTGTGGGAGGCGGGCAACAGTTCCCTTAAAAACTAACACCATTAAGTGCTTTCCGACGTTTAATTTGTGAAGTGTTCCTAGAAAAATCGTGATACAAACATTTAAGATGAGATTTATGTTGTGGAAAATCAGAAAATTATTTAAACAAAGAAAATAAAGTGTTTGTAACGACATGATCAGTGACCAGAAAACATTTTAATGCCTTATAATACCAATCATATTTTAAGTGTGCCAAGTGATACATGATGTAAAGTGATATTTTAAGAATTATGATAATTATATTAGTGATCTTATGTGAAAGTTAGTGTTGTGGGGATGAGGCTGTGGCGTGAAGTGAGTGAACTTTTTCCAAGCAACAATACCATTCAAAGTAATACTTGAAGTGTTACGGCTTTAATTTCTCCTATTTAATATGAGTGTGTGAGTGCATTAAAGTGGAAAAATAGAGGTTTTGTGAAAATTACTGGTTATTTTTTATATTAGTATCGAAGCTCAGTAGCGCCTAGTGTTCAGGCAATCCTTAGTTGAAAAAAATAATAGCCACACAAATCCCAGGCGTTTTTCACCAGAATTGTTGGTATAGTGTTGGGATCCAACTGCAGGATGAGCACCGTCTACCTGTGAGTTTGGTAAGTATTTAATAATTTCTTGTCTGTATGAAAGCTGTTTTTATAACTGGCTTTATGTGATTATAATTTCATGTAGAAAAGTCGATGTAGCCTTGAATCTTCGGTGAAATTGTATTTTCTAAAGACTGGAGGTGTCTACCCTACGAATTTTAACCACATAAGAGCGTCAGTTTTTATTTTTATATATTTTTAACGAGATTAGCCCACCAGAGCACTTAGTTTACACGTCTGATTTAAACAAATGTAAAATTTTCGCGCTAATTTCCGCTTCGATTGCTCTCAACTTAGTGATTCTGGACCTGCTTAGTGCGGGATGTTATGTGGCAAGGACGCTAAGGCTTGATGCACCCTTGTTTCAAGAGTAAGAATTTATAAGAATCGTAAACAACAGCTTGGAAGATTTTTATATTACAGCTGTTAATATCACAGTCAATGACCTACACTTTCATGGAAGGCGTTTGTTTAAATAAGGTTACTATCTTTGAACATTAAATAAAGAGGACACTTCACCTGTATCTACTAACTCGCGTTGTATTAATGTTATATAATGTGTTTTACAGTATATGTTGCAGAAAATACATCCTCTGATATGCTGCCTGGCTGATGAGCTCTCCTCGTACAGACCAAGCATCGTTTCCCATTCTTTTTTACCACTTCGAAAATACTTGAATTTTGTCTTTAGTTATGAAGTAAATTTACACTTTCGTTTTGGCATTGTTTTAAGGGATAACAAAATAAAATATTAAATATCTCTTGAAGAAACACCACTGTGCACAGTATACGGACTCAGATAAGATACCGAAATTAGTGCCATGGCCGAGTGTAAGCCTGGGGTGACCGGTAATAAAGTCACAGGAAAAAAGTCACAATTTTGGCTAGGAAAAAGTCACATTTAAGGTAATAAAACTAAAAATATTTTGAAACAGTTATTAACTGACAATACATGATTTTTACATATTGACAACACAATTTATATATGATGCACGTAGGTTAGGTTAGGTTGGGTTGGGTTAAGTGACTTTTTTCTGTGACTTTTTTGTGTGACTTTTTTGTGACTTTTTTTACCTGGATTCGAGCCAGGAGACTCCAAACCATCCTTTCAGGAGAGAAAGCTTTGGAAAAATCGTGCCTGTCCAGGACGAAAACCGAACTGTTACAGCGAACTAGACAAGTCAGGACCAAATTACCAATAATCAACACACGCTTTCTGGAATGATCACGCTTTGTCTGAAAAACCAATGACTGATTCCTAAATTTATATCATGGTCAATTTCGCTCCGAAAACCTTTGGGGAAAAAATAATAAAGTGAAACATTTTGGAAATTTTAATATATATAAAGAGGTTAACCCTATTCTAATAGTAAAAATAGAGAGGGCAAGGTTGTAGGAAGTTAAAGTTGTTGATGCACTAATGTACCGTACCAAATTGACGAGGCATCCTCTGTGAATGAGAATGGGGAAAATATTTTGGTAAGCTAGATAAAGATCTATTGACTATTTTAAAGGAAATATTTCTGTCTATTGGAAGAAAGTTTGAATCTGCCATTCCTACAGACATTCATTTCTCAACCTTTTTTTTTTCTGGTTATTACCCATTTGCTGTGTTTTTAGGTCTTTGCTAACCACTGCCGCACTAGTCTATTGATTTTTTTTTTTTTTTTTGCATACCATTGGACACATTGAGTTCATTTTGAAAACTGGAGAATTATATGAAAATTAATAAAGGGAAATAAAGATCCAAAAGCCATTCTCGAAACAAAAATTGAGGCAGCTGTGAGCAAAATGAAAAATGATAAAACTTGTGGGCAAGAATGGGAGAAAATATTTGACAAAAATATGTAAGGAAACCTTCCCACTGCTTTAAGAAATTAATATTGACATTACTTAAAGAACCAGGAGCCTTAGAGTGCACCCAGTTTAGAAAAATAAGTCATGCCTGCAAAGTTTTATTAAACACATTTTTAAGTAGAATAAATTTTTGAATAAAAAGTGAGTTATCAGAAGAGCAAAATAGATTTAGAAAGGGAAAAGGAACTAGAGGAGCTATATTTGGTTTTTGAGAATTTTGAGTGAAAGGGCTTCAGAGGTACAAATAAATTTGTAGCTATATCTGCTTTGTTGATTCTGAAAAAGGTTTTGTTAAGGTAAATAGAAATTCTGGAAAAAAAAGCATTAATAAAGGAGATTATTGGAATTTTTAAGAATCTTACAGGTAACAGGAAGCTGCACTGTTAGTAAATAATGAACTTACTAATTGGTTGACAGTTAGACAGGGAATAAGACAAGGGCTGTGTTCTATCACCAACATTGTATAATAGCTATATATACTCTGTACATAAATCTTTGTTTCCAACACTGCTTTATGTTTTTACAGGTTAAAACTTGAGTCCAAGACGAGTGACGAAGATATACAGATACAAGCATCTGTGGTGAGTACCTATAACCCCAGTTGTTTGAAGCTTCATATTTTATATTAGTTACTGTATGAGACAGTCGAGAGCAGTACCAGCCATGCTGCCTCCGTGTGTACCAATGGCTTAGAATACAGTGTGCTGTATCCACACTACCTAACGGGCAGTCATGCCTATGGGACCCACTTTCACCTTACATGGTACCTGGTTAGGTTATAGTAGGGTGCAGTTTAGATATGCATATCTGGATATAGTATTTGTTTCAAGAGTAGAAAATTTACTAGAAAATCTGTAAACAAAAAATATAAGGTGGAGATAAACACTGAATTCTGAGCCTTGCTTTGCCCGGAGCATACTTTTTATATATTTTTTCTTATTGCATGCATTTTACTAACACTGCTGCCTTTCAGTACTGGTAACCTTGCGGTGGTAACGGCAGGTACTGAGGTAAATCAAGGCTTGTAGCGTGGCTAGGTTAGCTCAGGTTAGCTTTTAATGTTTAGGTTTGTTTGAAAGTATTAATAACACTTAGAATGTTGCTTATTGAGGTACTTCAGTGTTTGTCCTTCAGATGCAGACAACGTTTGTGAATTTTACTACAGCGGCGATACAAATGTTTTTTTTTCAGGTGTGGATGAAGTACATATGCATTTTTTCTGTTCACTTTATTTAAGAAGTTTATTTTAGATAAGTTAAAGTTCAAGTATTTTCAGTACAACACAGATGCATTTTTTATCTGGTGCAGATAAAGTACATATGTATTTCTCTGCAACACATGCTAAGGTTATTTTCAGATTACATATGTAATTATTTTCTGTTTAAATTAAGTGTAAATATTTTCCAGTGAAGGTAAGGGTCATGTATTTTTTTCAGTGCGACAATGCAAATTTTACTTTAAGATGAATGTATGTACAGTATATGCCCTATGTATTTTTGTTAACACTAATGCAAAGTTTATTTCAGGTGAAGGTAAGTTTCATGTCTATATTTTAGTGCAACAGAAATGTAAAGTTATTTTTAGGGGTATTATATATATATTTTTCAGGTGAAGACTGAGTTGATATATATACAGTATACTGTACAGTATAGGTATTTTGAATGACTTACATATATTTTTTTCAGGTGAAAGTAAAGTACATACAGTACTTACCTTTCAGTGCAACACAATGCACATTTTTAGGTCTTGATAAAGTCCATGCATCTCTTTCTATGCAACAGAAGGCAAAGCACATTTATCTTTTAAGTTCCTTTGCCCCCCCCCCCCACCCAAAATCCTTATGGTTTAGCCCGTGTACATTTAATTTCAGACCTCGACTCATTGTTTTATTCAATTACGCTTTCTGTGGACCCCAAAGCATTTCGTTGATTTCAATCTATTTTTTGTCTCGTCAATTCGAATGTTTTTTTTTTTTTCGTACACACAAATATAAGGTTTTTTCGAGCCCATAGTTATCGTGGGTTTGTGCAACTGTCAAGAGCAGACTCATTACAGGGTCAAGGCACTGTAAGGTGACGTCTTTCATAACACCTTTTTCATTCACGTCTTCTTCCTTAACATCATCTCTTAACGCCTTCTTTAATGTCATTCTCCTTGAAGTTTTCCTTCTTGATGTGTTGATTTTGTAATTAATGATGATAATAATATACAGTGGGGTATGCTATAACGAATGGATCCTACTACGAACATTCCTATAAAGAACGGTTTTACCTATAAAATTGATAATGCTATAACGAATGAAACTCGTACAACGAACATTATAATTTTTTTTTTTTTTTTTACTAATTTATTGTTTCTGTATTGCAAGTATTAATGATATTCTTTATTTCAAGGGTTTAGATGCATATTTATGCACTTTTTTACAATTTTTACAATTTAATATTATATTTTTCAGTGTTAAGTGGTTGTATTTGGGGGCCTGGAACGGATTAATCCTATAACAAACGAATGCTATAACAAACAAGGTTCTAGAACCAATTAGATTCGTTATAGCATACCCCACAGTAATCTGTTTATTGGATAACAAACAAGTGATTTACACTGGTGTGAGCGTGTACTTTTCTTTCTTGGTGTAAAGATTTCACGTTGAACTCATTGCTTATGATTTTATTTACAGACTAGTCTTAGTCAATTAATTAAGAAACGCTCACTGAAAAACTTGGTCAGAATCCCACCACTTTAGAAATTAATTGTTGTCTCCTCACTGTCAGTAGATAATTGTTTTTTAATGTATCATTAACAGAATCTTTATGGCAGCAATATTTTTGTCATAAAATTATGATGTATATGCCGATGGTAAACAGTGAGGCATAGAAGCTGAAATTAACCCACTATATGAAACTTTCAATTGGTTTTTCTCCTCAACGCCGCGCCAGGGGAAAACATAAGAATAAAAAAAAAAAAATGGTATTAATAGTTTAATTATATTCCTGCCGTACATCTGTTAGTGAAAAGTGGTGAATTTTACCGTTTTATAGGAAAAAAGTCTTCATGTATTTTCCAACATGCAATTTTAGACTATTACGCAATATGTATGTACAATATACATGTATGGTTGGTTGGTTGTACTGAGAGACGTTAAATTCTCCAGTACAGGTAGATCGATATACAGTACTGTACACCTGATTTTAGAAAGAACAGATCTAAGTTTGGCATTGCACAGTGGTCCGTTTTAGCGAAAATCAGACATTGTTCAGTAATAGGCTTCTTTCCCCACAGTGGGTCAACGGATTCGCATTCCTCTTAAAGAGACACATAAGTGAATACGCAGTGAAAAAATATATATCAACGATGTGGTCAATTAAGACACAATTAAAAATAATATTTGACTGATTTATTACAAATTACAGTTAACCCTCACTTTACGCGGTCCCACATTCCGCGTTTCCACGTTTACGCGGTGCCCTGCCGGAACCCAGGATGCTCACATTCCGCGGTGCGTGTACCCCTTTACGCGGAGAGCGGCTGGCGAGCCGCGCCATTTTTGGATCCAAACCTCCCGCCATCCGCCATGTTGTGTAAGCGGCGCGAACATGGTGCGCACAAGGTCGCCCAGTCATCAAAACATTACCAGTTCTTCACCCGCCACCCACCACAGCCGGCCCAAGTCAGTGATAGTGATAATTATGGTGAGGATATGAACTTATATGGACTTTGGGGAGTTTGACAAAGAGGCCCTGCAAGCCTCTGTGGTGGATAGTGATACAATTGATACAAGTGACACAGGTGAGGGCCAATAATATAATCTGCCCTCTGCCTTGGAACCAACCGCCCATCCCCGTGTGCCCAGCCATTTTTTCTACTAATCTAAGTGTTAAAAAACCTAATATTATTGATATTTCTCTTAATTATTAATTGTGTGTGCATACCATCATAAAGTTAAGATAATATTTTTATTACAACATAGTTGTGTGTCGTCAAAAAGTGGAGTTTGGGGATCGGCCCGGACTCCATTTCAATTAATCCCATATGTTATGTTATTCACTTTACGCGTTTCTCACTTTACGCGGGACCCTCCGGGTTACATTAACCGCGTAAAGTGAGGGTTAACTGCTATACAATAATGCATGTCCATGCCATGGAAGAAATAGAATAACCACTTGTACTGTGTTTGAAGAATACCATACCGCTAATACATGAAGGGGATTGGATCAAATTCAGCTTCTGTATTTGTTTTGTAATGATATACGGTACTGTACTATATAATAAATGAAGATATGTTCCTGCGCATAAGTTGGTAAAATCTTTTTAAATTATATATGTGTTTGATTATGAGTACAGTAGTTAAGTAGTAGATACCCAAAAAATTCCCATTCTGTAATATCAGGTACAATACAGTACAGGTATTTCCTTTATAATGAAAACATGTGTTTTTAAGAAGCCTATAAAAAATATGTCTTTTCATTAATAAAAATATGGTTACAGTAATTATGAATTTCCTGTTAATACTGAAATTTTTCACATTTAAATTTTCTTATAAAAAAGACGACTGTTTCTGCTTGCTTATAGTTTTATCTTCTGCCAATTGCAGTGTAAACATTAAATGGGCAACAGGGAAGGAATAGTCGATGTTTACAGCTTCCACATCAATGAGTTATTACGTATTATCTCAAGAGGAAGGAATTTCTGCGGGTTTGCCGTTGAGAGGAACCCTCTGAGGCGAGCCGAGGGAGGGGCTGTTGGCACAATATATTAAGCAGCGTTGCAGTCATAAATCTCCGCGGGCCGCAATTACACTGTGCAGTCATGTGCAATAAATGATTCCTCGAGTTAATTTATGCAATAGAGCCAAATATATGTTATCAAGTCACATTAGTTCGAGGAAAAAACCCTATTGTTTGTTCTGATAAAATTATTTCCTAAGGGTCGCTACGTTACCATTTGGATGTGATATTGTTGAAGTACATTATACAGCGTAATATACCCACACGTTACGGGGAAAAAGAATCAGGTTTTCTGTCGTAAATTTTCAATATTGACTTTGTCAGAAGGTCTCGTGCATGAACTTTTAAGGTGTATCTATCTACCGCATAGATCTGCGGTTTAACTAACTCAGCTAAGTGAGATACTTTTGTATATGGAGAGTTAGGTAACAAATGGTAAAGAGAAGGTATGGCTATAAGGGGAGGTTGGAGGCCATAAAAAGTAGTAGTAGTTGCTCTAACAGTAGTAGTGGTAGTAACGTTATTAGTAGTAGTAAAGATTGAGAGTGTGTGTGGAGTTAAGTAGGGTAGAACCTCATGAAGATCACTTGTAACATTACTGGCCAGGTAGACGTTGGCTTAATTGGATACAGACAGAACTACACAGTATAAAGTAGAATTATGAAGGACGCGTCATTTAACGTGTGTGTAATTGTTATTTTGTTTTAATTTTGCCACTTACAGCGGCTAATTTATTGTGCACCCCATACTCATCCTGTGAGCGGTAGTGCAGAATGATTACTGAGTAGAGGTTACAATGGGTGTGTATGACAGACTCCAGTGGTCAGGATCTTATAGCATTAAGTGTTTGGTACATACCTGGGTGACTTATTCGCAACTGCGTGTGTACAGGAGTGTGAGGCAATATGTCTGGCCACATACTTTGTTATTCACATTTGCGTGAGAGGTTATTCAAGCACATTGTGTGTTTGGTTCTATACTTAGGAAAAGATATACCTACCGAGTGCAAACAAAATGGATACAATCTTAATATATTGGCTATATTGCCATTAGAGATAGTGTTGTGTCATTTTATATACAGAGTTCTTGAACCTGTCCCTAGTAAGTAGGATGATACTAGGAACAAGGTCTTCCACGCCTCAACGCTTTATATCTCTACTAATCAACGCCGCGTGTAATATTACTGACTACTATACACCACCACATTCTAACACCTAGACACTCACTCTATAAGACAGATGGACGGTGGTGTAAGTAATCAGCTAAGTGATCAGTTGTCGTCAGCCGTAGAGGGGGGGGGGGGGATATACTGGGCCAGAGAGAACCGCTGGACACTGCTGCCCCGCCTAGCATTAATGACACTATGTCACTTGATGGGCGAGTTTTTGCACTTACTTCAACCTTTTAAAATCTAGAGTCCTTGCGCCCCCCCCCCCCCCCCCCCTTGGTGATAGTTTCGTCTGCGTTATGTTTGCTGATATGTCCGCTTATCCGTGAGACTTTCCTTGTATGGCTGTGAAAACGTGTATTTTTTTTAATATCTCAGGTGGGCTTTAATTAGGCTAAGTTAGCTGAGTTGAAAAGAAAGGGGAACGTGTGTGTGTGGTCACAATACCTAGTGGTGTAGGAGCAGCAGGACAGGTGGCGCCACCCAGTAAACTCACACTTGGGTTTATGGCTCCCAGAGGTTGTACAGTCAGACTCTGAGACGATCTATTAATGTATGCAGTTGTTTTAAATTTATTTCTGAGTTATGGAGATCAAGCCGCCCAATAACTGTACGCATTATACAGTACAGTATATCACTCGAGTTTTAGGCTGTCCAACAACAACTTGCATTGCTACCCCCACCATAGCCGGTCCATATGTTTTGTACTTCAGGAGTAAAGCGATACTCCGGGGTTTGGTTTTGTGGTAACATGAAGATAAATGTTTGGGTATTTTACTTAATTTGACCAGAGTGAGATTATAAAAGTATATTGTCTGGAAAATGACCTGGGATCTTCCTCAAGGTTCTCATGCCTGTGTTTCAACTCCTTGGCTCACCCAGTTACTATGCCAGAGGACGGCCCCAATTGAGAGCTCCTTCAAATGTACTAACTTGATGGCTAAAATGTTGCTTAGAAACATATCATACACGTAATATAAATGTATTTTATCTACCACAACAACTATACTTGTCACTACCCACTGTGGTCTTCGTTTACTTTACGTCTTGCGTGACTTGAGGTACTGCGTTGTCTCTACGTAATTTTGATATCTATCGCGACACTAAACTCACTGATTCTTTAATTTTTTTCCATTACAATAGTTCTTGATATGTTTTAATATCCTCCACCACTCCTAGGAGGCGGTGGATATGTGGCAGACATCCGTATAAAATAATAATAATAATAATAAGAGAATAATGATGATAATAATAATAAGAAGCAAGGATGTATTGGTGAGAATTGGGTACACGAGCCATTGGATCTCATATTATAGTGTACAAAACAATATAAGATAAATAATATGAGTTACAGTTCCACAAGTCTATCATTACATAAGACCACACAAACACATCACAAGGGACAACCTGAACCCAGTTATTACAGGTGACTCAGCAGGTGTGTTATATAAGGGAGTGGTGAGTTACTCGTGTGTGTGTGTGTGTGTGTGTTCAATAGTCGGGCACATTCATCATTATTGTACAGACTCGTTGTTCCTCCAGGTGTAATTGAGGTGAGGACGTTTAGTTACCTGTATTGTAACCAACGTTGGACTACCTCTGCTGTACTCCTTCGCTTTTACAGCCCTATCCTTTCCCCTCTTACACCCCCTCCCCCACCCCCATCTGCCCCTTAGAGAAAGTTTTACTTGTATTTGTACTGATTTTAACCTACGTTTCGTCAACTTATTGTGTTGACAAAATTACCTCATCTTACCGTCAGTTGTGAGAGTCTCGCCGTCTCATACCCCCTCACTTTTACTCTCACCATCCACATGTTCTCTTCCCTTCTTCTCCTGCGTCAACACTGCCAGCCTCACCGTTCTTCACAAAACGTGGTAATCTTGTAGTCCTCCCCCTTGTTTTTATTCATTTATGTACTGTATTGTTAATAATGTCAAGTGTTTATTTTTCTCTCAGTATTATTCTGTGTGAAGGTGAAAATTTATCGGTATCTAAGTCAAATGTGTATGAATGTTGTTATACTCAACAGGATGGATGTCAATAAATTTTCTTCATTTTCACTCCTTGTTCAATATACTGTACCCATCTTGCCAACACCACTACGTGCCCCTGTGCTTCTCATCCGTACCTCAAGTCATCATCCATGTTACTCCCTCACGAAACTGTACACACTTGAACCAGAAAATTACCCCCATGGTACACAAGGAGACAGCATTTGGCATTACACTCGACCGACTTTTTTCCCCCAACATTAAAGTTAGGTCCAGCTGGGTGGACTGTTACTACCCCGGGTTCGAACCAGAGAGCTCTAGAACATGGAGTGAGCTTTGTATATATTGTTTGTGTATAGTCAAATATTAATCTGAGCGTCATTACTCTTATCTGTGATGTATTTTATTATATCCTAAGTGTAGTACAATTAAGTTAGTGTTCCATCTTCCTCACACTCACCAGGCCTCACCCTCTATCCTTCACACTCAACACACTTCTGTATCACTGTGTTTTATGTATCAGCTGCTAGGCTTGATAGTGTTAGTGAGCACGTACACACTCTTACCTGTCGTCCACTCAGCAGCAGGTCGTGTTGTGGATCCTTTTTAGTCCTTAACGACCAATTCACGACTGCAGCCTACACTTCACTCGCCTATTTTTTCCGTAGACCGAGGCGCCTCTCAGTCGCTCAGAGACACAGTGTAAAAATAGTTACTAGCCAGACCGTAACCGTCTGAATGTCTTTGTCTCCGGGTGGACCACCACAAGATCAACACCCAAATGTATATCAACAACATACACGTCTACACATGCTTGTATACAAACTGTTAGGTCCTTATAACTGGTCCACAAGATGGCCAGAGTTTGGTAAGACATCGAACTGAACACTTACAAATATCCTGCACATATCTCACCCTAGAAGAGCTTTGTCAGGGTGTTAAATTTAAAGTGTTATCTTACCCAAATCATGACTTACATTTTATATAGAAGAGTCAGACGAGGTATCATTATTTTAAGCTCAATACAGGTCTAGTGTTAGCGTGTGGGAACAAAATTAAGAAGTTTAACTACAACATAAAGACTTGACCATAAAACTCAAGTTATGTCAAAATGATTAGAAGGTTTGTGGCTTAAGTGTTTTTTTTTTCATTTTTTTTAAGAGCTGCGCGTATCTATTTTAAAGAGGAAAATATAAATAATATGATCTTAGTAAACAATAACTTGATCTTAGTAAACAATAATTTAATTCTGGTAAACAATAACTTGATCTTAGTAAACAATAATATGATCTTAGTAAACAATAACTTAATCTTAGTAAACAATAACTTGATCTTAGTAAACAATAACTTGATCTTAGTAAACAATAACTTAATCTTGGTAAACAATAATTTGATCTTAGTAAACAATAATATGATCTTAGTAAACAATAACTTAATCTTAGTAAACAATAACTTAATCTTAGTAAACAATAATATGATCTTAGTAAACAATAACTTGATCTTAGTAAACAATAACTTAATCTTAGTAAACAATAATATGATCTTAGTAAACAATAACTTAATCTTAGTAAACAATAACTTGATCTTAGTAAACAATAACTTGATCTTAGTAAACAATAATTTAATCTTAGTAAACAATAATTTGATCTTAGTAAACAATAACTTGATCTTAGTAAACAATAATTTAATCTTAGTAAACAATAACTTGATCTTAGTAAACAATAATTTAATCTTAGTAAACAATAGCTTGATCTCAGTAAACAATAACTTGATCTTAGTAAACAAAACTCATTTTGTTTTCCATTTTACAGTTTTAGTCAAGTTTGCTTTGTCTTCTGATTTAACTTATGTCTTACCTCTGAGTTTACATCCATCCACCGTGACTTCTTAAGAATGCGATATATTCAGGCATATGGACAAAACTTAAAAGGAGGACCTGAAGATTAGTCACCCTGCCTTGTTTCACCTGTTGATTAAACTCCCTAACGCTACCTGGTGGGGTTAGGGTAATGTGTTGTTACATTAGGTGGTTTAGCGTTATGTGAGGTTACATTAGGTTAGTTGAGGTTAGGTCATGTGATGTTTGGTTAAGTTAGCTTAGTGTTAGGAAGCTTAATCATCACATTAAATAAGTAAGGGTGCCTAATTAATCTTCAGATGATTCGCTTAAGAAACAGGCAGGTGTTTATCAGGAAAACATTGTGTGTGTGTTTGTGTGTGGATGGCTGCCTTCCCTTGTCCTGACTGTAATATTACACGTCACTCAAAACCACCGTTATGCTTATCATCAATACCAGTCAACAATAACATTCTCGGTGAGGGTGTGGCGGCATATATAGGTGTGGCGGCGTTGTGTGGGTGAGGCGACCACCTCCTCACCGGATAGTAAGTCAGTTCTGGTCTCCTGTATTTTTACATACGAATTATACCCATTGTTCTGACTCTGTTTAGAAATTCAAATGTATATATGAATATTTACATACACGCAGCCACTCGCCAACCTCTATAAACACACAAATAATTAAAGTGAAACAATAAAAAGTGGATAGATGGTCGCCTGAAATATTAGTGGCGGGTACATTATGGACGAGAAGTGGAGAGAAAAGGTCACCAGGAAGATAATATATATAATTCAAACATGACTTGAGTCGCTCACAACACCGCCCGTAACGTATGTCTTCCTCCCGCCCACAGTTGGTCATCGTACTTGTGTGGTGATAAAGTCATTGGGGTTTGTCTCATGTATTAGTGACCACTGATATACCTTGCTATCATGTGAAAATAAACTTATAAATAAACGTGTGTGTGTGTGTGTGTGTTTTAACGGTACACCAATGGCAATCTCTGTACCGGGCCGACCAATGTCTCTTATTGTTATGATACTAGTCGTTCCAGAAGAAAATTACTGGACACTGAGAGACACGACGATTGAAACTAGAAAATAATAATGCAGTACAAGTGCTGTGATGAGTGGCCACGTCTACACGACCGTCACAGACAACAATAGTGTGATCAGAGTTTTGAGTCAGTCACTACTGCCCATACGTGTTCAGATATCACGCAAGTTTAGGGATGATTAACAGAGAGGACATCGCCAAGGCTTGGGAACTCCTGTTCTATCAGAAGGGCACAAAGCATCTCATGGTGTTGTCAGCTATCATTCTTCAAATTACCCTAATATAAATTATTGTTACTATTAATAATAATATTAGTATTAACTTAATTAAGAAGCTAATTCATAGATAATTTACCTAAATGATAATCCGATGATCCAATAATCTCAACCCTCAATTAAATTCACTTCACCAATAAGCTCATGTTAACAACACACACACCTCAACATACTGGTGACTACTACGTCTATCATGTATATTATGAGGTGATAGAGACGTCAACCTCTAGCGGGACCAAAATTATATTGTGGAGAAATTTCCTCAGCACTTGTTGGCCTCTACTTGTTTATATCTAACAAGTGGCGGCCAACAAGGCTTACTTTGTCACTCAAAGATAACCTGTCTTACATACACACAAACATGGATCACCCGTCTTACTCTCACACACAAGCATCCTCGTCAAGAATGTGTGGGGAAGTATTACGTTTTAGTCCATGTCTTTGTTTACATTATGAAGTTATGTATGAGTCTCAGTCAATATATACATCAAGTGGATATTAATGGCAGTACAGTAATAAGTTAGCTGTTAAAACTGTCAGCTTTACAGGTGGTCGTGTAGCCTTGAACTCGTCGTTGTCATCCTCCAACAGTGCCATGATATTTATTCGCCAGGAGGTGTCAGTCTCCCACAAAAACTTGTTTAGTTCAACAAAACACCAAACCTCACAAACAAAATAGTTTGTATATTGTTTTTGTGTGTGTGACACACCCCTACCTGTGTCTGAGTGTGACACACCTCTACCTGTGTCTGAGTGTGACACACCTCTACCTGTGTCTGAGTGTGACACACCCCTACCTGTGTCTGAGTGTGACACACCCATACCTGTGTCTGGGTGTGACACACCTCTACCTGTGTCTGAGTGTGACACACCCCTACCTGTGTCTGAGTGTGACACAACCCTACCTGTGTCTGAGTGTGACACAACCCTACCTGTGTCTGAGTGTGACACACCTCTACCTGTGTCTGAGTGTGACACACCTCTACCTGTGTCTGAGTGTGACACACCCCTACCTGTGTCTGAGTGTGACACACCCATACCTGTGTCTGGGTGTGACACACCTCTACCTGTGTCTGAGTGTGACACACCCCTACCTGTGTCTGAGTGTGACACACCCATACCTGTGTCTGGGTGTGACACACCCCTACCTGTGTCTGAGTGTGACACACCCCTACCTGTGTCTGAGTGTGACACAACCCTACCTGTGTCTGAGTGTGACACACCTCTACCTGTGTCTGAGTGTGACACACCTCTACCTGTGTCTGAGTGTGACACACCCCTACCTGTGTCTGAGTGTGACACACCCATACCTGTGTCTGGGTGTGACACACCCCTACCTGTGTCTGAGTGTGACACACCCCTACCTGTGTCTGAGTGTGACACACCCCTACCTGTGTCTGGGTGTGACACACCCCTACCTGTGTCTGAGTGTGACACACCCCTACCTGTGTCTGAGTGTGACACACCTCTACCTGTGTCTGAGTGTGACACACCTCTACCTGTGTCTGAGTGTGACACACCCCTACCTGTGTCTGAGTGTGACACACCCCTACCTGTGTCTGGGTGTGACACACCCCTACCTGTGTCTGAGTGTGACACACCCCTACCTGTGTCTGAGTGTGACACACCTCTACCTGTGTCTGAGTGTGACACACCTCTACCTATGTCTGAGTGTGACACACCTCTACCTGTGTCTGAGTGTGACACACCCCTACCTGTGTCTGAGTGTGACACACCTCTACCTGTGTCTGAGTGTGACACACCCCTACCTGTGTCTGAGTGTGACACACCTCTACCTGTGTCTGAGTGTGACACACCTCTACCTGTATCTGAGTGTGACACACCTCTACCTGTGTCTGAGTGTGACACACCTCTACCTGTGTCTGAGTGTGACACACCTCTACCTGTGTCTGAGTGTGACACACCTCTACCTGTGTCTGAGTGTGACACACCTCTACCTGTGTCTGAGTGTGACACACCTCTACCTGTATCTGAGTGTGACACACCTCTACCTGTATCTGAGTGTGACACACCCCTACCTGTGTCTGAGTGTGACACACCCCTACCTGTGTCTGAGTGTGACACACCCCTACCTGTGTCTGAGTGTGACACACCCCTATCTGTGTCTGAGTGTGACACACCCCTACCTGTGTCTGAGTGTGACACACCCCTACCTGTGTCTGAGTGTGACACACCTCTACCTGTGTCTGAGTGTGACACACCCTACCTGTGTCTGAGTGTGACACACCCCTATCTGTGTCTGAGTGTGACACACCCCTACCTGTGTCTGAGCGTGGCACCTCCATCTGTGGCTGTTACAGAAACATCAACAGGGGCGTTACCAGCAATTAGGAGGTGGGGTGTAATTCGCCTCCCATATTGTGTAAGACTTTTCTCCGGGGTTGTCGTCAGGAGTTTGGGCTTCCTGAGGGGCGGGAGGTGGGGTCCAATACCGTCTTAACTTGTCCAGTACTTATCCAATATTTTTTCGAAGGTTAACACGTTAGGACAAGTGATCACCTCCTCAAGTTAACTGTCCCTTATGTTGACAATGTACATTTAGAAGTTGTTTTGTCTCAGGTTAAGAGTATCTAAATGCATCTTTATTATTTATTATTATTATTATTATTATTATTATATTTTAAATTTTGTTTTTATTTTATTATTAATTTAATTGACTATGAATAATAATAATAATATTATTATTATTATTATTATTATTATTATTATTATTATTATTATTATTTCATGTTCGCCCCCCCCCCCCCCCCAGGCCCCGATGTGGGTCAGTGACCTGTGCCTGGGTGGGCTAATCCCCGTAAAAAAAAAAAAAATGAGGGAGAAGGGATATAACCAGCTCACTCGGGCCCGCTTCAACCTATATTTTTACTCCATATAGATTCTACACCAACAATGACTGGCATTATGTTCTATTAATGTTAAACCTTCATATTATTTTAAATATTTTGATAAGACTCTTCTGTTATTTAAATCTGAACACTAAATTCATTATTCCTTGATTGATATGACGCTAAGCAACCAAGTATTAAGTTCAAGGGTGACAGTGAGAGCCAGGGTATCTTTTTGATATATTGGCGTTCATCTATACACAACACTAACGAGTCAGCCTCAACGTACATCACACACACCACAGCTTGACTCACTACTACAACGCTTTAATGTAATATATTCACTCTGATTGATGGAACTTTGAAGACACAGTATCTGGGAACTACTTTAGTTTTGTCCGGGAATTGAATTTTCTCGGAGATATATTGAAGACGCTTAGGTTTACTTATATATCATGGAAAATTACATATATATATATATATATATATATATATATATATATATATATATATATATATATATATATATATATATATATATATATATGGTGGCAGTAAATACGTTGTTGGTAAAAGGTGGTTAGTGTGTTGTAAGAGGTGAGGGGCTTTGCTTTGCTAAAAAAGCTTATCATTATATACAGTAAGAGTATGTGGCAGGTTTTGTTACACCTCCCGCCTCAATAACTGTCTCCAGGTTTAATAATATTTATGCCAACATTGTTGTGTTTATGTTTGTGACGCAGCGCCACTATTTTTGTTGACGCTCCCAACACTGATTGTCATCTCGTATAAACATTGCTGTGTTTTAAGTAATGTATATAACAACAACATTGCATGTATAAATTTTGCATAAACATAATATACAAAATAGCGTATATAAATCAATGCGTAATACACGGTATCTTCATGTCATGTAGAGAACAAGATATTGTATTGGATCTATGATTTATTCACCACAAAAACCTCGACACAGGTGAGGTATATCTTGACACACTACCGTGATGACGACCTTGACGACTCAGGAGTGTGTACAGTGGCTGCTGCCTTAACCACTTTTTATTGTCATTATAATATCAGATTTGTCTAAAATAAGGAGAATCATTGTCGTTATGTTCCTTTACAATTTTAATATATATATATATATATATATGCAAGTAAATCACTGTAGGTGCGCGTGATCTAGGTATATGCTGATAACCACCAGGAAAGAAGAAAACACGAAGTTCCCAAGCGCTTTCGTGTAATTCACGAAAGCGCTTGGGAACTTCGTGTTTTCTTCTTTCCTGGTGGTTATCAGCATATATATATATATATATATATATATATATATATATATATATATATATATATATAAAAGAAAACTCCTATCTTACCTTTAGAGTCTAGACAAAAGTAACCAAAAGAAGTGATGAAATTAATGCTTCATATTTTTTTTTTCTCCGCGCCGCGCTGCACCGCCAGGACTTTTTTTTTTATCATTTACGCTACGTATCAGTTTAATTAGCTGCTCGGGCGGCTGGTCTATCTAGTGTTAGTGCAGGAAGAAACCGGGGACCGGGAAAGCTGTAATGTTTAGTGGGGTTACACTGGGTAACACCCTTCTCACGTGTGTCCGTGCTCGAACCCTTAACATATTGGAGAGAGTTATGTGCATTAACGCTTCCGTTCCATAAACACGACAACCTGCACCAAGTGTAAAATATTTTTGTGTTGGCGATTAAAAAAAATTCTTATACAAGTATACTAACAAGTAAAAAATAGCAATTTACTTTTTTTATTTTTTGTGGCCATTTTACCTTACCAGTCTTTCATACCTAAACAGCGTAGGCTTTGTAGCGGCCGATTGTTTACAGATAAGGTAAACCAAGTCCATTTAACCTGACTCTCCCAGACTGGAAGTGCATTAATGGATAGATTACAGTAAGTTAGGTCACGTTAGGTAGGTAGGTTAGGGTCGTCCAAACTTATACGGACCGTATTTACGGCTAAGTAAACTAAGGAAAACTAAGAGTAGAAAAACTGCAATTACTTCATCTTTTTTCTTTGGATATTCTGGGGGTTAGAAAGAAGTTTTCTATAGATTTTTTTTCGCGAAGTTGCTCCTCGCGGGTTGGTTGGTGTGTTGGTAAGTACTGGCTCCAGGATGTATCTGTACCTGCGCCAGTGTTGGTCAAGTCTGGTCTTGAATGAGCTCTCACACACGGTGTCGTCACAACTCTGGCAGATTGTTCCAACAGTTTATTTTTCTCACTGCGATAAAGTTTGGGTTGACAATTTTTTAAACTTAATGTGGCCTCTTCAAGATACAAGATCAAAAAAATTAGGAAGGAGGGGCGGGGCACTCAAGATAACTCCTCATTTTAAAAGTTAGCGGCGTTCCCTCCTTACCCCGGGATAAGTGAACTCCAACCTTATTTTACTGTAGTCTCCTCCTACCTTAAGGCTTCTCATTCTCTGCATCACCCGCCTAACAAAGAAAATTGTGACACGGTACATCGTTTTCTCTTCATTGTAGGAGTAACTTTACATAATTTGTTTTCGCCACTGAGGTCCTTTTGTGGGTCTCGCAAACTGACCTGACAACCGGTCTTTCAGGTGTTTGTGGCCCGAGCTCATTAATCCACCTCTTATCTCAGATGAAAGTATTTTAGCTCTTAGGCTTTAGATATAAAAGATTTTCATATGAATAACTTCAAAATAACTTAAGGAATAATGAAGAAAACACACACACACACACACACACATACACACACACACACACACATTATTTACCTTAAGTTATTTTCTACGATAACTGGTGAAATGAGGTCGCTCATAACTGTCTCATTTAAACTACGACACAAAGTTCGATTAACCATGGTTGTTACGTTAAATCTTCCTCCTGAATGTTATCTAATTTCTTCACCAAAGTCGTCCATCTAAATAATGATGGATTTAATCCTATTCGTTCTCACATTAATAGTTAAAGGGATATTTTACATTAACTTATGAACATTTGAGAATCCAGGGGTCAATGTTCCCAGAGGTCAATGTTCACAGGGGTCAATGCTCACAGGGGTCAATGCTCATAAGGGTCAATGCTCATAAGGGTCAATGCTCACAGGGGTCAAAGATTCCAGGGGTCAATGTTCACAGGAGTCAATGCTCACATAGGTCAATATTCTCAGGGGTCAATATTCACAGGGCCCAATGCTCCCAGGGGTCAATGCTCACAGGGGTCAATATTTCCAAAGGTCACGGCTCATTGCTCACAAGGGTCAATGCTCACGGGTCAAAGCTTAAAGGGGTCAATTCCCCAGTGGTCAATGCTCACAGTGGTCAATGCTCACAGGGGTCAATGCTCACAGTGATCAATGCTCACAGGGATCAAATCTCACAGGGGTCAATGTTCCCAGGGGTCAATGCTCACAGGGGTCAATGCTCACGGGTCAATGTTCACAGGGGTCAATGTTCCCAGGGGTCAATGTTCCCAGGGGCAATGCTCACAGAGGTCAATGCTCACAGTGATCAATGCTTACAGGGATCAAATCTCACAGGGGTCAATGCTCCCAGGGGCCAATGCTCACAGGGGTCAATGCTCACAGGGGTCAATGTTCATAGGGGTCAATGTTCCCTGGGTTCAATGCTCATAGGGGTCATTGCTCATAGGGGTCATTGCTCACTGGGGTCAATGTTCCCAGGGGTCAATGTTCACAGGGGTCAATGTTCCCAGGGGTCAATGCTCACAGGGGTCAATGTTCCCAGGAGTCAATGTTCCCAGGGGTCAATGTTCACAGGGTCAATGTTCCCAGGGGTCAATGCTCATAAGGGTCACTGTTCCCAGGGGTCAATGCTCACAGGGGTCAATGTTCCCAGGGGTCAATGCTCACAGGGGTCAATGTTCCCAGGGGTCAATGCTCACAGGGGTCAATGTTCCCAGGGGTCAATGCTCACGGGCCAATGTTCCCAGTGGTCAATGCTCACAGGGGTCAATGTTCCCAGGGGTCAATGCTCACGGGTCAATGTTTCCAGTGGTCAATGCTCACAGGAATCAATGCTCACAGGGGTCAATTCTCACAGTGGTCAATGTTCCCAGGGATCAATGCTCACAGGGGTCAATGCTCACACCTTCAGCACAAGACGGCCAGATGTAAGAAGTGTCACATGTTCTGGTCTGTCAAGGATATCTGAAGACATTTTACCTGTGTGTGTGTGTGTGTAATAAAAAGGTCCATATAGCAAGAATTTATATATATATTAATGGTGTATAAGTCTTGTGTTGCCTCATATATGGAGACAAGGGTGAGATAAACATTACCTCACATCAGTTTTACATGACTACAGGATGAAGATGTTATATCAATGGTATAGGGGAGATGTTTATGTAATGTTTTTGGTAGTTACAGATAAGTTATATTTTTTATGTTAATTCCAATAGGTGTTTAGTAATGTGTTTTTTAGGTTAGACGTGGTTTACAGGGACTGTGTAGTATGTAAAATGTTTATAATCATACAAGGAAAATGTTTTAAGGAATGTTTATGATTTACAAAACATAATATGCAGTGTTAAACATAAATTTAAAAGTTATATCTTAGATGATAATGAAAGTGATTATTATTTTATATTTTTTTACATATTATAAACAAGATTATTTGTATACATTACACTGGATATTATTTCTCATAAGGTCATTTTTTTTTCAGTTTAGAACAGGTTAAAGGGTACTTGTTCTTATATGATATAATATTATAGAATTTCTCTCCTAATATGGAAGAGGTTGTTTGTTTTATCTTGGAGGTCACCTGTGTTATCTTGGAGGTCACCTGTTTTATCTTGGAGGTCACCTGTGTTATCTTGGAGGTCACCTGTTTTATCTTGGAGGTCACCCCTGTTATCTTGGAGTTCATCTAGTGCTTCCTAATGTTTTGTGTTATCTTGGAAGCCCTTCTGTGTTATCCGGAGAGTGATATATCATGCAGGAGGACAGGTAAATGTTGCAGGTTATCTCACCTTACAACATTGACCAAGCAGCTTGTATTCCTGTCTACCTGAATCTTCCTAATCATCATGCAACAGGTGGTCTGTGCTCGACCCAGATGCCCGTCAGTGCTGTGTGTCTCGTATCTTCTGAGATGTTTATTGTTAAGCCTACGTGTGTATGTGTGTCTTTGGCTATGTCTGTATGTCTTTGTCTTTGTCTGTATTGTTTATGTCATTCTTGAACTAATCCAGTAGTTTTCTCTCACACACCCACTAACTCTCCCACCTCCTCCTTCTCCTCCTCCCAGTAAACAGTGACCAAATTATCAAAATACTCGTTAAGTGATGAATATATAACAATTTACTGCATCAAGTTACGGTCGTCTTATGTGTAATTTCTGGAGTAATTTTATGAGAGTATGAAAGATGTATTATATGAGGATGTGAATTTTATGAGTTTTTTTTTTTTGAACGAGTATGAGAGAGGGCAGGAACGACTTGCCTCAGATCAGCTGAGAGAGAGAGAGAGAGCTGGTGGGATGCTTCTGTACTGTGTGTTAATAATGGTCGCCTCTGCAGGTGCGTTTATTCACTGTGACCATGTGCTGTGACCGATTTATTTATTTATGTATGACTGTGTGTATACATATTTATTTATTTATTCAGTTTTCAGTCGTGAGCTCATTTATGCATAAGATTACATCATTAACCTTAATAGGTCAGTCAAACAAAACAATATACATTACTATGTACATTTATTCATCGTCAGACATTACTATATATATATATTACTATAGATATTTATATAAATACTTACATCAAGCATGATTATAGAAGCCGTCATAAACTGTCCCCGAAAAAAAAAATATAAGAGATGCATGAAATTTTTTGTCATTTTTATATATATCGCAAACAATGTTGGAAGACGTAAACAAAAGCTAGACAGTGAGCCAACGTGAGAGGGTGTAACACATCACTGGGAGTAAATAGTTGAGTAGTTTTGAGTGAGTACAACAAACAAAACACTGCCATCGTCGTGAAAAGTCTTAGTCAAACAAGAGAGAAGGTTATGGCGGTGTACTATGAAAGAACTTTTATTTTTTGATGGGGGGGGGGGTGGGGGATATTCATGATCAGGTACTAATATTTCTACTCAGTGGAACTCTTGTTAGCTGTATACTGTTGCTCCTCCCTCTAGGATCTCACTGGTGGATGCCTCCCCTTGAGAAAACTTCAGTAAGTTATCAGGTTATCACCACTCAGTTGTGTCCAGATTTTCCATACACATACACGTACACATACAGAACCAGCATACAATTCATTACATAAATTCCCTCGTAACATCATTGTTTAATATCTCCCGTCCAGTAAAAACTTATGATATAAATAATTAATTATTAATAGATTTTATATGTATATATATATATATATATATATTAACTTTCATATAAAAATAATATCATCATGACTTTGCCTAACGACTACTGTACCAAAGATGAAAATCCTGTATATAACATAAATATATTTTATTTCTTGTGGCTACATGAAACTGGAGAAAATTAAGTTTAGTGAACATGAAGTGAGTCATGATAGTAGAATGAACTTTTACAAAAAATCTTGAATTATTTTTGTTTTAAATTAAGACAACATCTAATTGGATAAATATACGACTCAGCTGCTGAATTGGCAACTGTTTTCTTCGCTATAAAAGTCTTCGTTGTGGAGGATAACTGATTCACGAAATATCAGGTTATTGTCATATTATGTAAGATGTATTTACTGGAGCCCGCGTCACCGGAACTCTTAAATAATGGACACTGGCTGACCAATCTGTAGGTTCCCGGCGCCCTCAGTCACGGTGTAGTCACTGTCCACCACGGCCAGTCTGTTAGGGACCTTGTACACACCAAAGCCTCCTGAACGTCTCACAGCAGGTGGTGATGTTACTCTTCTCTCTGACTGATATCTCCTGCTGGGGGTAAACAGTCGTTCTCTACGGTGGTTATAGGAGGGCTGGGGCCTTGACGTCACTGTTGGCCCACCAGAGAATGGATTGGTGCGAGGTTGAGGAGAGGGATGAGGGCTGGAGAGAGGTCTACGTTGGGGGAAAAAGGTAGAATGACTGAAGCTGGTAGAGACTTTCCTCCCGGAGTGTGAGGAAGGTGACCCTCCTGACGCTCTGAAGTGTGATGGTGGGGCCCACGGCCTGGCTCTGTAGGGGCTTGGGGTGTACCCTTTTCGACCCTCACTGTCTTCTTCATCTTCTTCCTCTTTGTCTCCTCCTTCATCTTCTCCGTGTTCTTCTTCTCCACCATTATCTTCATCCTCTTCATCTTCGTCTTTCTCATCATCTTCGTCTTTCTCGTCGTCATCATCTGCATCACTTTTATCATCTTCATCGCTCTCTTCGCTACTGCTGCTATTATCGTCGTCATCCTCCGGTACACCTTGTGTGAGATATGACAAAAATCGGGCACTGCCGTGAGTGTTGAGGTTGGTGATAAAGCCCGAGAGGTCATGGGTGAGCTGTGTGGGCCGGAGATCACTCAGGCGACCTAAGGCAGGAAGGTCTGAGGGCGGGAACTGCAGGTAGCCGAGAGCCCTACCGTCATCTTCATTCTCCGTGATGTAAGGCAAGAAGAGCAGTCTGTCATCCTCACCAGAGTCTTCCCCACTGTGATCAGAACCCGTAAAGCTGGTGGTGTATTTATAACCCTGTCGTGTGGGATGACTCTTTAAGATGAGGAATACGGGATGTCGGATGTCAAGCTCACCACTCTCTTCCTCGCTCTCCTCCTCCTCCTCGCTTTCCTCCTCGCTTTCTTCTCCTTCCTCCTCGTCCTCATTGTCTTCCTCCTTCCGGATATCTTTGTGCAGAGTCGGATAGAAGCCTCCGGAGCTGCTGGGTTGACGAGTCTTGCTGGGGGTGTATGCGTGGGAGTGGCTGCTTTCTTCAGAGTCGTGAGAGTCTTTCCTGTTACTCGCGGCCGACGGTAACCTGAAGAAGTTGTATGGCGAAAAACTTCTCTCTCTTCCATCGTCATCGTCATCATCATCATCATCATCTCTTCTTCTTCTTCTTCTTCCTCATCTTCCTCTTCTTCTTTCTCTTCTTCTTCCTCTTCATTATCTTCGTCTGTCTCTCCTTCTTCGAACTTTATGTCAGGGACTTTATAAGAATATCCTGAAAACTCCTCAAGACTTCCTTCTTCTTCCTCATCTCCTCCTTCTTCGTCTCTTTCTTCCTCTTCTTCATCTCCTTCCTTCTCTTCTTCGTCTCTTTCTTCCTCTTCTTCATCTCCTTCCTTCTCTTCTTCGTCTATTTCTTCCTCTTCTTCATCTCCTCCCTCTTCTTCTTCGTCTCTTTCTTCCTCTTCTTCATCTCTTTCCTTCTCTTCTTCGTCTCTTTCTTCCTCTCCTTCTCCTTCTTCGAACTTTATATCAGGGACTTTATAACGATAACCTGAATGAAAACCATTATCGTTTGACTCTTCAACTTCTCCCTCCTCCTCCCCATCATCATCACCATCATCATCACCATGCCCTCCACTACCCCTCTCGTCCTCATCATCACCATCATCACCACCATGCCCTCCACTACCCCTCTCGTCCTCATCATCACCATCATCATCACCATGCCCTCCACTACCCCTCTCGTCCTCCTCCTGGTCCTCGTAAGTAGGAAGTTTGAAGAAGTTAGTGACTCTCCTGAGGTTATCGCGTGAGTGGTCCGGCAGTTTTACCTCCTGAAGTCTCCTGGTGGGGACGCTGTAGAATAGATTGGTACTTGCAGGAACTCTTTTATTTTCTTCGGAACTTTCTTCTTCTTCTTCTTCTTCTTCTTCTTCCGTTGTGGGAAATTGATAGAATCGACTGGCAAAAGAGGAAATTTTTCTCTCTTCCTTTTCTTTGTCTTCTTCTTCTTCTTCACTTATGTCTGCTTTTTCCTGTCTTTGTGTGACCGGAATGTTATTGAACCGACTAGGATGGGATGAAGACGTTTCCTCTTCCTCCTCCTCCTCCTCCTCCTCCTCCTCTTCCTCCTCTTCCTTCTCCTCCTCCTCCTCCTCCTCAGAACCCCCTTCTTTGTCTTCTGTGGTAGGAACTCTAAAGAACGGATTAAAACGACCAGTATCTTTCTCTGATTCTAATGAACCTTCCTCCTCCTCCTTCTCCTCCTCCTCCTCCTCCTCCTTGTCTTCCTCATTCTTTGTTGAAGGAAATCCATAGAACCGGTTAGGACGCTGGGTAACTTCCTGGTTCTCTTCGGATTCCTCAGTCCCTTGGTTCCTTGTCACGGGGGCCGCATAGAACCGCTGAGGAGAAGGCGACCTGTAGGCGACGGGCACACGGCTAGTACTTCCTTTCCGTTCGTCCAAGATAGCGAAGTAAGCGTCGCTGTTGAAGTGTCCGTTGAAGTCGTGGTCTCTGATCCTGAAGTGAGAGAGAGGATCGAAGCCTGGTGAGAGTCGTCTTGCTGCGCTCGAGACCCGTGTTGAGGTGTGGTATGTTCTGTGGCTGCTGCCCTCACCACCAGACCTGAAACACCGTGACGATTTAAGGTTTAGTGGACCAGATACAGACCTAAAATAAGAAGGTTTGGGAATAATTGAGTAAAAATGCCTGAAATAAGAAGGTTTAGTGATAATTAAATAAAAAATGGTTAAAATAAGAAGGTTTAGGGATAATTAAGTAAGAAATGGTTAAAATTAGAAGGTTTAGTGATAATTAAGTAAGAAATGCCTAAAATGAGAAGGTTTGGGGCTAATTGGGACAGAAACCAGACTTAGAACACTAAGATTAAGGGCATATTGAGCCAGAATAAATAAACCAATACACAATTTTAATCCTTAATGAATTAGAAATCATAACTGTGACTAATTAATTGTTTATAATTAAATTACTTAATCTTGAAAATTCCAGACTGCCTGAGCATCAAGAACCACTTAAGTTACGTAAGATTAAGACAATGAATTCAGTTCCGTCTTTGTTTTTATTTGATTTGCTGTTGTCGCGTTTGTTCATATTGTTTATATTCTGAAAAAAATAATGACGTTTCGTAAACCTAAAATAATTACACTATCTTATTATTATTATTATTATTATTATTATTATTATTGTCTTGTTTATATTAGACCTTCTCTCTAAGCTGCCAAGGTGAAAATGTCCTTCACTCACCAACCCATTGCATCATATTTCAAAGGTTAATTTCCACTGTTATTTTTTTCCTTTCTCTAATTTTTCTTTACACTTTGTTCCATCCTCCACACAACGTAGGAAAGCTATCATTGATAAATTTGATAACTGGTAAACTGAAATGTGAACACTGTACAGGATAAGACTATCAGTGTCTTACAACGCTCTATATTCTTAACTCTGACGTAATACTTAACAAATGTGTGAATAAGAGCAGTACAGTATTTTTTTTTGCTTCTTATATCACTTCAGACAAAATTCCCTGGACACTTCTGATCAACTATTTTTGTCATTGTATTTTTGTAATTACGTTAACTCTGAAGTAATTTATAATGAAAATAAACGTTCACTGGCCATTGGTCATATAAGGGGAGGCCAGGTGTCAAGGAAATTATCACCACACACCTGAATATATATGTATTAGGAGTTACAAGAATACAGTTAATTATTTTATCTATTCCAAGGATAATTTAATGGTCGTATTACCTGTAATTTTAACGTAAGTGTAATTGTACTTATGTTTCTGATAAAATATGAATTGTACCTTGTAATTCTTGTTATTTTTTTTTTATATACAATTCACGGTGAGAGAGTCCCTGTTACGTCTGAAATTATTAATATTTTGTTGTTTACTAACCTGTGTGGGTGTCTCGATCCCTGTGAAGATAAGGCCGACTCCTTCGTGGAAGTTCTCTCATCTTCTTCATCCTCCTCCTCCTCTTCTTCCTCATGATCTTCTTCCTCCTCATCATCTTCCTCACTATCACCAAATACTGTAGATGATTCCTCAGATTCTTCAGGGCGTGAGTGATGGGTTTCTTGGGCTACGGGTGTTACTCGTGGTGTCTGATAGAGGTTGGTGAAATGGCGTGGTGGTGGTGGTGGTCTGTGGGTGACTTGTGGTTCTGCGCTGGTGGCCATAAATACACTCGGGGGGAAATATGTCGACGATTCTCGCGGCTTATCGGTGGTTTGTCTTACAGGTGACAGGTAGAATCTCGGAGGCGGGTTATAGGTCCTGGAATGTGTGAGTTCAGGGGCGTGTTCTTGGCTCTCGTTGTCGTCAGTTGTTTCTGGAGAACCTTGAGCTGTGTCTCCATCTTCATCGCTGTGGGCCTCAGGAACTGCCTCGTCACTCTCGGCGGCCTCCTGTGACTGTCTCTCTGAGGAGGATGAAATTAACGGTACTTGGGCTGAAAATCTGGAAACTGGGGTGAAGTAACTTATTCTTGGTGTTTGTGGGGGAGAGTAGCTCACCCTTGGTGGTTCTTCTGAAATGTGAGGAGGGAAGTATATTGAACTTGTTTCTCTTGAGTGTGAGTTCCGAGATATTAAAGTGGGTCTAGGAGTCAGTGATATTGAAGGAGGCGGGGACAGGCTGTCTCTTCCTAATAAATCGAAGGTTTGTTCAGGAACAGGATAGGAATATCCTGAAATCTCGTCAGAGAATTCTTTAAAGGATGTTGATGCAGAAGGATCTAAAGAGCTTTCGAAGACTGTATGAGACAATCCTGAGTGATCTTCAAGTGATTCTTCAGGACCGTCGTCACTCTCATCAGAGGAGTGTGCAGTGGCCGGGAAGGAGCCAGACAGCTCCTCAGAGGACACCTCGGGGAACACTAAGGGTCTTCGCTCACTAATTACCGAGGTCTCTTCAGAGGACTCCTGAAGAGATCCTGGTGGCGTCAGGTCACTGCTTCTTAGTATATCAAAGGCTTGTTGAGGAACAGGATAAGCGTATCCTGAAAACTCTTCTGATGATTTTTCGGAGGATCCTGGGGGCGTGAGATTACTGCTTCCTAGGATGTCAAAGGCTTCTTTTGGGACCGGGTAGGAGTACCCTGAGGACTCTTCAACTGAGTCGTCAGACGACTCTTCTTGCGTCTCAAGAGGTGACTCAACACCACCCTCAGATGACTCTTCGTGTGACTCAAGGAGTGACTCATCACCACTCTCAGATGACTCTTCGTGTGACTCATCACCACTCTCAGATGACTCTTCGTGTGACTCATCACCACTCTCAGATGACTCTTCGTGTGACTCATCACCACTCTCAGATGACTCTTCGTGTGACTCATCACCACTCTCAGATGACTCTTCGTGTGACTCATCACCACTCTCAGATGACTCTTCGTGTGACTCATCACCACTCTCAGATGACTCTTCGTGTGACTCAAGGAGTGACTCATCACTCTCAGATGACTCTTCGTGTGACTCATCACCACCCTCAGATGACTCAACAGAATGATCCAACACTGGGAAGACTTGTTCAGAAGACTCTTGAGACTCTTCCTCCAGGGCCTCAGGGGGCGTCATGTCTGTACTGCCTAAGATGTTGAAGGATATTTCAGGGACAGGATAAGCGTACCCCGATGTTTCCTCAGAGGATTCTTGACGAGATCCTGGTGCAGTCATCTCAACACTTCCTAGGATGTCAAAGGATTTTTCAGGTACCGGATAGGAGTATCCTGAAATTTCTTCGGACTGTTCTTCTAAGGATTCTGTTGGTGTCGGATGTTTTTCTCCTGAAGGGTCAGAGGAGGTATCAAATACTTGGTGGGAGTGTCCTGCGGGGTCCTCAACAGACTCTTCAGGAGACCCAGAGGAACCCTCGTCACTCTCTTCTGAGCTGTCAAAGGAATGTTGAGTGGCTGGGAAGAAGCCAGACAGCTCACCAGAGGACCCCTCGGGGAACACTAAGGGTCTTCGCTCACTACTTACCGAGGTCTCCTCCGAGGACTCCTGAAGAGATCCTGGTGGCGTCAGGTCAGCACTCCCTAGGATATCAAAAGCTTTTTCAGGCACTGGGTAGGAGTAACCTGATGGCTCCTCCGCCGACTCATGGGAATCAGGAGGCGTCATGTCACTACCTCCTGAAGGATCAAAGGAGTGTTCAGGGGCTGGGTAAGCATAACCAGACAACTCTTCAGACGAGTCCTTGAAGAGCCTCGTTGGCGTGTCAGTGCTGCCTAGGATATCAAAGGCTACTTGAGGAACAGGGTAAGTGTATCCCGACACCTCCTCAGAGGACTCTCCATGAGGGAACAGGTCACGTCCTCTTGATGGGTGAGAGTGAGGGTCAGGAGGCGTGTATAGTGACCCATCTTCTTCTGAGTCTTGATGGTGATGGTGACGTTCTTGTTGATGGTGATGGTGAGTATGAAAACATGGAGATCCAGAAAGTGACTCCGGCCCCGCTAACGCCGCCGTCACCAGTAAGGTCAAGGACACGCCAATATATGCCTGCAAGATTAAAACAAACATTGTAATTTGTAATCTTGTCAACATTACTTCAGATTGCAAAACATTATTCCTTCCTCAGGTAAATAGCAAACATTACACTTCATTGATAAGTCTTATTGTTGTATATGAATGTTACTATATGTACTGTACTTTGGGCCCTAATGATGACACAGTGGCAAAAAAAAAAGTGAAGGTAAATGTGATTGAAGAAAAGTGGTATTTTTTTTTTTGAAGTTAATGTTACTATAAAGTCATCCTGTGGTTAATGTACAGTACAGTGATTCTTAGGGTGAGTTGAATAAATCAGTTTAGGTTAGGGTAGGTAAGGGTAGGTTAAGTTAGGTGAGGTTAGGTTAAATTAGAGGAGTAGTTCAGGTTAGGTTAGGTTAGGTTAAGGAAGTAGTAGGGATAATGATCTACTTATCCTGACTGTTACCGTTTTAACATCACTCACTGTAACAGTCTGCAATACTGGCAACTGAACAGAAACAGTCAGGTCATTCCCGTGATGTTTTCTCGTCCAGTCACCTCAAAAACGTCTTAAATCCAGTCAACTCCAAGATGTCTTCGTCCAGTTACTTGAAATAGGTCTTAATACAGTCACTTTAAAGACAGCTTCGTCCAGTCAGTGTAATAATGCCTGTGTCCAATTAGAAAATAGAAGTTTTTTATCAGCCAATGAGATAATCGATGAGTGTAACCAATCAGCGCAAAGATGTCAAGATGTCCTCGTCCAATCATCATTCAGAGGTTGAATGTGTTTGATATGTGCCTGTGAATATATGTAGATTCTTCTAAAATTAGTGATAAGGGCAAACAAGTTAATGGATATGAATACAGTGTGTGTGTGTGTGTGTGTGTGTGTGTGTGCGCATGCAAGTAAACAAGCCTCACAACCACACATTGGTCTAGTTTTATCTTTAATAGAAGTAACTATTAATTTATGCAATCTGACATTTACGCGACGTTCAAGAGGTAACGACTCTCTCTCTCTCTCTCTCTCTCTCTCTCTCTCTCTCTCTCTCTCTCTCTCTCTCTCTGTAACTCAACATGTCATACACCAGTATCTCACAAATCCTGTTGTTTGTATAATCTTTCATCCCGTTTATTTCTACTTTACGGTGTGTTAATACAAGTAGAAGAGGACGGCAAGGCGAACTTGACTTGACCTTCACGGTCTATAAGCAGGGACTTCAGGTGACTCAGATATGAATCTCTTTTGTTTACATTGTGACCCCAATCAGCTGATCCTAAAGTTGCCACGTCTCGCCAACTGGTTCTCTAGTTGCCAGATCTCACCAGACTCGATGCAACTCTACACAAACACTAACAGGCAAACACCGACTGGCACCAGCCTACCAGGTCATTCAGGATCAAAGGTCAATGGAGTTGTTACTCGTTTAAGGTGACCTGGTGTATGTGTCTTTTGTTTGTATTGCTTGTGTGTTTATGTGAAGTGTATGAGTTTACGGTTGATGTGTTTGTATAATGTTTAGATGTGTGTTATTGGGGAAAGTTGATTTAGATGTTTACATATACATTCATTCACATATGTAAACAAGACTATGTATATACACTCACGCTCACATACCTCCACATACAGTAGCTGACGCACACATGCACACTCACATACACACAAACGTTGACACACACACACACACACACACACACATTATACTAGAGAAAATATAATGATACAGTGTTGTTCAGATGATGATGAAGGAAGTGACACAAAAAGCGATCACGAAAGATAAGGTCAAGAATGTACTTGTCACGATTGAAGTGATCTTGACCTTTGACCTTTGATTGATGGGAATAAACCTCACGAATATGATCTGAAAGTTTGAAAGTGATCCATGCAATCGTTCGACAGTTAGGGCGATGACAAAGATATAGACAGACGGACCCAGCCTCGTTTAATTCACATCATGTCTTTGTTTACTGCAGTTCTGTCTTTACTTAAATTCTGAAGAAAAAATCTGACGTCAGTTTTTCTCTTCGTTTTTGGGAATTCGAAATATGAGAGTAATCAATTCGCACACCTAAAAGCTAATTACTTCTCACACCTGAAACTAATTAAATTTCATGCCTGAAACTGATCGTAATCCTACAGACCAAGTATTTAATCTTAGTGACCTGGCAGTAATCTTATGGACCTGGCACTAATCTTATGGACCTGGCACTAATCTTATGGACCTGGTACTAATCTTATGGACCTGGCACTAATCTTATGGACCTGGTACTAATCTTATGGACCTGGCACTAATCTTATGGACCTGGTACTAATCTTATGGACCTGGCACTAATGTTATGGACCTGGCACTAATCTTATGGACCTGGTACTAATCTTATGGACCTGGTACTAATCTTATGGACCTGGCACTAATCTTATGGACCTGGTACTAATTTTATGGACCTGGCACTAATCTTATGGACCTGGTGCTAATCTTATGGACCTGGCACTAATCTTATGGACCTGGCACTAATCTTATGGACCTGGCACTAATCTTAGGGACCTGGCACTAATCTTAGGGGCCTGGCACTAATCTTATGGACCTGGTACTAATCTTATGGACCTGGTACTAATCTTATGGACCTGGCACTAAGCTTATGGACCTGGCACTAATCTTATGGACCTGACACTAATCTTAGGGACCAGGCACTAATCTTAGGGACCAGGCACTAAACTTATGGACCTGGCACTAATTTTATGGACCTGAGACTAATCTTAGAGACCTGACACTAACCTTATGGACCAGGTACTAATCTAGGAAAGCGTCTGTCACTTTCACACAGTACTGGTAGGGGTGGGCAAGGTCAACACAGGGGTGGGCAGGCAGGTAGGCTTGTTCTGCATTCTTCTCTTACTACAAGTTTTTATGATTAGCACTATGTGTTGGCCCTGTGGCACTCCCTGTTGGCACCAAGGTACTCTTTCCCCGCGTCTTTATGTGGGTTTGAGGGTACTGTGTACTCTCTCTCTCTCTCTCTCTCTCTCTCTCTCTCTCTGGTTAGTCTTTTGATTCGATACATAAACATACAGATGTAAATAAAGTCAAACATACCTACAAACGTAAATACTCATACGATCATAGTCACACACACACACACACACACACACACACCGCACACGTATTATTACAACATGCCGATTTCCCTCCCTCTTACACCATTGAATATGACCCGTTTTTAACACGCAACCACAACCCTTAACTCCGGGTGGGTCATTCAGTGGAGGTCACCGGAGTTGCATGATCAGCTGTTCTTTGTAAACAAATAAACGCGGTGCATCATGGGTACTTTCTCTAGGGGGGGAAAGGGAGTGAAGGTTTAAAGGAGAAAATGAGAGAGTGAAAGAAAGTAGATAAGTTGAAAGAAAATGAGTGTAAGGTGAACGGAGGGAGCGAGGGAGGATAAGAGAATGACAAGAGAAAGAAGAGAAAGAGAAAGGGAGAAAGATAGACAGAGATGACAACTACACATTTTGGATTTAACCCAACGAAATAATCCTTAAATGCGGGTCATATACTGAAAGTAAGACTAGGAGAAAATAAATACACACATTGTGTATATGTATATTTCCAGGTCGCATAAACAAGTTTTTGCCACACCCGACCAGAACCAAAAACACAACCCTGGTTTATGATGCTATAATGATTTGAGGAAATCCCTACCAGAATATAAACTGGATTTAGTCTTGCCACGCCTGACTGACACCACAATACGTCCCTTATATATGCTGATTTAAAGACTATCATAAATGGGTATCCCTTCCAGAGAGCAAACCGGATTTAGTTTATTAACTTTTCGTATTATAAGTGTGAGTAAACAAGTACACTCGTAGTTACTTTATTATACTTAAGAGAACAAGAGAGAGGATAAGAACAAGATATAAGTAACAATAGAGAAAGAAAATGGGTAATAGCGAAGAACATTAGCATAAGAATAATGAATAAGTAATTAAGAAGACAGGAATAAGGTGAAGAGAATGGAGGACAAGAAGGAGAAGAGGAATTTGCTTTTAATTCATCAAAACAAAAATTACTTTAGAGAATTATCTAAATAAATCGATAATAAATAATCATAATTAAATTTTGGGGAATAAACTTTATTTGGGTCCAAATTTTGAAAGGAATAAAATCAGTTTTTTTTTTCACGAATAAAATTGTTTCATAAATTTTATATTTTGTTGGGAAATAATGTTTTCTTTCTTAATAATAATAATAGACGAATAACGAGAAAAAGGAAATATGAAGACAGTAAATGAGAATAAGAAGAATAATAAGTAGTAAGAGAATAAGAAAATTAATATTAAGAACAGAATGGAAAGTGAAGGGAAGGACCCAGATAATACGACAATGAAAAAGATGAGTCAGATGTAGGAGAGAACAAGTCTTACCCACCAGTGACTCGACGCCCAGGGTTCATAAGAGTCACTTTTGGGGGTAGTCGACGTTTTGAAATACTGAACCACTCGGATTAGGAAGCTTCGACCCTGAATGTTTTAACTCTCTCTCTCTCTATCTCTCTCTCTCTCTCTCTCTCTCTCTCTCTCTCTCTCTCTCTCTCTCATAACGTCTCCCCGGAGGTCAGGTCACCAGAATAGGTCACTGTGCCGGCCTGGTGACCCCTCCCCCTCCCCACCTTCAACCAGTTGGACAAAAACTGAGTGTGTGACCTGACCGAGCAAGAGACACGTGAGGTTGTGCGACCGGGTTATTCAGGTCAATGGTTAGGTTAGGTTTTTCGAATGTTCGGATGTTGTTGAGGGTTGACGAAGTTTATTTCAACATTCCAAAACACCGTACTAAAAAAAAAAAAAAATCACCCCTTTGACCAATCATATGTCAGGTCTTTCCATAGATCAGAGGGACAGGAAAGGTCATCTCGGGTCATGGAAGTTAAACACCTCTACTTGACCTCACATAACCAAGGTCTTTAATAACAATACCAAAAAATAATATCTACTTTTTTACTCTTTTTAAATAATATTTTTTTTAATGCCACGTTCTCCTGGTGACCCTGGCGAGCTTTCAGTACACTTGTGAAAGGTATGACCAAAAAAGAAAGAAAAAAAAAAGGGTTAAACCAGTTCCATACTTGTTCAGGGCGTGATGATCCACTCAGGCAAATCAGGTACTGGTTAAATTGAGTGTGGCAAACATCCCTCATGCAGTAAAATCATCCACCAGTGAGGTCAAGAAAAGCAGGTGTTATTTTTTTATGTTGGTATACAATTTGTAGCGAAATACAGTAATAAAGTCTCGCTGTGACTGACTTAACCCACAGGTCAGGTGAAAAGGGAAAAGAATAACACCAAGATATATTTGTATAAACGAGAAAATAAGAGAAAAATGTGATAAAAAAAGAGAATAATACGAACATGTGAATAAAATCAGGAATAATAAGGGGAAGAAATATACAAAAGAAAAAAAAATGTAAATGAAGAATTAGAATCAAAAAGAAAATGTAGATAAATATACAAAGAGAGACTTGAACGATAAATGCAAAAAAAAAAAAGAGGAATTGAAGGAATAATGAAGGAAATGGGAATAAGAGTAATGTAAGTAAAGAAGAACAGGAGTGAACGAGTCGTGACTTGCGAGGGCTGGACCTGATCAGCTGTGTGTGTGACGTCACCGTGTTTACAAAAAGACGGGGGGGGGGGGGGAGGAGGGGAGGTGTAGGTAACCTGTTTTGTGTGCTTTATGTAAGTTTCTTCTGACCGATTACCTGCTCTCTCTCTCTCTCTCTCTCTCTCTCTCTCTCTCTCTCTCTCTCTCTCTCTCTCTCTCTCTCTCTCTCTCTCTCTCTCTCTCTCTCTCACGCAGATATAGTGTTATACAGAGAAGAGTAAACACAAAAAAGAAAGAGAGGGAGAGAAGTATAAAGAAAAAGAGACAGACAGAAGCATCAAGCACACTCATATCACAAGTCTCGAGACAACGATTGCACTGTCTTGACCCGTCCTTGTGAGGTGTCCAGACGGCGGAAATCTTAATAAAGAGACTCTGCTTTTACGAACTAATGACCGACAATTTAATCAAAGAGAAAATCTGTAATACGGTGGTGGCCTTATTTGGAGGTCAGACTCCCCAAGTCTCGTTGCTCTAGACGAGTCTAGAGTCACTGTGTAATTACGGCACCATTGTGGGTATCTTAACGTCGTAATCTAATTAGGGTGTTTTACGTGTGTGTTGTGACGTGTTAGTTAAGGGGAAGATTTACCTAAGAACCCTTTGAGATTTGTTTTTGTATTGAAGCCTATTTTAAGATTTCCACAGGTGAGCACGTCCTTACAGGTGAGGACGTCCCCATAGGTGAGCACGTCCTTACAGGTGAGCACGTCCCGACAGTGAGCACGTCTCCACAGGTGACCACGTCCCCACAGTTGAGCACGTCTCCACAGGTGAGCACGTCTCCACAGGTGAGCACGCCTCCACACGTGAGCACGTCTCCACAGGTGAACACGTCTCCCTGGTGAACACGTCAGCCAGGTGGTTCCCCTTGACACTGACAACCTTGAGAGAGTCAGAGCAGTAAGGTGGGGCCATTTTCTGCCAGGGTGGTGGGCCAGGAATTTCCTTGTCTGGTGGGTGGGTAGGGCCATTTCCGTTTTCAGTGGGTGGGTTTGGGTTAATTTCCGTTTTCAGTGGGTGGGTGGGTCGATTTCCGCTTTCAGTTGGTGGGTGGGTGGGTGACATTTCCCTTCCTAGTGTGTGGATGGGGCCATTTCCGTTTTCAGTGGGTGGGTTTGGGTTAATTTCCGCTCTCAGTGGGTGGGTGGCATTTCCCTTCCTAGTGGGTGGGTGGGGCCATTTCCGTTTTCAGTGGGTGGGTGTGGGTTAATTTCTGTTTTCAGTGGGTGGGTGGCATTTCCTTTCCTAGTGGGTGGGTGGGGCCATTTCCTTTCCTAGTGGGTGGGTGGGTGGCATTACCCTTCCTAGTGAGTGGGTAGGGCCATTTCCGTTTTCAGTGGGTGGGTGTGTGGTATTTCCTTTCCTAGTGAGTGAGTGGGACATTATCGTTTCTCAAAAGGCGAGAGGACTTTTCCATTTCCCTTTCCCAGTGGGTGGAAGGGGATCTTACTTTCTCAAATGAGTATTACAGTAAGTGTGAGGGAGGGGGGGGGGGATGACCTTACCAAGTGCAGGATAAAGTGACCTATTCTTGTTTACTTGATATTTCCTGGGCGTCAGTGGGACCTCTAGGACCCTTGGAACAGGAAACAGGAGGGGAGAGAGTGAAAGTGGAAAGAAGGAAAAAAGAAGAAGGAGCAGGAAGAGGATGGAGAACGTGACCTTAGAATGTTGGTAAGAGTGGATGAGAGAGAGAGAGAGAGAGACGGAGACGGGGAGAATACACATGGCTTCACAAGGGAGTGAGAGACAGACAGAAATAAACAAAAATATACAGACAAACAGACGGTAATAAAAGACAGACAGGCAGACAAAAAACACAGACAGGAACCAAAAAAAACAGACAGACCGGAAGATGAGAAGGCCCCCCCCCCCCCCCGATCACCGGTTGACCTCTGCTACTATATAAATGATGCCAGTCGATCACAAAAACATAGAACTACTTACTACTTACTCACCTTGTAGGAGGGGGGGGGGGTGGAAGTGTGTGTTTAGAGGTGTGGGGGGGAGTGTGTGTTTAGAGGTGTGGGGGGGAGTGTGTGTTTAGAGGGGGGAGAAGGAAGTGTGTGTAGGGAGAGGGGTGTGTCGGGGGAGAAGGAGGTTGGTGGTGTGTGTGGGGGTGGGGTGGAAGGAGATGTGTGTATGTGTTGGGGGAAGGTGTGTATGTGTTGGGGGAAGGTGTGTATGTGGGAGCTAGGAGGTGTGTGTGTGTGGGGGACGATAAAGTCTGTGTGAAGGGGGGGGGGGTATGGTGGGAGGTGTGTTTGTGTGGGAGGCGAGCAGGTGTGCGTGTGTGGGAGGCGAGCAGGTGTGCGTGTGTGGGGGTGGATGTGTGTGCGTGTGGCGAGTAGGTGTGCGTGTGTGGGGGGTGGATGTGTGTGCGTGTGGTGAGAAGATGTGTGTGTGTGGGGGGTGGATGTGTGTGCGTGTGGGGAGCAGGTGTGCGTGTGTGGGGGGGGGGGTGGATGTGTGTGCGTGTGGTGAGAAGATGTGTGTGTGTGTGTGTGTAAAGAACTATGACCACACACAAACAAACAAACACCAATGAAATACTTAATTAAAAAGTCCCACTAATGACAACAAACAGTGAATAAACACACAGAAAGTTCTCCGGTATTACTAGATCTAACACAGGACATTGACTTACACGGCAGTTCAGTAGAGATTAAACACACACACAGTGACGATCATGTCAACAGCGATTAGTTAATTTGGGGTTTATAAAGAGATCGATAGGGAAAAACGAGGGAAAAGGTCAAATATAATATCTAATAAACTTTTAAACTGTCTCTACTAATTAGCCCCTTTACTACTGGACTCAACTTTGATTCAACTTTTTATATATTTTGTTTTATTTCAGCTCAGAGAGAGACTCCTTGTACACAGGTATGTTCGATTATACCATAACTAACTCGATTATATTTCTCCAGGTATGTTAAATTAGCATACCAGTGTGTTCCGTCTTACCTCACGTACACACAGCCAGGTGAAGGCGGCCACTTACCTGTTGAGTTTAATTATTTTTTGTGGGTGAGTTAAGGTAATTTGTGTGGTGGGGTTTGTAAGAGAGAGAGAGAGAGAGAGAGAGAGAGAGAGAGAGAGAGAGAGAGAGAGCACACACAACATCAAACAACCGGTTCGACTACTCTTGTTCACTTTCCTTTCGTAAACTTAAAAAAAATGGCCATAAACTTGTTGCTATAAATAAATTTAGTGCATCAAGCTATTGAAGTGTGTGTGTGTGTGTACAGTGTGTGAAGGTGTGTGTGTATGTTTGTGTGTAAGTATGTGTGTGTGTGTGTATCTGTATCTGTGTGTGTGTGTGTACGTGTTTGTGTCAGTATGTATTTGCATAGTGTATGCACGTGTTCGTGTGTGTGTGTGTGTGTGTGTGTGAGCAATTTCTCAGGCACACACACCTGAGTTAATTAAGATATCAGGTGAGGGGAAAAATGTTACACGGGTTCACGTATTTAATATTAATAAAGAGCCTACGTGAAAATAGGTACCTCACTCAGTAGGTCAGGATGACGTGTTAGGATAGTCTCAGGGCAATTTGGGCCGCTATTTTTGCTTGTCATGTTTGTGGTTGGGATTGTTTTAATGAGGCAGCGATGTTATTTTTTTTTCTATCGTTTTAATTTCAAATCATAGGGAAATTTTACACACACACACACACACACACCACAAACACACACCACAAACGTTTGTCTTCAAGTTACGTACAGTCACCTCAAGCACTTAACTGATTAAGACTAGAATTGCCGTTCGAAAAGAACAGGCATTGGATAGTGTAGATTATTAGTGCTAGTTTGTAAACACAGGAGACAATCGGTCAGACGGTCAGTCAGTACAAACAGGAAGGAAACATTATTGTCTCAAGGTTGTATTTAGGAATAACATAGAAATTAATGAGTGTATGGTGAATAATCCTCTGTAAACACAAACAGGAACCATATTTACTCTTGATTGATGGGTAAGCTAAACACTGGCCAAACACAGCAAACAACGAGTCAAAGGGTAAACACTCAACACACATTTAAGATGTCATTACGTTTGTCTGTAAAAATATAAAGACTAACCAATCAACCCCATACAAAACATTGACAGTAAACATACACCCAAAACATGCCTTAAAACACCTCGAATACCAGATCAGCAAATATTAACACACACACACACACACAGACGCCAAACACACCTCCCTCCCAAAAACACTGAGTCAACATACCCAAGGCGTCTTCATGTTCGAGAGCCGACAGCAGCGAGGAAGGTGGGGGTGGTCGAGTGACTGTAGCGCACAACCTAACCACAACAGCCTTCTTCCACACTCGTCTACTACACTAGTGACGGCACTTACTGGACACGAGGGCCAAGATTGGTGGTGGTGGTGGTGGTGGTGGTGGCCGCCCTGACCGAGTTACCCGTTTCTGAAATGTCGCGGGGCAGTGGCCGTGGAAGATGTGGTGGTGGTGGTGGTGCTGGGCAGGAGGAGGAGGAGGTGGTTATGAAACAAGCGGGCGGTGGGTTTTTAGGGGAGCTTTGGGGGCACTGGGGAGATGAGATGAAGGATGAGAAGTAGTTACAGAAGGAGGGGGTAGTTAAGGGGTAGTTAGATGAGAGGAGGTGAAGGATGAATAGGAGTGTAGGAAGAAGAGAAGGAGTACTCGTAGTTACAGAAGATGGGGGAGTAGTTGAGGGTAGTTAGAGGAGAGGAGGGGTAGTTAGTGCAAGTCTGACAGGCCCTCGGAGTGCACGACGATGTCTCCCTGTGGGTCGCTCTGGAGAAGACAGGTTAGGTTCCTACACCAGGGGGAAAGAACGGAATGGGTGGATTGGATGGAACAGAGACCTTCAGGGATACGGTGGAAAGGGGACGCTGGAACAGGATCGAACATAAAATAAATTAACGTCAAGACTATAACATTAGTTGGGGAAGGGAGGGTAAATTAACCTCCGTGTGGAATAGAATGGAATAGTTAAAATAGAACAGAAGAAGATAGCAATATATCATATCTCCAGTTGTTAATTTGAGAGAGAAGTGGAATGGTTAGATGATCAACGGAACAGATCTCAGATTATATCACGTATACCTATGAACAGGACATAAGGAATAATTATAATAATATCAGTAATAATAATTTTTCAGGCTATAATATAATGAGGATGGAAAGGGAGATCTTACGTAGAGTGGAACAGAATGAACTTGAAAGAAAATTTACGAAACAGTTCACAAATTATAATAAATAACTTGGAACAGAACAGGGATGATAATGACGACGATAAGGATGATGGTGGTGATGATGGTGGTGATGATGGTGGTGATGATTTTCAGACTGAACTCGAATGAGGAAGGGATGGGAGGCCTTAGATAGTGTGGGGCAGAGAAGGAAAGGTTATTAGCTTATCAACTCTGTGGACCCGGGAGAGAAATGGTTTATATTACAACAAGGAAGAGAAGAGTAACAATAATAATAATAATTATAATAATAATAATTATAATAATAATAATAATAATAATAATAATAATAATAATAACAACAGTACTACCGCCTGGGAAGATAATGGAAGCATAATGTGTTGTCTAATGGTAGACCCTGCTGCCATATGTGACCAAGTCCCAGGTTGATGATCTGACTTTCTGCCTCATTTACTCACAGTTGCAGGGTCTCAATTGTTTCTCTTACTTTGACAACACAACATACACATATTGTTTCTCACTCTTGATCTTTTTTTCGTTTTGTATTTCTTTATGGTTTATTATTATTATTATTATTATTATTATTATTATTATTATTATTATTATTATTATTATTATTAAATTTTCGCCCCCCAGGCTCCGATGTGGGTCGGTGACCTGTGCCCGAGTGGGCTAATCCCCGTAAAAAAAAATCAATAATAATAATAATGACAATAACAATAATAACAACGATAATATTAATAGTAGCATTAATAATAATAATAATAATATTATTATTAATATTCGTAACCTCCGTGTGGAAAGAGAATGTAAAGATTTATTATTGACCAAACTAGAAAAGGAAAGAATGACAATAAACAGTTAAACGAATGATGTCACATGCGTGGCTTCAGTAACCTCTAACACACACACACACACGTCAAGTCCCTCATAACACCATCTGTGAGGGAACTACTACACCACGTCAAGTCCCTCATAACACCATCTGTGAGGGAACTACTACACCACGTCAGGTCCCTCATAACACCACCTGTGAGGGAACTACTACACCACGTGATGCCCCTCATAACACCACCTGTGAGGGCGTTACTACACCGCGTGTCTGCTGTTCAACACCTCAGCTCACATGATCTACGTGTGTAAACAATAATCTGTATGTTCACTGTATGTCCCTTTACCTTTCTCTAATGAAGGCTTTCGTTAAACCACCAATGTATCTAATAAATCATTTATGCCCAATGTATATTTTCAGCCTTCGGACTGCAGAACCTTTTCAATAAACCGTTAATTATTATTATCATTATTACACACACACACCTCACACACACACACACACACACACACACACACACACACACACACACATGATTTACCGCATGCCAAGTGTTTTTTTCCCCAGTATATTTAGAGCCGTCGTTAAATACCTCTTTGTTTGTTTTTTCCAGCATGTGTAGTCGTATAGCTGTTGTAACACCTTTCTGGAGTAACGGTAGTTGAGGCTAAAGGCAGTTGAGGCTTGGTGAAAAGATGTTTTATATTGCATCTCTCTCACTCACTATCTTTCTCACTTTCTCTCTTTTTTCCTCTCTGTCATCGTTTTTTTTACTTTTTCTCCCCAATTAGTGTGTATTTAAGTAATCTTCGTCTGGCTCTGGTGGCCTTTCACCTGGGCGATGGTATACGCCTGGCGAACATGACACACCAACTCTGTCTATACTACATTTACCCCTCCTAATCTTCCAATCGTCAGTTTTTTGTCGACTATTCCTAATCTAACCTAATCATTTACACTGGTGGCTCAATCATCTAATATACTATAGGACTAGGCATGTGTGTGTGTGTGTGTTCTGGGCAGCGGAAATGGCACAATCTTTTTTCATTAAACTTGGTGGAAAAATCGCAAAAAAAATTCGTAGAGTGGAACAAACCTGGTCCCATATCGATGGTTTCTTTAGGAAGGCATTAGTTTAAAAAAAAAATTACGATGGAAAACTATGCAAGACTACGGACTTGGCACACCCTTATTCGCTGTATGCCGTCACGAGCGTTCAAACTCTCACAAGGGCACACACACACACACACACACACACACACACACACACACACCTGAATATGCAATTTACCTGCCCAGGTGATTGACCCCCCCAAAACAAAACACATTTACACTAAGGTGTGTGGGTGTAGAAGTGTGTAGGTGGATGTAGGTGGATGTTGGTGTGTGTAGGTGGATGTAGGTGGATGTTGGTGTGTGTAGGTGGATGTAGGTGTGTGTAGGTGTGTGTGTAGGTGGATGTAGGTGGATGTAGGTGGATGTTGATGTGTATAGGTGGATGTAGGTGTTTGTAGGTGGATGTAGGTGCGTGTAGGTGGATGTAGGTGTGTGTAGGTGTGTGTGTCGGTGGATGTATGTGTAGGTGGATGTAGGTGTGTGTAGGCGGATGTAGGTGTGTGTAGGAGGATGTAGGTGTGTGTAGGCGGATGTAGGTGTGTGTAGGTGGGTGTAGGTGTGTGTAGGTGGATGTAGGTGTGTGTAGGTGGGTGTAGGTGTGTGTAGGTGGATGTAGGTGTGTAGGTGGATGTAGGTGTTTGTAGGTGTGTGTAGGTGGATGTAGGTGGATGTAGGTGTGTGTAGGTGGATGTAGGTGTTTGTAGGTGGATGTAGGTGTGTGTAGGTGGATGTAGGTGTGTGTAGGTGTGTGTAGGTGGATGTAGGTGGATGTAGGTGTGTGTAGGTGGATGTAGGTGGGTGTAGGTGTGTGTAGGTGGATGTAGGTGTGTGTAGGTGGATGTAGGTGTGTGTAGGAGGATGTCGGTGTGTGTAGGTGGATGTAGGTGTGTGTAGGTGGGTGTAGGTGTGTGTAGGTGGATGTAGGTGTGTGTAGGTGGATGTAGGTGTGTGTAGGTGGATGTAGGTGTGTGTAGGTGGATGTAGGTGTGTGTAGGTGGATGTAGGTGTGTGTAGGAGGATGTCGGTGTGTGTAGGTGGATGTAGGTGTTTGTAGGTGGGTGTAGGTGTGTGTAGGTGTGTGTAGGTGGATGTAGGTGTGTGTAGGTGTGTGTAGGTGGATGTAGGTGTTTGTAGGTGTGTGTAGGAGGATGTAGGTGTGTGTAGGTGTGTGTAGGTGTGTGTAGGCGGATGTAGGTGTGTGTAGGAGGATGTCGGTGTGTGTAGGTGGATGTAGGTGTGTGTAGGCGGATGTAGGTGTGTGTAGGAGGATGTCGGTGTGTGTAGGTGGATGTAGGTGTGTGTAGGTGGATGTAGGTGTGTGTAGGCGGATGTAGGTGTGTGTAGGAGGATGTAGGTGTGCGTAGGTGGATGTAGGTGTGTGTAGGAGGATGTAGGTGTGTGTAGGCGGATGTAGGTGTGTGTAGGTGGATGTAGGTGTGTGTAGGAGGATGTCGGTGTGTGTAGGAGGATGTAGGTGTGTGTAGGCGGATGTAGGTGTGTGTAGGAGGATGTAGGTGTGTGTAGGCGGATGTAGGTGTGAGTAGGAGGATGTCGGTGTGTGTAGGAGGATGTAGGTGTGTGTAGGTGGATGTAGGTGTGTGTAGGAGGATGTCGGTGTGTGTAGGTGGATGTAGGTGTGTGTAGGTGGATGTAGGTGTGTGTAGGCGGATGTAGGTGTGTGTAGGAGGATGTAGGTGTGCGTAGGTGGATGTAGGTGTGTGTAGGAGGATGTAGGTGTGTGTAGGCGGATGTAGGTGTGTGTAGGTGGATGTAGGTGTGTGTAGGAGGATGTCGGTGTGTGTAGGAGGATGTAGGTGTGTGTAGGCGGATGTAGGTGTGTGTAGGAGGATGTAGGTGTGTGTAGGCGGATGTAGGTGTGAGTAGGAGGATGTCGGTGTGTGTAGGAGGATGTAGGTGTGTGTAGGTGGATGTAGGTGTGTGTAGGAGGATGTCGGTGTGTGTAGGCGGATGTAGGTGTGTGTAGGCGGGAGACGTGGCAACATGTCTCTCCCATAGTGACAGCCTCTTCAACCAAACTGATATTCTTTCCTCATAAAATTCCTTCTTATCTCTTGTTGCCGCTGTTAATTTAGGTTGCCACTTTCTTTCTTGACTGAAACTTGTATACGTCGCATACCTGGCGTGGTATGTCAGGTATACTTGTACTGGTTTAGGTGTGGATTGTAGTCAGTTAGTCACAGTTCAGGTGTGGCTGCTTACCTGTCTGGTGGGTGGGGGGGCTTCACGCATCTTGACCTTATGAGAGAAGACTGGACAAACGTTGGGTAGATCAAGATGCCGTGTTCACGTTTGTAGGTTGGGGTTCAGGTTGTAGACAATTTAGAGCTGCTAGCGTGACCTCTACAATGTCTATTAGTGATGTAGAGGCAGTAAAAGAGCCCCTTGATATAGTCTATTCCGGGGTATATTGATGCAGTACAGTCTCACAAAAACTCGTGATAGATAAATTAGTCAAGGTCTTCCACCCAGCTGTAAAGTTGTACCTAACTCTACCGTTGGGGAAGTAAAGGCGGTCGAGTGCAGTGCCAAGTATCTTTTTTTTAAGTGGGAGGGACAATTATTAAACAATAACCCCCCCCCCCCCGGCCCAGCCTCCGTCTTCGCCCCTGCCCCCCCCCCCTCCTCCTCCGTTCCTGCCCCCGCCCTCCGTCCTTGCCCCCGCCCCCCCCGTCCCTACCCCCCGTTCCTGCCCCCATCCCCACCCACGACCCCGCATCCGCACCAGTCACCTCCCCTGCCCCCCGTCCCCGTCGCTGCCCCCTTCCCCCCTCCCCCCCACGACCCGGCATCCGCACCAGTCACCGCCCCTGCCCCCCGTCCCCGTCGCTGCCCCCGTCCCCATCCACGACCCCGCCTCCGCACCAGTCCCCGTCCATGCCCCCGCCCCCACCCACGACCCCGCCTCCGCACCCGTCCCTGTCCCAGCCCCCGACCCCCGCACGCCCCCTCCCCTTAAAGGCATTAGAGTTTCACTGACGTACTGTTCTATATTCAAAAGAGCAGAGGTGACATTTGCCGACAAAAACAGCTTTTTCTGCACTAAGAGTTGGAGTATACTGATGGCATGAGTCTGGCTTCACAGAGAGTCGTGAGCTGGAGAGTCCTCGTACCTGGAGGTGCGATAAGAATGTTCCAAACTGTTTGACTTAAGGTGAAATGCATCAATATCGTCTAACTGGTGTTAATTGAACCTATCTAGTTAAGGTAAACTCTCAGTGTAATTTTGTCTCCTTATTGGTGTTATGAGAACCTATCTAGTTAAGGTATAGTCTCAGTGTAATTTTGTTTCCTAATTGCTGTAAATTGAATGTGTCTGGTTAAGGTACTCTCCGTAGTTTAGTCTCCTAACTAGTATTAAGTAAACGTATCTAGTTAAGGTGGATTCTCCGTGTGATTTTGTCTCCTAACTGGTGTTAAGTGAATGTTTCTAGCTAAGGTAGAGTCTCAGTTTAATTTTGTCTCCTAACTGGTATTAAGTAAACGTATCTAGTTAAGGTGGATTCTCAGTGTAATTTTGTCTCCTAACTGGTGCTAAGTGAACGTATCTAGTTAAGGTAGAGTCTCAGTGTAATTTTGTCTCCTAACTGGTGCTAAGTGAACGTATTTAGTTAAGGTAGATTTTCATAGTAATTTTGTCTCCTAACTGGTGCTAAGTGAACGTATCTAGTTAAGGTGGATTCTCAGTGTAATTTTGTCTCCTAACTGGTGCTAAGTGAAGGTATCTAGTTTAGGTAGAGACTCAGTATAATTTTGTCTCCTAGTTGGTGCTAAGTAAACGTATCTAGTTAAGGTAGAGTTTCAGTGTAATTTTGTCTCCTAATTGATGCTACGTGAACGTATCTAGTTAAGGTAGAGTTTCAGTATAATTTTGTCTCCTAATTGATGCTAAGTGAACGTATCTAGTTAACCCTTTCACAGCGGGAGGTTACCCTAAGCTGAATAAAATCGTCTGGCGGTAGCCAGAGTAGAATGGCAAGTGTGTGGCACGCGGTGAAAGCGTTAAGACAGACTCAGTGTAATTTTGTCTCCTAACTGGTGCTAAGTGAACAGTTCAGGTAGAGTTTTAGTGTAATTTTGTCTCCTAACTGGCGTTAAGTGAACGTACCTTGTTAAGATGTACTCAGTGTAATTTTGTCTCCTAACTGGTGTTAAGTGAACGTACCTAGTTAAGGTAGAGTCGCAGTGAAATTTTGTCTCCTGACTGGTGCTAAGTGAAGGTATCTAGTTAAGGTAGAGTCGCAGTGAAATTTTGTCTCCTGACTGGTGTTAAGTGAACGTACCTAGTTAAGGTAGAGTCGCAGTGAAATTTTGTCTCCTGACTGGTGCTAAGTGAAGGTATCTAGTTAAGGTAAAGTCACAGTGAAATTTTGTCTCCTGACTGGTGCTAAGTGAACGTACCTAGTTAAGGTAGAGTCGCAGTGAAATTTTGTCTCCTAGCTGGTGTTAAGTGAACATATCTATTTAAGATAGACTATAATTTTGTCTCCTAACTGGAACTAAGTGAACGTATCTAGTTAAGATACAGACTCAGAGTAATTTTGTCTCCTAATTGGTGTTAAGTGAACATATCTAGTTAACCCTTTCACAGCGGGAGGTTACCCTAAGCTGAATAAAATTGTTTGGCGGTAGCCATAATAAAATGGCAAGTGCGTGACACGCGGTGAAAGCGTTAAGACAGACTCAGTGTAATTTTGTCCCCTAACTGGTGCTAAGTGAACGTATTTAGTTAAGATAGAGACTCGGTGTAATTTTGTCTCCTAACTGGTGCTAAGTGAACGTATCTAGTCAAGGTAGAGTTTCAGGGTAATTTTGTCTTCCAGGTGGACTGGAGCTAAGGTAGAGTCTCAGTGTAATTTTATAAGTGGTTCCTGTACGTCTTTTGCGTCTGATGTGAATTATGTTTATGTAGAACATGGAAGTTACTCAGCCAGTTCTGGGAAAATAATTTATATAATTTTTATCTTAGGAGAGTCGTCATAATTGGAGGTAGTGTGACGTCACCAGAGGATAATATGACTGCCATCCGCAATTCATCTCACCAATAAGCTGTATTTTATAGCGTCAAACTTCCTTCATTATCAATACACCATTACCCAAATGAAGATCTATTAGATGATTAATGAAAATGAAATATAGTAATTAATTTTTTTTTTTAACTTAGATTTCGAGTAAAATATACCTTGCCCCCCCCCCCCACCCACCCCCACTTCCCCCACCCCCCTGACAGAGTGAGTAGCCCCCCAGCCTTAGGACACAGGCAGTCACAGGACGGTCAGTCACCCTCCAACTTCAGCAAGGAGAACGTGTCTAGTTGACGACATTACTCTCCTTGGCCTATCATTTTTAACTTGTAATATCGTGATAGATTCTAATGTAAATTTACGTCGTATAAAGGTGATACCCTTTATAAGAATACTTGTACCTGTAGTGAAGCAAACTTACCTGGTTAGTTCAGTATTATATTAATTTTAGTTTGAAATAGTACAACGAAGTACATCCTCTGTTGACGTCACTCCCTCTCTTTGTCATCTGCACCAGAGTTACTTATTTATTTGTTTAACAATAGCTCACTATTTTGTTATGCAATTAATGAAGTTTTCTCAATATACCTGTGGGAAAAATAAGACTCCTATCGACCTTCACGTTAACATATTAGGTACTCTGTCGCTCCATCACTTAGGAGGAATATTGCCCTCACCTACTCCTGGGAATCTGGTCCCTGGGGTGGTAGTAGTGGTGGTATAATAGTGGTAGTGGTGATGATGGTGGTAGTGGTGATGGTAGTGGTGATGGTGATGGTAGTGGTGATGGTGATGGTGATGGTAGTGGTGATGGTAGTGGTGATGGTGATGGTGGTAGTACTGGGGAGGGGTGGTGGTAGGTAATGGTAGGTATTAGGTAGTACAACCTACCATCTCCTGGGCCGGTAATTTTGTCAGTTGTGTGAGACAGTCATGGTCCGGCGTGTCCCCAGGTACGTGTGTGCGTGTACCTGTACCTCGACCTTCACATGTACACAGTCACATACACACACGCTTACATACACATGCACATACCCTTACACACACATATGCTTACATACATACATACATACACATGCTTACATACATATAAGATATTCTTAAGAGAGAGAGAGAGAGAGAGAGAGAGAGAGAGAGAGAGAGAGAGACCTTGAACACCATTACAGAAAATAGTCCATCGTTGTGTTGACTCACTGTCTTATATAACTGGAAGTTAGTGACTGAGACCCTCAAGTGATGACCGTTTCCTCTTCACAATCAGCCCAGCCAGTCTAGAACCAGTTAATTCACAGTCTGGTAGTTATTGATGATAGATTGAGGTAATTGGAGACGCCTTGACTGTGTGAGTGGGTTGACTGTTAAAGGGTTGATGAATAAGGTGAGTTAACAGTTGAAATAGACTGTTTCAATGAGTTTAATAATGAGTTAAGCTGTCTAAATTGTACTGTTTAACTGAATTGGACTTATAATGTGATGAAAAACCCTATCTAAGTGTATGGATTAACTGGATAGATTGACAGCTTCAGTACATCGTTAACTGTCGATGAATGGAGTCAAATATGAATTACCTGAACAAATTGATGAGTTGAAATAAATATAATAGGGAAGAAACTGAATCTTCTGTGATTATCGGTAAAATATTTCCCTTCGTGTCCGGGTAAATTAAGAACAGGTTTTTTTCCCCTTCCCCCCTTACCCCCTACCCCCCTTCCCCCCTACCCCCCTTCCCCCCTACCTCCCTACCCCCCTACCCGCTCATCCCATCTTTGATTAGATCGGATAGGTATGGTTGGGTTAGGTTAGATTAGATTAATTTAGCTTAGTTTAATTAAGGTTAGCTCAGGTCATCAATGCATCGACATCATGACCTCTACTTAGATAATACGGTTGGTTTTTTCGATTGACCTTTGATATCAGAGTTTGTTTGTGGGCGTCCGACACCTGCATGACCAATTACCATGAGTCACCGTGATGGGTATTGGGGGGAGGGAGGGGTCAGGTCATGTGTGGCTAGATCGCTTACGAAATGTTCTGTTGCAAGATGATGTCCTGGTTTTATGTGCGTGTGTGTGTGCATGCATGTTAACAGGTAATTGTGTGTGTGTGTGTGTGTGTGTGTGTTAACAGGTAATTTTGTGTGTGTGGGTGTGTGTGCGTGCGTGAGTGTTTCATTTATTCTCCATTCTATTCTGCTTGTCATTATCAGCATTATGACATCAGACTGTCTTGAAATTGCTAAGTTACGCTTATTAATACATACGTAGAAGAGAGAGAGAATAAATTAAAAATGAAAAAGGAGAGGAAAAACGAGAGAGAGAGAGAGAGAGAGAGAGAGAGAGAGTAAAAAATATATAGAGAGAAACTTACATTCGCGTCCATGATTCAGTTCGACTACTTGATTAAAGGACTCTTCAACAGGTGACACATTCCTTAATTCAAAGTTCGCCAATTAAATTCAGATAACAAATATGAGAACCTGTCAAACTCTCTTACTTAAACTATGGGCAAAAAAAATTTCTCAAAAGACTCGACAGCGTTTTTTTTTTTTTTTTTAAGCTTATTTCACCTGGGGGCTGGGGTGGGGGGGGGGGGGGTAGGCTTAGGCTAGCGTTAATGTGGTTAGGTTAGGTTAGGTTAGCGTTAAAGGAGGTGAGTCATTGAAGGTAAAATAAAACTAGGGTATCGCATCTTCAGGTGATCTGTTTACCTGTGTGTGGAGGTGTAAAGACTGCATCTAATTAGCTCACCTGAAGCACGACATATAAGAGAGGAAGTTAGTTTTTACACCGAGATTTTATTGCAATTCCGATTCTTTTTCTTTTCCCCTCGATGATGAAGGAGAAACGTTCAAGAATATTCCTCTCAAGAGTGACTGAGGACGCGGGGACTTACAGCTGGGGGGGGGGGGGTGAGTTGTGATTAACCTTGTGACACTTTCTTCTGCAAACATCTCACTCACCCCCTCCCTCTCCCTCTCCCTCTCCCCCACCCCCACCCCCTCCCCCTCCCCCTCCCCCCTCTGATTTTTTTCTCCTACCTCTTAGTGTGTGTATGTATGTATGTATGTTCTATGAGCCTATCCTCGTTGTTATTGTTGTTGTTTGTTGTTGTTCTTCACCCCGAAGGTTTGAACTCCCACGGAACCTTACATTAATTTTTGTTCTTCCTTAAATGGATTTGTAAGAACGTAGTTGATGGATTCACTTAAAACAGTTATAAGATAATTATGAATTTCTCACAAGTTCCTATGTTATTTTTTGTTCTCTCTCCTCAGTTCATGATGTAACTGATTGATTCACTCAAGTTATGACGCAAAATGGATTGTTTATATTTTGTTAAGGCTACATCTCATTATATTCTAACCTAACCTAACCAATCTAACGCTACCTGGGTGGTTAGGTTAGGTTATCGTTAGGGTGTTTAATCTTCAGGTGAAATAAACTAGGGGTGAATGTACACTACTTTATAATAAAAAGAAACCAATTTAAATCCAGTCTGGCGTTAACACGTAACCATCCACAGTACAGTAATTACCGTCATGGGTGATCTCTTAACCCAGATGTAAATAGAAAGTTATCTAATCAGACCACAGTACTGACAGCATGCAGTCCGACTCGTGACCATCATCAGTATAACATTATCGTCTCCAGTTCACAGGGGTACCTCACTCAGTAACTGCCACCACCACCCACCGTCACCATCATCCACTCACCGCCACCCACCACTCACCGCCACCCACCACCCACCGTCACCATCACCCACTCACCGCCACCCACCACTCATCGCCACCCACCACCACCCACCACCCACCGTCACCATCACCCACTCACCGCCACCCACCACTCACCGCCACCCACCACCACCCACCACCCACCGTCACCATCACCCACTCACCGCCACCCACCACTCACCGCCACCCACCACCCACCGTCACCATCACCCACTCACCGCCACCCACCACTCATCGCCACCCACCACCACCCACCACCCACCGTCACCAACACCCACTCACCGCCACCCACCACTCACCGCCACCCACCCACTGCCACGATCACCACCACCACCGTCGCCACCCGAACAAGCCCATATGACATTAGTCCCGTTAAATGTTGGTTTTAATCAGACGTTTAGGTCAGGGTGAACTGAACATACACAAAAAAATAAACTAAACTAAAAAAAAGAGAAACAATATGATCGAAGAACTCACTGAACAGATTCTAAACACCATGTGACCTTTAGTGTTATCCTGTGCAAGATCGGGTTTGTTTTTTATAAGTTTATATTTTCGTGGGCTAGATCGTTTCGCTATAATTCTGATGATATTTAGTTAGCCAGGGGTTGATTAGGTGCTCTAGGACGTAGGACTTGCCCTGGCGTGGTCCTGAAGGGTGAGAGGAGAAAGTCCAGGGTGTGGCCGGGGCTCCCTGTTTTTGACCTGCTTGGTGCTGGAGCGGACGTGCTCATGTGGTAAGGGGAGGACCTGCGTTGCTAGATATGTCTTTATAGAGGAAACTGGAGGATATGGCTGAATTTGTGATGTGCTCTCTCTCTCTCTCTCTCTCTCTCTCTCTCTCTCTCTCTCTCTCTCTCTCTCTCTCTCTCTCTCTCTCTCTCTCTCTCTCTCTCTCTCTCTCTCTCTCTCTCGCCAAACAGATTATTGCCGATCTCTTTTTTATGTGTGTGTATTCCCGATAAAAGTTAAATCATCATCGTACGTACGTGTGTGTGTGTGTGTGTGTGTGTGTGTGTGTGTGTGTGTGTGTGTGTGTGTGTGTGTGTGTGTCTGCGTGTGTGAGAGAGAGAGAGAGAGAATCTTGACCCCTAACGCCCATTCATTCTCTCCGTAAAGCCTCAAGAACTTGGGGAAGGGGGGGGGGGGGGTACTGCTTGGCAAACCGATAAAATGTTCGTTCAACCGCACGATCTTTTCCCACCCCAAGCAAGCACTGTGTTGCCAACAAATGTATGATACTGAGTTATGGTTAATATATATTTTCGTACATTTCTCTTATACTTTTATGTAGTTTGGTGGATTATTAAGGTGTGTGTGTGTGTGTGTGGTGTGTGTGTGTGTGTGTGTGTGTGAGGGTAAAGTGTATTATTTAAAGATCGGTCACCGGTCAGTTTATTCGACCTTTTAAGTGGTAAAACTGGTCTGGTAAGGGTAATACAGTACTGTTGGTGGTGGACCGTGTGTGATGTATGAGTGATAGTCGTCTTCTGGTCCTCCTCTTTCATTCTTCTATCTTTCCTCTTCTTCTTCTCGTTCTTCATATCTTCTCTCATCTTCTTCATTCTTTCCATTCTTTTTCTCATTCTTCTTCTCTCATTCATCTTTCAATCTTCTTTCATTCTTCTTCTTTCATTCCTCTTCTCTCATCCTTTTTCTTCTTCGTAACTTTTCTTCTCCGAGGCTCTTCTTCCTCCTCTTCCTCTTATCACACCACTTATCATCCACCACAGTCCTGGAGTAACGCTGTTAAGGTCATCTCAGGTCACAAGGAATTTAAAGAAATGTTCCACGAAAGATTCTAAACGAACTCCTGCGGGACTACACCTGTACATCTATAACTAACCAAACCTACCCTAACCTAACCTAACCTAACCTAACCAAACCAAACCTACCCTACCCTAACCTAACCTAACCTTATCTAACCTAATCTAACGTAACCTCCGACACGGTGACCTTATTGACCACAAAGACTGCCCAGTGCCGGAGATTCGAACCCGTATGTGCCAGCCTGTACCAGCCGAATCAGTGACTCACGGTTCCTCAAGCAAAAAAAAATAAGGGGTTGGGGGGTTGAATTAGGGAGAGGAGGAAGGAGGGAGAAGGGAAGGGGGAAGAGGAGGGAGAGGGGAAGGGGAGGAACACTAAGAATTTTTTCAATGAATTGCAGGAGTGACTGACGTAATTCAGGGAAACCAAGGACAGCAACCAGTCAGCGTCCCTCCTGTTACATCATCATGAACAATTGTGATACTTTGGGGAGGAAAGACATAGTGTAGTGTAGGTGTTCCCCTCCCTCAGGGGGAAGAAGGAGGAGATACATTACCTTTTTATAATTAGTTAAATTCCCGTGACCCCAAACACCTAAGGGTGGTAATGATGATGGTGTTTACTGTACACCAACCCTCCCTCCCTCCCTCCCTCCCTCCCTCATGTACACCAACCCTCCCTCTCTCCCTCACCTACACCCTCCCTCCCTCCCTCCCTCCCTTATGTACACCAACCCTCCCTCTCTCCCTCACCTACACCCTCCCTCCCTCCCTCCCTCCCTTATGTACACCAACCCTCCCTCTCCCTCACCTACACCCTCCCTCCCTCCCTCCCTCCCTCCCTCCCTCATGTACACCAACCCTCCCTCGCTCTCTCCCTCCCTCTCTCCCTCACGTACACCCTCCCTCGCTCCCTCGTGTTCACCAGCCAGCCAACCAGCAGGTGTAGGTGAGTGGCCTGACCCAGCAACATGGAGTCCTTGACCTTGCAGCACTGCCCACCGCCCTGCACAGAGAAAGCGGATCTGGGGTGCTTAGGACAGGATGGCGCTCGATGGTGTTGCAACTTGCTAGTGTCTCTTGTTAATTAATCGAAACTTGCGGCATTTTAATGTTGCAATTAGTCCCCAAGAATGTTTAGGTGTACTGTGGTGAATGTTGGGGTGTACTGTGGTGAATGTTGGGATATACTGTGGTGAATGTTGGGGTGTACTGTGGTGAATGTTGGGGTATACTGTGGTGAATGTTGGGGTGTACTGTGGTGAATGTTGGGGTATACTGTGGTGAATGTTGGGGTATACTGTGGTGAATGTTGGGGTGTACTGTGGTGAATGTTGGGATATACTGTGGTGAATGTTGGGGTATACTGTGGTGAATGTTGAGGTGTACTGTGGTGAATGTTGGGGTGTACTGTGAATAATGTGTCCGCACACACACACACACACGAACTAGTTTTTACAAAGGCATATTATCATAGATAGCTTGACCAGCATGTTGGCACTACCAGAATGATTGTGACACCTGAGTGCCAGTAAGTCTGGGTGGCACTGTGACCTGTACTGTACCTACCTGTGGCTATTATTTCTCAAATACGAAATGATATCACGTGGATACTAGCTGTTCTATTTATGACGTTGTTCGCCTGGCCATCTGTTTACTATGACGTCATTCTCCCGACTGTTTACTGTGATATCATTCACCTGGGAATCAGCTGACCACGCTCACCAAGGGTCATTCAGTATTCTGGGAAAGCTTTTGGTATCCCCGATCAGGAGTCAACCCAGACAGGAGAAGAGTTTTACCATTTGCTGTAATAGATTTTTTTTTTAAGATTAATGTGTTATTATTATTATTATTATTATTATTATTATTATTATTATTATTATTATTATTATTATTATTATATTCCTAGTATTAATGTTATCATTAAGTTTATATATATTTAGTGTTTTTTATTTAAACATCATGAAACACACACACACACACTGGCTCTCATGAGGTTGTATATATATGTTCTAAATGTCTATATACCTTGTTTCTAATGTACATTTACCCTGTAGCGGGCAGGGGCTCCTCTCTGCTGAATCAATCGTCTGGTGTTAGCCAGAATAAAATACCAATGGGGTACTTATTCCTCTAAACGGTTAACGACTTAGTTGGAAATATATTGAGCCACATTGCGACACGAAGGTTTTTAGGAAGGCAGCAAGTCGAGATGATGTCGCAATCATGCAAAATGTCTGCACGAACTGTTCAAATGGTCCCAAGAACGGCAAATGCTTTTGAACATTACAGAATGTATGACTGCACGGAGGATTCAACAACACTAATCACAACTGTTCTGTTGATAACACTTCCTTGTATTCTGTTACTAAGGAAAAGGATCTAGGCGTTGTGTTGGAACAGCACAACACGTGAAAACAGCAGTGAAAAAGACAGCCGAGATTTGGGGATTATAAATCGTATCTTCAAATATAAAATAGAAAAATGCTCCTAAAACTTTATAAGTATCTGGTTCGCTCATCTGGATTACTGAATAAAGACACGAAAACCTTCCCGCCAGAAAGACTTACGAGCATCCCAAGAAAAGATACAACACAGTGCAACTTCTATCATCCTGAACTACTGTATATCATCTCGATTTTCTAAGTAGACTGAGGGTCGTAGGACAAACACCTCTTAAGACATGACACAATAAGGTAGATTTTGAACGAGACGAAAACGTGAACCCAGGTCATTTTTCGTGATGTGAGGCGCTACCATCACAAGGGGACATAACTTCAAGCTCGCCATGATGTCCTGCAGGTCGAATAATAAGGAAATACTTCTTCACACAGAGGCTGATAGACCTATGGAACAGTGTACCAACTCAAGCTGTGTAATCGGGAGCAGTATTAAGCTTTAAAATAACCCTTTCTAAGAGTATCAAGAACAAAAGGAGGGATCTTACACAGACTGACCTCTTCCCCTCGGCTTGGCTACCTATAATGTGGTTGGGTAAATAGGGTCTTCGTTATCATTGAGAACGTGACTGTTTCGTGTATTCTCTGCTTTAAGAGAGTAAGTAAAAACTTGTTAACGTTTAGTGATCCTGGTCTGGCTTTAGAGAACAGTAGTATTAACCCCTTTAGGAGATAAGATGTTCTAGATATTTCCTCTTGTTGACCTGTGTAATATACTCGTCACGGTCTGTTTATTTCATCTTGATAATGCTGATATCAAGTTATAAATATTATTGTTATCTTTCTCTTAATTATCCTTTATTAAGTTGTATTTATTATTTTATTGTATTGTTAATTCTTACTCGTAGTTTCTTGTGTTCGTGGTTCACTAAGTTTTAATTCTTTTGTTAATTACACCTAGAGGGTGGTAGAAGACAACACGATTGTTATTATTTAACGAGTTTAAACCAACTTGTCGCTGTGCATTATGGAGGTGTGGAAACAAAATACTTGAACAGGGTCATATTTCCATTTGTGTTGACCTTCCACAAAATACGAGACAGGTACTGGGCAGAGCAAGATGTCAGAACCTTAAAATTATCAGTTCACATTATTTTTTTCGTGTCAAGAATCACGTGTATGATAAGTAGTTAAAGCACAAGTTTAAATGGCATAATGTACTTAAAAAATAACGATGGCATATTATGACTAGAAGTCCGATTAGGCCCGAGACGTTGTCCACCCAAGTCACTCGGGGGTGAACACAACGACTATAGGCAGGAGGACCCAATGGACTAGCGAATACAGTGGCAGGGGTACACAGCTATTTACAACGTACCCGATCACCACCTTTCGGAAAAGTTAGGCCAATTCTGCACCTGGCGTCGCCATTGTGGAAACCTCGAGTTAACTCTTCCTAGATAAGGTGCTGCTCTGATAACAGCAGACATAATGGAACCTTGTATTATCAGCTTACGAGCCGTTCGGGAGATTGGTCTGTTCTTTGTAACTTTGTTCTGAACTTTATTGTCCAGTGTTAGTACATGAGGAAACCGGAATACCTAGAGAAAATCTCTGATGTTTGGTATTGGCAGGGGCAGTCACACTGGATATTGGAAACCCTTCTCACGTGTGTCCCGGGCTGGGACTCGAACCCATGACTTGACCCATTGTACGTACCATCCTTTCATGTAATTATCGCCAGAAGCTGTCAGTAATTTTTTGAAATACTTATGTTATTAAAATAAGTGACAATATGAAGTTTATACACAATAAACATAATTATTTGTAGGTTTGTATCTCATCATTTATTTATTAACAGCTTATGAAAGTGTTTGTTATGGTCAAAATTTTAATTGATGGAATAATTTAGTATAATAAAAGTAATGAAAAAAGGTAAGTGAAAAGAAGATATTGCTATTTTAAGTATATATGTTGCATTTCGATAATCTACTTGTAAAGGCGATAGTAAAATAATTATTGATATAAGCCGTAATTAAGAAGTTTACTCGGTCAGCCTGTGTTGTGTTGTAGAGAAGACATGTGGGATTGTTTACCAACACCTGAGCTACACGAAGAAGGGGAACTAATAGCCACTCACCATGAAGTGTAAATGCCTAGTGGTAGACACGGCAGCGTTTGTGAAGAGTGTGTCATTGTGGGTAAGTGCTTACAGTATGAGATAATTTGGGTAAAATTGCAGATTACGGCAACCTAAGAATCTGACCCCCCCCCCCCCCCCCATAATGTATTTCTGATGGTTTTTGATGTGATTGGTTCAATTCTGACATTCGTTTTGGTAAAGGTGTAGAAGACGGTGACCACCAGAAGGAATGGTCCGAATTGGTTGAAATTTTTCTTCACACTAATATGATATTAAACACAAAAATGGAAACGACAATGCATAGAACCTATAAAACCTGACCTAACATACCCAATCTATGGGTATGTTAGGTCAGGTTCTATTTGGGTCTATGCATTGTCGTTTCCATGTTTGTGTTTATTATCATGATATTAAAGTGTAGAAAAAATTTAAACCACTTCGGACAATTCCTTCTAGTGGTCACCTTCTACACCTTTACATTCGTTTTTATCGGAAATCACTCTGTGGGGTATGAGATTGTTTGGTTCACACTCAGGATGGAATGGAGAAAGGAAACTCACGATGTGCTCTCTATATACATGTTGTATTGGATGTACAATGCAGCTTGGTGCTGGGAAGGCAGCATGGTTACAAGCATGATGTAGAGAGAGCTGGTTGGTGAGGACGCTCAGAGAAGGACAGCTTGTGGGTCGCCATGCTCGCCAGCGGGAGAGAGGACCGCCAGGCAGGCGGAGGAGCGAGGGAAGGCCGCCAGGCAGCGGCAGAGGAGGAGGTGTTGCTGGCTGCGGCTGTAGGTAGAAAAAGGCAGATCACCACGAGGTCAGGTCTTAAATAGCGGGGGTAGGCGTGGCTTAGCAGTTGACCCCCGCTCCGTGGTGTATGGCGGCGCTGGTTGACCTAGACCACGAGGCATACACTGGGGAATTGGTGGGGTCGGCTAGGCAGCGACAAACAGCGTTTGTAGGGGAGAATTCCACTACAACTCCTTTTAAATTTAGGCCCCCCCCCCCCCCCCCCCCCCACACACACACACACACACACACACACACACAATAGTTCTATCGATTGTGTGTTCTGAATTCCCGGTACTGTGTTTGCTAACTTATTCCATATACCGGTAACCAAACTAAACCTTACCTGAGCCCCGGACCCACGATGACCCTAGCCGGCTTTGCCCCTCACCCCCAAACGGTATGAAATGACCCCAGAGTCGTGTGGTCAGCCTCCACGAGAATGTAAATAGCCGTTACTGAATTTCTTACCTTACTCCGAGTCAGGGTCAGAGTCTGAGTCGGGGACTAGAATACGTCGTGGGTTCCTCTGTTCTAAAGTTTCCTTATTTTTAGAATGAAACAATACAATAAACTTCCAATAATCGAAATCGTACCCAGCACATAATGGCTCCAGGTTGCAACTGATTAAAAATTCCTGCATCCTACCACCCACGCTGAATATTGAACACTAATTGGTTAAATCTAATGTTGAGATTATTTATTGGGTTTGATTGGCCGCCCTAACACCCCCCCCCCCCCCCCCCCCATCCCTAAGCATAGGGCCAACAGGTGCTCTGATTATGTTTTTAAAATTCATTAACTTCCTTATTATCAATTTGCGAAAGAAATGTAATATAAGAAAGTAATAATAGAAAAAAGTTTCTATCGATTGAGTGCAATGAATTTCCGGAATTCTGTGGTTGCTGTAAGCTGCAGTATTACCCTAATTTTAAGAAGACCTTTTGGATATATATTATACGCTGTGGATATTTGTCCGGTTGTTGGTTAGTTTTCTTTTTAACTAACACCAGAAGGAGTTGACATAATTGGACTATTATCGTTTCGGTCATCCAGCGAATTTTAGGATTGAAAGTAATCACCATCCGAGAGAGGATTAGATTACGTTGAAATTATGTTTTTCCGATGGTTTTTGGTGTGTTTTGAATGATTCCGACCTACTTCCAAATAGGTGGATGACCGAAACGATAATTTTACCGATGAAACTTTGTGGAAACTTTAATTACAATCTATTAATAGATAAATGGGCCTCTCCGTTTATTTCCATCTATGTCTTCGATCTTGGTTCCTGATGTGGTGACTGTCTTGAAGGTGGAATGCTGTAGGTAGTCTGTAATGAGAGAAGTGAAGGGGGAGTTAGGTATTACTGTGTATCTGTGCTTTGTGTCGTGTCCTTGTGTCATGTTGGGTACTCTGTTGGTGTGTTTGGTCTTGTTCCGTAACTATATCAATAATCCTGTTGGGTAACCTAGTTTTTCGAAGGCTTTGAAGATGCGTGCTAGCTCGTCCTCCAGATATTCTGTGTCACATATTCTGTCAGCCTGCAGGAGTAATTCTATGACCATGCCTGTCTTTGTTTTCATACTGTGGGCTGGCAGGGACAGCAGTGGATGAAGTCGTCTTTATTGGTAGGCTTGTGATATACCTTGTATTTGGGTCCCTCATTAGTTCTTATTACGATTGTGTCTATGAAGGGGAGCTGGCCATCTGTCTCTTCCTCCATGGTGAACTGGATCTTAGGTTGGATCTCGTTGAGTCTCCTCTCGGTGTTTTCCAGGTCCATTCTCCCAGTTGTGATCATTGATGTATCGTAACCATGTTGATCTAGTATCCACGAAGTTCTTATAGTAGTTCGTCTCCATGAATAGTCAGGCCATTATTGCACTCAGGGGGACCTCATTGTGAGTATGCAATGTTGGGTGTATTCTTCCCCTTCGATGGCGAACGAGTCAAAGTTTACTCACAACGAGACCAGTTGTGTGTTTCCTTCACTACCACTACAATCTGTCCACTCTGAACAATGTTCATTTTACCTTTGTTTTTTCATTTTGTACAGGAGTATGGAGAAGAACTATATAGCCTGCCAGAGGTTATTGAGGAGATCCGTGACAAGCAAACAAAAGAACGCCTGGAAGCTATGCCCGTAGCTATCACCATGAGACAACCTAAGCCACAATCACTGAAGTTTGGTAAGATTTAGGATTTTTAGTTTTCTTGGTACTGTATTACAATTCTTGGCATGTATTAACCCTTCTCTACAGGACACCACTTTTATTATTTTAATTGGCTGATGCCAAACAGTTGTATTCAGCACAGTGAGATTCCCTGTACACAAGTTGTTAATTAGGTAAATTTAACCGCTTTAACTAGCTTAATACAACATTTACTGTAGAGTTTAAAAAAAATGACAGCTACATAACTGAATATTATTATAGAAGGCATTGGAAAAACAGGGATTTGGCCTTATTTAAAATCACCTTATGGGTTGTTGACAGCTGATAAGTATTGTATAAGTTTATAAATGAAACTGTGGATAAAAACATCCATACTAAACCTGGCCAACCTAACCTAAGTCAAGGTAATAATCTTATGTTATTATCTGGTTAGGTCAAGCTGAGTTACATTAAAAATGGTGTCTCATGACTAAAGCATTTGTCATTTTCTTTCATGATATTCAACCCTGTTTTTGCCCAACAATTTGTGATAAATAAGAGAGTCGTCCTTTTTACTCTACAGTTAATGAATTCTCCAAGAAGACTGGGGATTATGCCAGCCTCTCATTACCAGACATGAAGGTGTTAGCCCTAACATATGAACTGGAGGTTGAAACCCGAGGAGGAGCTGAACACCTTCGGACAGAGCCTCAGAAAATCATCACTGAGGGAGCTGCCAAGAAGGGCACTAACACTGCCCCACCCACTACTGAGGGCTTCTACCTCCCAAAAGCACAGGTAATAGATGTTATAATAAGATGATGTTGAAGGGATAGTTTAATTGCTTCACTTGTGTGTGTATGTGTATCTTTCCTTGTAAACAAAACCTTTTAATAATGGGTTTACAAGTTTTATGAAACTTGGAAGGTGGTTGTGAGGTGGCTGGAGAACAACTAGTTTATTTGAAGAAATATTATGCGTAGGTTGAGCATTATCAGTATTACAGTTAACATATTGTTGTGTGAAGCAAGAGAGATAAACCAAATACAGAACTGTAGATGCTTGGGGCCTTGCTCTGTAAGGGAATACTGTACCTGTGCTGTACATTGGGTGATGAAGGGAGGGTCTGTATTTCTCTTGATTGTGGCTGCTCTGGTTTATAATGGGAAAACACTTGAAAAGGTGAAATTAAATTTATTGTATCTCAGTAAGTATACCAGAGTTGATCTAGCAATGAAAAAAATCACATTAAGGTAACAATAGTATGATCTATATATACATTTTTTAGTTCAATTGCAAAGAAGTTTTTGCCGAGTTGATCATAAACAAATATAATTATTAATCTTTAAATTATGCCTAACCCCCTCGACAGTGTGAAGAATGTGCGTCTGCCTCCTCTGGCATCTCATCCAGGTCATCATCACCAGATGACACAAACTTTGAAAATGGTCTCTCAGAGTTGTTACCTTCAGATCCTTCATTACCCAACTTTAATGTGTCTTCTTCCCAAGTGCCAAACATCTGTTGGCAGCATTTGGTGTTAATAAATAGCTTCCTGGAGGAACACAGTTACATAAGTGGTCATGTCCCTACTGGTAAAGACTTCATGTTCCATACTGCCCTTACAAGGACATACCCTCAGTTTTGTTCCATTGAAGCTATCGCCAATTGCAAAAGTTCTGAAGACATAAAAACGGTACATGAAAACAAGGTTTGCCCCTTTCTCTCCACCTTTCCCTGTATTAGAAGATGGGCATTACATGCTTCATCTTTCACTGAAGAAGAAAGAACACTATTTCCTTGTTCCAGTCTCTCCCTAGAGGAGCTTCTTCATGACTTTGAAGAAATAGGACAGCAAATGGTAAATTCTAGTGGACATTAGTGCTTGAAATGATGTAATATCACATCCTTTTAGTGAAAGTTATGGAATGCTTTGATTCCTTTGTGTGCCAACATTGACAACATTGTGCAGTCTTTAAACACAGGTTTTAGTTTGACAACATTGTGCAGTCTTTAAACACATGTTTTTGTGGTTAGTTTTAGTTATGACTGCCATTAGCTTAAATAGTGAAGCTTATGCTGTACTGATTATGTCTTTGTTATTTACTTTCTCTTAATGTAGTTTGAAAGTATAGTGAATGGTGTTTGATTTACTGTATTTTCCAAGAAAACAATTCCTTCCAATAATTTTTATTTTATTTTTTAATTTGGGTGAATTTTGCATGCTTATTTTCGATATGCATGCAATGTGTATGTTAAACATAACATTTTGGTGTTTCCCCAAATCTTTGTCTGTTTTAGTTTATAGATCTTAGAAAGGCTAGTTTAGTATGGAGGACTTTACTGTACCACATATGAAATTTATTTTGGACTTTAATAAGAGTAAGTCTCTATTGGATCACTTCTGACTCCCGTTACCAGAAATGCTTATTCATTTACTGTATGAAAGGTGTTGCAGGTGGTGAAGAGATGAACTTGTCAATTGCATATTCCATTGCTTTGGTAGGAGTTAATAAGCATGGAGTGTTATTCTTAATAAAGCTCCTTCCCCCTCCCCCCCATTTTATTTTTTGTCTCATTCTTTGTAGCTAATGTTTCCATAATACTGTAGTGTATTAAATTTCCCAGAATTGAAGGTTTGATGTGGAGTTTCACCTATGAGCATACAGTTGATATGCTTGAACGAAGAAATAAAGTCTAGAGAATGTTACAGTTAATGGCTGCCATATTTCACACATTAAAATTTGGTAAAATATAAGAACAGTGTATTAGAGTTCATCTTCATGTTTATATGTTTGATATACGAGACAATTAATTCTGTAATTTTCATCATCTGTGGTCAGTAATCTTTTTTTGGCCCCAGGGTGTATCAGGTTGATGTAAAGTTACCGTGGGGACTTTGTTGCCTCTTCATGCCTTTGTTGATATTCACGGTTTTGATGTTGATACACTGGCTTAGTGTCTTGGTTAACTCTGGCTGTTTGTGTGGCTTTGTAAGTATAAGTGATGATGTGGCGTGATTAATTTGAGGTCTAATCATTACTAACCTACAGGAGGAGGAAAAGCCGGTACAGCCAGACCAGGAGGGTGAGGAGGAGCCTCCACATTCTGATGCCCCAGCAGAACCAGCACCTGTGGATGTAAGCTCTCTTTCTCTCTCACAACAATCTGAAACAGCTGATCACACTGAGGAAGGTGAAAGCCATCCAAAAGAGCTGATTGACACTCATCTTGCTGAAGAGGATGGTGATGATGGTAGGAAACTTGATGAATTGATAACTTTGGCTTAACCCCATCACTACACGGACGCCACTTTTAATATTTTACTTGGTTAATGCCGGACAATTTTATTCATCTCAGAGGCGACACTGTACACAAGGGGTTAATTGAGAGTTAACAATTCCGAGAATGTCCTCCTTTGACAATATTGAGTAATTAATATTCAGTAGTGGAAAGGAAAATTATTTTCCAAATATCATAACTGTATTCAATGTAATATATGGTAAATGTGAAACTTTGAATTTTGTTAGAAGTAGAATTCTATGGTATGTCTTGCATCATGACCCATACAGAGGAGAGTGATGTAGATGATGACAATGCTTCAGAAGATGAGAGTGATGATGATGGGTGGATAACTCCTTCAAACTTAAAGAAACACAGACTTAAAAACAACCCATTCCAATATGCATGTGAAGAGGAACCAGAGGAAGATGTCCAGGTTGCTTGCATGACGGCAGACTTTGCGGTCCAGGTTAGTTGTCATCACAAACTTTTATAGTTTAGGTCCTCATGGCAACTTATAATAACAGTATTGAAGGAGTTTGACTATATTTGAGAGATATAATGTCAAAATTATGATTAATGTGTATTTATTTATCACTATGTTAACATGTCATTTTTCCACAATTGCATGGGCTAGTGGCAGCTCTCCATACCGCATAGTTTCTTGCAGTCTCTCTTCCCCTCCACATTTTGACTCAAATCTTTTGACACCATTGATCTCAATTCATTCTCTCCATATGCCCAAATCATCTCATATCTCAGTCTACATCTACACAAAACTTTGCCAGTACTTTCATTACCCAGCTGCTCTCTTGGCTCTGATCAGGGTTTTCTATCATCAGTGTCACATTTCAGATTTCATGTCCGCTTTATTATTCTCATTTAAATCACTTAAGCATGTGTATGTTGTCCTCTTTAGCTGCTCATAATTTTCTACCGTTGAACATCATACTACTTACGGGCATAAGATTTTTATTTTTTTTGCTTTGTCATTCTTTGAAATGCAGAATTTTTAATGCAAACTATAAATGTCCTTTTCAGAATGTACTGAAGCACATTGGATTATCAGTAATGGGTGTTGATGGTTTGCTGATAAAACATTTAAAAACATTTATCCTGAGGTGCCATGCCTGCTTCAAAACTACTTCTATCATGACAAAGGTACAGATGTGAACCTGTGTTTGTTGTATGAAAGATCTTAGAATATTACAGCTTTATATTATTCAGGCCACACCTGTTCTTTATTAAACATTTAATTATGCCCCACCAACAGAAGTCAAGGAGGATGTGTTTGACTCTATCCTTCATCCATTCCATCATTGAAACATTTTCACCAAACTTAACAAGTCATGATATTTAATAGTTAATTTCTATAGATACAGCTGCATTGCAATAATTGTTTTTCCAATTAGAGGTTTATTGTGAATATATTACATAAAGACATTACCTCTTTTTCCTCTCTCTCTCTTTTGCCAACACATTTTGTTCAGTCAACATCCACAGAATGGCTGGATGTAATCAACTTAAACTGACAGGATAGCTTCACCAGCTACATAGTTTGAGATTTTTTTTTATTTTATTTATATATTTATTTTTTACAGGATTAACCCACCAGGGCACAGGTCAATGACCCACTTCAGGCCTGGGGGCAAAAATAAAATAATAATAATTATAATAATAAAGGCCCATAAATAAATACAAAATTTAAAACAATAAATAAAGATCATTAGTGAGAAATGATATATACAGTATGTTGTGTTGTCAAAGTAAGAGAAATAATTGAGACCCTGCAATTGTGTGTAAATTTGGCAGAAAGTCAGATCAGCAACCTGGGACTTGGTCACAATTATTTTGATGCCATATGGCAGCAGGGTCTACCATTAGACAATACATTATGCTTCCAATATCTTCCCGGCGGTTTGTAAAAAAAATTGCATACGTTTCATAAATGTGTCCTGCTATAAATTAAGTAAATAAATCAGTGAAATGTGTATCACTCAATATACTATGGCTGTTCACAGATCTTCTGTCCTAACTGTGGCAACAAGACCTTGAAGAAAGTGTCTGTGACGTTGAACCCTGACGGCTCACAGAAAATATGGATCAACACAAAGAAACAAATAAACATAAGAGGCATGAAGGTAACTGGAGAGATTCGTGTGATGTTATCATAACACTTAGCTTACTGTTTGTGTCAGAGGTACAGAAATTGTCCCTACAGTATTAGTAATTTATTACATCCGAAGTTTTTATTTATTTAATGCTGTCATGCAGGTTTCAGTTTGTTTGTATGTCTCAGATTGTTAATGTTATAATGCTTACATACAGTAGTGTCTTTTGAATAAACTTTGTATTTAAATTAATCACAATAACATCTCAGATGACTTCTACTTTTATATCAGACTATTATAAGATGATGAAAGGAGTGGTATGAGCTTGGTATAACCTGTGGGGAGAAGAAACTAGAGTGCATATCCTCTACTGTGTATTCTCTATCAGTTTCTAGACAGCACAGCATAATGAGAATAGAATATGATAATGTTGGAAGCAACACTGTTGACTGATGTTGCAATGTTTAGGTATGTAAAGTGAAGATTTAGTCTACATATCTTAGTTCAAAATACAGTAAATGGCTTATATTATTCAAGATAGACAAAGTATTAGTATTTTAATACCTGTTTTGCTTTGGCAGTACTCATTGCCAACTCCTAAAGGTGGTAAGCATGGGAGGAACCCCATATTGGTGGAAGATCAACGAGAGGCAAAGAGATTCTCCAGTAAGATGAGCCGTAAGAAAATTAATCCCCTCCATGAAGACTTTGATCCACGTATGTATATTCATTGAACTTCTTGCAAAATTATTCTAGTGTGATGGCATGAGTGAAACTGCTGTGCCTGGGTGGGACATAAGAAATGGGTGGCAGTGATGTGTCTTGTGCTTGTGTTCTGTAACTCAAACAAATGAACTTTAACCATGTTTGGAATGTAATTAGTTACCAAGTTAGTTTGGCATTTGGCAAATATGTCTTTTTCTTTTTGGTCAAGGTAATGGCCCATTGGACTATGTTGCCTACTTTAATGGGAAACTCTTATTTGTTGTGAAGTTTAGGCTTGGTCTTATTGCCATCAGAGTAAAATATGTGTAACGTCCCCTAGAATTTCAGATTTTTAATAACGCATAAGCCCACTTCTAGTCTATTGTGTAGACTTAAATTGCTACTTCGAACATAAGTAGATGAAGCAAAAGATAGGATCTTGAGTTGGTACATTAAATTTTGGAGAATGTGTGTGAGGATAAATGAGAAGAAGGATGTATGTACTGAAGTGAGCGAAGTTGGCTTTGATAAAATGAACACTAAAAATAAGGTGGAAAGTTAGTAGAGTGTAGGGGATTCTGTGGGTGAAAGGATTGTCATAAAAACCAAACTGGATCACAGATATTCAGACATAGAGTTCGGATGATCCCTAACCTGTGTGTGATGTTAGGTCAGTGTTGCTCCAAGTTGACTCATAAATGCTCATGAGGAGGCTATACTGTGTGCACGGTCAAAATAGATTAACGCGTTAGTTTCATGTAGCAATATTGGTCACTTTTGGGTATAGTAGGAATTTTTGAGGTTTAATCTAACAGATGAAATTTTGGGCAATAAATTGATAAATATCTGTCATGTGTGCATTAACTGATTACAAAATATAAATTATGTATTCTTATGTTGTTCTTTAATATATGTTCTACGTCTCCCCCGTCATTTAGACTTCATCTTTTCCCAGATCATACACCGTTTGCAGTACATGATGTATATTCCCGTGCTGCTCAGTTGGGCTACATTGCTGGCAAGAACCATTATCATCACTACTGGGAAAAGAGGAACCCTAATGAGCCAAAAAGAACAACTGGCAAGAAGAAAAAGAATCCTGCTTAATAAAGATGTTATTTTTAAATGAGTATATAATTTTCATAGTGTGTTATTATCTTCTAGGTTACGGATTGAGGTACAGGTCTTCCTTGTTTTACGAATGTTTGATATCCTAAAATTCGCTTATCGAAAAACTTTATTCTTACACCTCTTTTTCACTATCCAAAAGCAATCCTTACTTAACTGAAAGATGGTCTTGATTGAAAATTCAAGTCAGCCCACCCCTCCTCACTCCGTAGAGAGCCCTGACTGTTTTAATAAGGTAATGTATCAACTGTACAGTATATTTTATTTAGTTTAGCGGTTACTGTAAAGTAGTTAGGTACAGTACAATTACAGTACTGTAGTTAAGTAGGTATTTTTTTGTGAACGGATTTCATATTTTTAGGTACAGCATCTCCTCTATTTACGAATTTTCATACAGACGAGCAAACCTGTCCGTATGTCCAAATTTCTGTTTGGTGCGAAAGCGCAAGAGTCATTAGTTCTTACTCGCAATAGATGGCGTTATTGCACTACTCCCAGGATTCCGGCCAAGCAGCAACCATTTTAGTTGTTGCTGTCTCGTGCACAACGGCAGTGATAGTTCAATTCTTTTGGCTTTTACGAACATTATTGACCCCAATATGTCCGAGAGATGAGAGTGCAAGGAAGAAAAGTCACAAGATTACGATGGAAACGAAAGTGGAAAGAGGTGATAAGATGACAAATGTGGCTCTTGTTTTCAGGCTGATTTGTTTGACTGTTGGTATGATTTTAAAGGACCAAGAAAGAATTATGGAGCATGTGAGATGTGCTGTGCCTACAGTATGTAATCAACCATCTTAAGTAAGAAAAGAGGAAAATTGTATGATGAGATGGAAAAAACTAATGTGTTTCTGGCTGGAGAACCAAAATCAACATTGTATGATGGATTACTGTACTGTGGGTGTGCTGTACATAAAGTATTTTTCATATTTAATACATTGTTTACATTTGGACTTACGAACAGACCTCCGAAACCAATTATATTCACAAGTAGGGGACTGCCTACAATATTTGGGGTTTTTGTGTTGTTGGGGAATCGAACCATGTTTATTCCATTTGTTCTTTTGTTTGCTCTGTATCTGAATGGGTTTGAAGCAGCATAACCCCATTTTCATAATGAGGGATATTGTAGTGGATACTCTCCCCTACAACTGCTGATTGGTCACTTGCCGTCCGCTTCCCAGCCAATCAGCGGCGAGTTCCACAAATCAGCCCTCGCATTCGAACTGCGTAGTGATTGGTCAGTTGCCGCCTTCATATCAGCCAATCGGCAGCGTTTCTCATCATTGCACTTCGACTTTTGATCCGGCAGAAAGATATAAATACCCCCCTGCCTTACTGTGAGGGCAGACAACACCACGCTCTTAAGCATAGAAGACCTCCTCTAAAGAAGCTCCTCCACAGCAACTCCTCTACTATGCAGCAACTTCCCAGCACCTGGCTACTCTGTACATATAATATATCTATAAAGGAAACGCCATTGTGAGTTTCCTTTCTCACCTCCATCCTTGGTGCGAGATCTCCTACATGTTCGTATGTATGTATGTGAGCCTAACAAAGAGAAATTAGACTACTGGCCACACGATCTTATTCTGCTGAGGTTGTTTAAAACTATATTATCCCACACATATAACAGATTTATTAAAGAAATATTTAATTGTAATGCAGTACAGGGTACTCCACTGATTATAAAATTAAACATAAATATAAACTATAATTAACTTTAGTGTATCACTAACATATGAACACACCTGATATATTAGGAACTCTTCCCAAACACATTATAAATGGCAAAAGTACATTTCAACATATGTATTCTGATCTTAAACTACTTTTTAATAACAGTAATGAAGAAAAAAACAAAATTGATGACCAGGCTGGAAACTTAGAGGTCAATAAGTTGTGAGAATGAAGAGGTTAGTCTGAAAGACATTAAAATGTGGGTTATTAGTTACATCCCACTGTACATCTAAAGGTTCATTAAAGTTTACATGAGTCTGTCTCAACATACAAAGTTAACAAAAGAAGGTAACACTTCTAGCTTCAAGGCCATTCTAATTCTGTTTAACAATAAATCTGATCGGAAATATTTGGCCAGTAATGTATAAGTTTATACCACACTGGCGTACCTAAGGTTGTTTTACTTCTATAAAATTCAGAAAGCATGGAGAGAAGCCTAGATTATTTTCTTGGAGAGGACACTAACAACCCTGGGACTGTTCTTCATGTTTGACAATTGTCTCCCTATTATTCTTGGGTATGTCCTGAAGTGATTCATGGTATATCAGACTGTTATTGAAGGGTAGGCTGGTTTACTTAAGTTTTGGTTAGGTTAGGTTTTCTTTTTATTTGGGTTGGGTTAGGTTGTGTTTTCTTTGTGTGTGTGTGTTAAGTATCCTCCAAATGATTAATATTTTGATAGCATAAGGATATTTTCTGTCATAGGAAGTGGTCATAACCTTATGGCAATAAGGTTAAAACATCAATGATTCTCTCTAGCTCAAATTTGTTAGTGTTCTGATATCATAATATAATCTTCTGTCTAAAATGTTATTGTCAATCACACCTAAAGGTATACAGTACAGTATAAGGTCTTAACATCTATATTTTTATTTCATTACAAAATTAAAAGGCCTCAATTTTGTGTGGCTCGTGTTACCCTCAAGGTACAGTAGCTCTTGGTGTCCGTTTATTTCTAGTTTTCTCTTCATTCTTTTTGCTATTACAATATTACAAATGTTACACTTTATTCAGTTAATATATTGACTACAATTAGGCATGAATATTAAATAAAATAAATAAACAGTGTTAAATCTTCCACTCTTGAAAACCTCCTTAGTGCTCACTACACCAACATGAGGAAATAACTTTGTGCTGAAGAGATTTCAAACAGTATGTGGGGACGGTAGTGGTAGTGTACAAGACGGGGGTAATGAGGTGGTCCCCATCTTGATTATAATCTCCAAGTATATTTTTATGTCATGATTAAGCTCAAGCAAACATTGGTCTTACAGTCTTAATTTATATCTCCATACTGTATCGTCACTTTGCTTTGAATTTTGATGAGAGGATGGAGAGTCGTGCTCTTGTGAAATCCTGCTTACTACTGCATCTGCTTAGCAAGTGTAGTTTCTTGGGTTTAGATTTTGTCAGAGATATATTAACAAGACTTGAGAATCTCACACAATATATTAAAATAAAATGCACAAATTAAAGTTGGGGTTGCAAAAATATTTATCATAACACGATGTAGTTAAACCATTCCAAGTTATCAACTATGTACTCAAATTAATGTAACTGAATGCATCATATTTTCTCTATTATGGAAGCCTTACTTATTGATAAATATCACAGTCAGAATTGAAGTGACTACAAAAACAGGACAGGTGGTAGTTAAATAATTACTGTACTAAATTTCAAACTGCTTGAGTAACTTTTTGTCATGGAAAAATGGAAACAAATGCCACTATGATCTTCTGGGACACAGCTCAGAGGAGTTATCCCTAATACATACCCATATAACTTAACATAACTAAAGACGATAAATAACTTCATAAAAAAAATACTGTACTACAAGTGAGGAAATTTGAGAGAGTACACAATGTGTGTACGACCTACAGCCTTCCATTAGTAGTTTTTTATGTACGCTTCACTGTTCTAAAAGTCTGATCTTTTATTTTTTATATACAGTACTGTGTTCACACATTTTCTGAGTATTTGTTAGGCTTTGTAGCCCTTGGAATGAAAATCTCATGTACAGTCTCGTTCAAGGTTCTTCAAACACTGCTGGAGACAGCTGGCAACTCAAGGGCGTACGTAGTAAAAAATATGAATAAATGTAAAAGTGATTACAATAGTTACTTAGTCCCCGTTGCTTAATTTAGTGGTAGGGCTTTGTTGTTTCGTATTATATTATACTACGTACTATAGTAAACAAACGGCCTCGAGTTGCCAGCTGTTTCCAGCAGTGTTCGAAGAGTCTTGAACAAAAATGTACCTCCATAAAGTAAAGCCATCAGTATGGCTGATCCCTCTGACTGAGACCAAAAGTAATTTAGAGTTCCTCAACTGCTTATAGTAACTTTGCTGGCAGTGTGCCCAACAGGACTTTAGTCTTCATGCAGAAATTATCTACAGACTGATCTTGAGTATGCCCACCAATTCTATGCACCAAGAGGTCTCTTCTGGTTGTGGTAGTCATACAATTATATTATTGTATAGTTTTTAAAACGATATAATGTCTTTGGTAATTAAGGATTCACTAGTAGTCATGTTGGAAACTTATCACAATGAGGCTGGATTGATCAACTTCCTGAGCTGAAATACATTTTATCGTATCAATCTTTCCTTTAAAATCCTACATTAGCTAATTAAAAGATATTTATGTCCCATTCAAATTTTTTTAAAGACTAACTGAAAGCAAACAATCAGAGTTCTGTCTTTGCTGCATGTGCATCATCTTCTTCCTCTGTGTTACCTTGTGGCTGACTCTGAGGGGTGGGGTTATCATCCTCGTCTTCCTCTATGCTGTCTTCATCTGATAAAGAAAGAGGGAAAATTGTTAGTTATCTTCAGGAGCTTCTTAAATTTTTACCCCTTCTGCAGTTTTACCTGACGGGGTAAAAATAAAGGGTTCTGTTGTCTTTCTAAGTTTGTCAAGAGCTTTTGTGGTTGATAGTTTGATAAGTGAAGAATTCCTATAGTATACAATTTGTTCAAACGTGACAGTCTGGAGAGCATTTGAGGAAAAAAAGTATATCGTAATAAAGATTTTCACCCACTTATGTAAGCAAGTTGGTCTTCATATTTAAAATTGTGGAAATGGTGTCCTGGTGAAATATTGTGTGTGTGGGGGGGGGGGTGGGAATCTATATCTTCTTGTTTTGTTTGCAAGAGGATGCATATGGAATACACATTTAACTGCTATAATAAGTATTTTCAGCACTTAGTGAAGGACTTCATATTCTCTACTTTTTATGTGCCCTTCTGGAGAGTATAATGGTATGGTACCGTACTGTCTACATGCTAGCTTTTGTACTGTACAGGGCATTTTCTTTACCAATATAATCCTACATTTGCACTGATCTGGACAGAGACCATTTTCAACACATTCCCTGAACCTAAGGTGGGCTAAGCCACTTTATTCTTCCTTTGTCTGTCCCTACTAGTGTACTAAGTATCAGGTTTTTTAATGTTTTATTTTTATTTTGTACAATTACAATTCTTGTGGGTTTATTGATAAAAATAAAACAAAAAAGAACTGAATCTTCAAACTATGCTAGAGAGTTGCTTTGGGAACACACAGTCCTGTATACAGAATCCCCCCTTTTTTTTTTTGTGGTGGGGGGGGTGGTGGCAAATCATGGATTCTGTTTGCATATTATGTGCAGTTTGTCGTACAGTATTCTTTTTATGTACACTTGTACAATATACAATACTGTACAGTACTAATGCATTCATTTGTTTCTTGCATTTAGTGAGCATCTTTTACAGCTATGATCAAGACTAAAAAGGTACCTGTACAGGGGTCCCCGACTTACTAACGCCTGCCAATATGAACGAGGTTAAACTTTAAATTTACACTATTTTATTTACCTGATGACTTATTTCTACTTTCATTTTCTGTATTTTGTCATTCTATTTCTTAATTTCTCTTAAATTAAGTTATTTTAGATTTCTATAAGGACTTGGGCTATGATATAGTGGGATTTTAAACATAGTTATGTAATTAAGGTATGCACATAACATGTGTTCCAACTTATGTACATTTCCGACTTAGGAACGGAACCCGTTTGTAACCCGGGGACCCCCCTATACTGTACAGACTTCAAATCAAACTCTCACATACACTAAAGTATTATACAGTCAACCCTCGCTTTATGCGGTCCCACATTCCGCGTTTCCACATTTACGCGGTACCCTGCCGAAACCGGAATGCTCATATTCCGCGGTGCGTGTACCCCTTTATGCGGAGAGCGGCGCGAGCAGGGTGCGCACAAGGTCGCCCAGTCATCAAAACATTACCGAGTTCTTCACCCGACACCCACCACAGCCGGCCCAAGTCAGTGATAGTGATAATTATAGTGAGGATATGGACTTATATGGACTTTGAGGGGTTTGACAAAGAGGCCCTGCAAGCCTCTGTGGTGGATAGTGATACAGGTGAGGGCCAATAATCTGCCCTCTGCCTCGGAACCAACCCCCCATCCCCGTGTGCCCAGCCATCTTTTCTACTAATGTAAGTGTTAAAAAACCTAATATTATTGATATTTCTCTTAATTATTAATTGTGTGTGCATACCATCATAAATTTAAGAAGTTATTTTTACTACAACGTAGGTATTGTGTCTGAAAAAGTGAAGTTTGGGGGTCGGCCCGGTCTCTATTTCAATTAATCCCATATGTTATGTTGTTCACTTTATGTGGGCCGCCGTGGGTTGAATTAACCGCGTAAAGTGAGGGTTCACTGTACTGTAGAAGCTTTTACTTTAATAAAATTTTGCCATCAGTTTTGAAACTATATCAAAATAGAAGTTCCCAGTATTAGCATGGTAAAGGTTAGCTTTAAAGGATTTTGGGTTCAAACTTCACATAAAGTTGTGTTTGGAACCAGTGTTTGTGTAGATGATGTACACAGATGTACACACACACATTCTAAAAAAAATATGCATTAATTATGACCTGTGAAAATATCTATAATCTTCAGGGGGAAGAAAGGTGATGAATATTCACTGATGCAAGATGCTCTGTGACCTCTGGGGTGCTTGACAATCTGCCCTGAAGAAGGATAATGAAAGTGTCAATTATTTATCCTAAACCTTTAAGAAGATAGTATAAATACAGTAGTGTCAAACTTTAATGTCAATTCTTCACACACCATATAAATCACAATTCCTGATGTAGTCACACATAAACTGATATAGCAAGGATCAGGGGAAACAAGCCACAATCTACAGTATATCTGCCATACAAATATCAGTGTTCCAGTGGCTGACAATACCAAGCTATTCTCTTCATCATTCCTTGTTACCCTTTACTGAATAATACACAAAGATTACACAGTCATGGGAAATGCTAAACGCTATAATTCTTGTGAATAAACACCTCTGAAATGGTTTACGGAAAAGTTGTATATAAGGTAGCTAATCAATAATGATACGTTGTACAGCAAAATATACAAGAATGATAGCTGGCAATCAAAACACAATTAGCACTTGCAAACATTACTGATATACTTCATGATATTATAAAAATGTTCCAAATAAACAAAACCATATAACCCTGAAGACAAAAATTACCAAAGCATTTATAGTCAAGGATTATACGAGTACAGAACAAATTTACATTATACAGTAACGTGTTTATACTGAAAAATTATTTTACAAGTGTTCAAAGTATTGTACAAGAAAACCTTATTACAGTATATTGGATCAATTGGGAGGAAGGCCAGTCCGATAAAACTATTTTTCCGGTATATCAAGTGTTTGTTATATTGAAGTTTTACTGTAAAACATTTTATTAAACATCCAGCCATCATAACAAAAGTGTTTTCAAAGAGTAAGTAGAAGAATAAGAAGAAATAGAACAACTGTATTTTTATATGCTGTGCCACAGACAAGCATAAACTAATACAATATAATTACAATACCTAACAAAGAAAATGTTTTTTAAATATTAATTATTCTTACAGACACCAGTGATAGCTATGAGTAACACAATTATTTAAGGTGGCTCTTTTACTAACAATTATCCCAACTAAAAAAAAAAAAAATCACTAATGCTTATTGTTCCAGCTCAGAACATTATTCCCTTTCTATGATAACTGTCCAACTCTACAATGGTGATTAATCCAACTCAGGAAAATTCCCATTATGAAAACGGTTCTATCACTGAAAACTGTTAAAGTCCAGAGCTTAACAACATTGAATAACACAGTGACCATCATGGTACAGTTCTGTACATTAAAAACCATGATTATACAGGCTTTTACTTGTGTCTCACAGCCCCTCTCATAGACAACCAAGATTATACAGGCCTTTACTTGTGTCTCTCAGCCCCTCTCATAGACAACCAAGATTATACAGGCCTTTACTTGTGTCTCTCAGCCCCTCTCATAGACAACCAAGATTATACAGGCCTTTACTCGTGTCTCAGCCCCTCTCATAGACAACCATGATTATACAGGCCTTTACTCGTGTCTCAGCCCCTCTCATAGACAACCAAGATTATACAAGCCTTTACTTGTGTCTCACAGCCCCTCTCATAGACAACCAAGATTATACAGGCCTTTACTTGTGTCTCACAGCCCCTCATAGACAACCAAGATTATACAGGCCTTTACTCGTGTCTCAGCCCCTCTCATAGACAACCATGATTATACAGGCCTTTACTTGTGTCTCACAGCCCCTCTCATAGACAACCATGATTATACAGGCCTTTACTTGTGTCTCACAGCCCCTCTCATAGACAACCATGATTATACAGGCCTTTACTTGTGTCTCACAGCCCCTCTCATAGACAACCATGATTATACAGGCCTTTACTTGTGTCTCACAGCCCCTCTCATAGACAACCATGATTATACAGGCCTTTACTTGTGTCTCACAGCCCATCACATAGTATACAGCGTTATGACAAAGCCTGCCCTAAAGTGACAACAAGTTAATTCTCTCTCAAGTATCAAACTACAATATAGTAATAAATATTAAAATAAATAAAATATTCATTTTACAAAATCAGTAATTTTCTTCTTATTTTCATACTTTAAGATTACTAGAATAACCTTTAGTGTACCACTGAGATCAATTAATCAAATCTCTAATCAAGCATCACACCTGGTAATACCTGAGATACACAGGTTTACCATACCAAATATAACCTTTTCTACAAAGCATGACAGTTACTGACTTTTTTCAAGTACAGTATTAAAAAAAATTTCATATTTAGAAAAAAAATGGTCATTTGTTGCTTACAGGTTTCAAGTTGTTTACTAATGATATCATTTTAACTAGAAATTTCATTGTGGATACTGACTGGTTAAGTGGGGCCCAGTCCTAAAGTGACCTAACCAACATGATTGGAAAGGAGGTCAATGACAGTGAGCAACAGGTGAATTATGCCAATAAAAGCATTTCCAAACACTAGCTATGTTTTGTTTTTTATGACCAAATATAATCGCCTGTACCTGTTATGATCTACAACCAGTCAGCACACTGGACACGTACACAAATTTGAGAAATTTAAAAGTAGAAAAATTTACAATAGCTTTTTTGGCAATATTTCTGGTTACAGTATTTGACTTAGAAAAGAATATTGTACTAATATTGCGACTTTATCTCAGTAAATAGTTGCCCTATCCTAAAGGTTAAGTTTACGTGAGATCCAGTAGGCCTGGGAGCCCACTCAAAATGTAACCATCTTTAACATGATGCACCATACTGAAGCTGCTCATACAGTAATGGTTCCACCAACATTATATGTAACAGTTTACTAGTACGCACTGCATATTAACAACTCTTTTTCTATAATAACTAATCTTAAGCTAAGGGGGGGGATGGTATCATTCTGGGATGGGGAGGAGATGCACATTAGCCCCCTCCCCACCTTAGGAAATTATCAGAAATTACTTCCCAAGGACCGAGGTTATATACCCTCACCATACTGTAAGAAACGACAAGTACTCTCATGTCAATATCTGCCTACAAGCATCATCATATTAAGTGACCCCTTCCCCTAAAAATTTCCCATTGTACCCAACTTATCCATTTGACATGAACAAATATTCAGTACCTAGAGTATTTGTTTTAGTTTTATCGATAAACTACAAATCTATTTACAGTACAGTAATATTATTATTATTTTTTAATATATATATATATATATATATATATATATATATATATATATATATATATATATATATATATATATATATATATATATATATATATATATATATACACACACATCATTTTTAGTCCATTTAACACGTGGACTTTGAACATATAATCAACGACCTCACATATGTACCTCGCGTTTCATACCAGCTGGATTCGGTAAAATGCTACTGACACCACATAAGAGGCACGGGCAGTTTCCCATTGAGGTTCACGGTGCCATCAGCTCGATGAACAGGCTTTGTATGAAATATAACAGAGTCTAGAACTGCTTTTAGTGTCCTTGTGGCCTAGCCGGTAAGCGTTCCCTAGTCACACCCAGTAGGTCGAGGGTTCGATTCCTTGCTGGTGAGGTCGTTGATTATATATATATATATATATATATATATATATATATATATATGTATATATACTGTAGTACTTTTAATATGATGCCGTCAATTGACGTTTTAACATTTGCTGTATTGTCATCAAATATTGTAAATAACTGTCTAATAAGTGTCACAATACCTGGACTTCAAAATATGAAAAGTTAAACTAAAGAAGTACCAAATGTGATGGGGTGCATTTTTGGGTGGAACCTGATCACTTGGTCCAGGGCTTAACAGAACAACAGTCAATACTACAGATAAAAGTACAAGAAGATAAAAATAAAGTACCCAATATGTAGTTCCCTCATCCTCTGCTCTATCCTTTTATAAATTGACCTTACCTAATCCAATCTAACGTTGCCTAGCCTGACCTAATGTAGTTTAATGTAACCTGATCTAACACAGCCAAACCCCATCTGACAAAGCCTAACCTGACCTAACAAAGCATATATTAACATAACCCAATCTGCCAAAGCCTAACCTAATATGTTAATCTAACCAAGCATAGTACAATGTAACCTAGCTTAGGCCAATCAAATCAAAGACCACTTCTGGTGACATCAAGACTGAATCCTTATTTGATCAGTTTACACTATACAGTATAACATTGATGCACAGATAAAACAACTTTAAAGGTAGCAGTTTCCTTTTAATGATACAATATGTGCATAGTCAAGACTTAAGAATTAAACCTACTGGTATGTACTCCTGTAACCAGCATGTTGAAAGTCCATGATGTGATCACACAGTATATAAATGAAAGTGTTTATATGACTACTGAACACAGTATCTTTTTCACTCCTTTAAGCCTCCTCCCTGCCATGCTCAAGACCAACATGATGTCCCTCACTCACAGTCATCTCTTGTCTTGCCAGATGTGTCTTGATACTCTACAGGTCTTCCTTTATGTTGTACAGTAGTGTTATATGTAGAGGTCGTACAGGTACCACAGATGAGCAACTCAATACGTAATTACTATAATTAATAAAAATATTTCCCAACATATGAACACTGAATAATTTAGTCCGTAATAACTAAATTATTGGAAATTTATCTTTGTACAATAAGTTCGTGTAGGCTGCAAGTTGTTTAAATTTCAATAATGTGAAAAAAAGGTAAAATTTAAAAAATAAGAAAAAAGGCTCAGTATTTTTGTTTTGCATACAACAACAATGCAACTTTCCTAACATGTAGCAACCATATTATGAAACCTTTTAAGGTCAAGTTTGTGCGAGCAGATGACACACTACACTACAGTACTGTAAAACATCTGTACATGAAGTAAAAAAAAGCTAAGACTGACAGGTGTTTAATGCTGGAAAAGTATTCCCATGAAAAGTACAAAACAACACAATTAATGATAATTCAGGTTACAATCCTCAATTCAACATAAGTAACTTTACATTCAGTTAACTGAAGAGTTTACAAAGTACAACAATGTAGTATAATAAAAATCAAATGACTCGTCAATTCCCTCCAATAAAAAATAATATCACAAGTTTGACATGAACCTCATCCAATTCATGATAATAATGTCCTTAAATAATACATCATACACTCACTCTAAATATATATGTAGCATATTTTACTACACACAAAATAAAATTACATAACTGAAAGACATAAGGTAACTGTACAAAAAGAACAGAAAAATTACAATTATAAATGCGAAATAACTTTTATTTACTCCAGCACTTGCCCCCACAACCCACACCCCCTCACCATAAACTTGAGGTGAATCATCAAATAAACTCTAGTCATAGGAGGTCCTGGTCCAATACCTGTAGTATGGTTAAATTCAATATGGTTGGGGTTAACAGAGACTGAGATACTGTGTAGGGCCTGATACTCTTTTGACAATTTAGTGATTTAGTGATGGTCATTAATTTGTCACTTGGATCAGTTCAGAGGAGTGTGGAGAGCAGTAACTCACATCCCTGCTACAACACACCTCAACATATTCTAAATTAGGAAAAAACACCTCTAACTGAATCCTTTCTTACAATGAAAATAATGTTCCTAACGTGTGACCATTCAGAATACTGTACTGTACAGTATAAGTATGAAGTTTAATTTATGATCCCCCTTCCCCCTCCAAAAATAAACAATATAAAACTTATAACCAATAAACAAAAAGATAAAAGTTTTAAAAAGAAGAATCCAATCTATTATCTAAAGTGGAAGAATCATTACTACCACTGGTATACCTACCGTATTAAGCAACTAAAAAAGGGAAAAAGAAAATGAAGATCTCCCACTTAACACAACTGCTTAAAGCACCAACAACTGTGAAAATCTCACTCAAATTAGTAAGGTTATAAAATGTAATTACCTTACATTTAAAAAATAAAATAAACATACAGTACTACGTACAGTATTAAATCTCACATACCAATGCCCATTCTCAATACTGTACTGTACTTAACTTTGTTACTTGTACTTCATAGATATTGCTCACTTGCAATTCATATTTATATGTATTGTAAAAGTCCAAAATTGTAACTTATACTCCACTTCTCTCTATATATACGTATATAAATATTGTTTACCCAAATTATCAGTCCTGAAGCTCACATTTACACACACAATACTTGTAATAATTGTTCTTAATTAATGTGAAGTCCTGTATACAGTATATCTAGTAGTATACAGAATATGAAACTCATTATGGTAGCTGGTATCCCAGTTTTAAGTCCAGATGATCACATTTACAAATGTAACACAGTACAGTATTTGTAATTATCATCTTTAATTGATTATGTCCTGAGAAAACAGAGAGGACGGAAGCTGAGGTGTGACTGGGGGTGCGGGCGTGTCCTTGAGGTAGTACTCTGAGAAGCTGATGTAAACAGCCACACTTACACCAACAATGGCAGCAATTATAGTGTTCTTCTGCAGGATGATGCATGTGGCCAAGGTTAGACCAGCGTACGTGACGTAACGTGCGAATGTCATGTGTTTGTCTCGCTCCTGCGCACTATTGTCTGTAACACAGCCACCATCAAGAAACAGGAATTAGGAAGAAATCCTAGTCAAGTGTCTCATGTAATTAGCATTAACTCTTAACTAAGGTGGAATGTACATACTGTACAGTATATCTAAATTAGGACTATACAGTACATGATCATAAATAATGTACAAAATGTCCAAGTAGGAATGTACAGTACTTTACATGATTATAAACCAGGTTAAGTACATATCTGTAAATCAGGAATGTACATACCAAGTACAATACAGGATTCTAAATCCAGAATGCATGTACAATTCAGTTAATTCTATAGCAGGATTGTATGTACAGTGCTTCTAAATCAAGACTGTGCTTCTAAATTAAGATTTTTTTTTATAATAGTACAAGGTATTGTACATTTAAATCTGTAATGTACATAAACAGTACGGTACAGGTACTTTTAATCAGAAATATAAGCATATCTACACTATGGTTACTCGGTCCAGAAGAATGACGATGCTTCATGCAGACTAAGATCAATATGACCACTCACAACCCAAAAATATATCATAACACCTTCCCTCATGAAATGGATTAACAAATCAGATTTCTTCAGATAATACATTTCATACTGGTAATCTTAACATTTGTATTGAATGTCTGTGACTTCATATTACAGTGTATGAATAACTACTCAGTCCTTAGATGGAAACTATAAAGATGCAGTAACTTAAAACTCCAAACATGATCCAGTGGTTACTTCATGAGCCAGTGATTCTATTGGGTTCACCGGGATAAACCCTAGAGCCGCGGCTGCACTGAGTGCAGGCAGGCGCAGAAGACTTTGCAGCATTGTAACCCACAGACACGGCCGCACTGGCAGTGGGCGCGAGCTGGCAACAACACGTGCCCGCTCTCAGTGCGGCCTCGGCCTAAGGTATTTAAGGGCTTATCTTGGTGTACATGATAAGACCTACTGGCATTTTGAAGCAGGTGCAAGATAACAGTTGCAGGTTCCTTCATGAACCTAGACTGAATGGGCAGTTTGCTGTTTACTGTTCTGTGTCAGGAAAAAGCATGCCAAGGGATTGTTTGATCAAATGATCTTATATGTCACTTGACCAATGAGCTATAGCCCAAAAAATATTCTTCACTTACATCAGGGGGAAACTTTATTGGGGTCATTTAAGTAAAACATTAGTCTGAGATATATAACAAGCTTGGCCTTAAAGTCTGGACAACTTTAAAATACTGTTGTGTTTTGATAAGTTACATATGGCAGGCAAGATACAGTATTAGCTTCTGTACAACAGGCCAAGTAACTCACTGTGGTAAAATAGTACAATCTCTTTCAAGGGCTGAACCGAGTCCCTGGTGGTGCCCACCCAGCTATCAGCCCATCAAAAGTAAAGAATACTCTGTGGAAACTTCAGCTGCTGCTGAATATTTTTTTTTTGTCTGATATGGTTTAGATGGGTGGTATTGGTTTTTTATAATGTTAGGATCTCTGACCTCCTAGCATTCAAATACTGTACGGTACTGTATGTAAGAAAGGATTACAATTAAGTAAACTTAAAATGTATGATTCACAAGTTGTAGGTATCCAAATGATGTGTTTAATATTAAATGAATTGTTATCGAGTAAAATGAACTAAAAATGACAACCAAATTCTTAAAGACGGGCAGAAGTACAACTTCCACTATGAATATACAAACTTTACTCTCTGGGAATATAATGGAATGTGCTGATCCATCTAGGCTGTATCAGACACTAGTAACTGTCATACTAAAGTAGGAAAGTTTCCACATGCTATATACAACTTTAAGCTGGCTGGTGGTTGGATGAGGTTCTGTTAGATTTCACATCTAATAAGTCTTGGACTTCAGCTCTGATAGAAGATATTAGTTGTATTGATGTATACACTACTACTACTTTGCTGTTACTTGAAGTCGAGTATGACAATCATCCACCTATGATAGAATGATATGAATTATTTACGATGTCACCTTCGTTGGTGAGCTCTGAGGTGACTCGAGCGGTCGATACAGGATTGGCAGGGCTGTCCACAGATGTTACATGTGTGGAGGGTTACATCTAGCGCAGGAGGGGCGGTGGCAGCATCTTTCCGGTGCTGGCGTTTGTCTGCCTCGGTATGCAGTCGGGCTAACTTGAAAGTATTGACACCTTCTCGTGTGGTGCCCCTCCAAAGTGTTTTGATGTGGAGTGATCGCCTCCCTGGTGAGGGGGTTGATTTGGCACTTTTCAGGTTTGTTTTAAGACTATCCTTATACCTTTTCTGTCGCCCGCCCGCATTACGTTAACCATTCATTAGATAACTGTAAAGTAACTGCTTTGGCAGTCTACTGTTGTCCATATGGGTAACATGGCCAGTCCAACAAAGTTGTTCATGGATAATGTAGCCTCAGTGCTTCTATAGTTGTTCATGGATAATGTAGCCTCAGTGCTTCTATAGTTGTTCATGGATAATGTAGCCTCAGTGCTTCTATAGTTGTTCATGGATAATGTAGCCTCAGTGCTTCTATAGTTGGTGTCAGCAAGAATACTGGTATTTGTTCTCTTGTCTTCCTAGCAAACTCGGAGGGTGGAACGTAGATTACATTGGTGAAAGTTTTCAAGTGCCTTGAGGTGCCTCCTGTATGTGACCCATGTCTTGCTGGTTAGGAAGACTCCACTACAGACAACAGCGAGATCCCACGGTAGTTGCCACAGTCCGGCTGGTCTCCCTTGTTCTTAGAAATATTGACGATGGAGGCGTTTTTAAGATCCTGGGGATTTCCTCCTCCTCCCATATATTCTCCAGGAGAGAGTGGAGACGGCTGGTAAATAGAGGTTCTCCTGCTTTATACACCTCGGCTGGGATTCGACCAGGCCCTGTGGCTTTGTAATTTTTCATCTGCTTGATGGTAGTAGCTACCTCATCATGGGATGGAGGAAAGCCAAGGGTAGGTCAGCTCCCGGTGCTGAGAGACTTGCTGGGTAGTAAGGACATCCAAATCAGTGTTTGGGTTGAGCAGGGAATGTCAGTCTCTTTCCAGCACTGACGGATGCCTTCTTTGCCTTTAATTAGGGAGTTACCATCAGATGAGTGGAGGGGGGCCTTGCCATGTGTTGATCCTCAATTTTTTGCATTTCACAAGCTTCATTTTTCCACCATTCCTCCTTGTGAATATGGTATAGTGTATACAGTAGTATATTTTGTTTATTTACAATACATTGTACGTGTACAGTGGTGTTTGCATAAATTAATACAGCTCTGTGTCTGTCCATGCAAGATGTGTAATTTAGACTCCGGGAAAACCTTCCCCGGTACCCCGAAAAATTCTGGAGATGAGAAAATTCGTCTCCATATCCGGAACCGCTCTACACCAATTATTCCAGCTAATGGGCAGATTTCTGTACTATTTTGAATGACATACACAAACTGCAAGAAGGCGGAGGTCTAGTACATCTACTGTATACTGTACACTAAATCCATTATAACCTCAACGAGTTACCTATCAAGAAAGTGGTTCTCACATACACCCTTTGTGAAACTGTTCACTCCCCACCAACACTGTTCTCTTAGCTGCCAGAGTAAGTCCCACTGAAAGACTAGTGGATCAAATCGCTACATCTGACAATGACTAAGTTTATTAAGTGAAGTGTTTTGTACATGCAGTTTATGCAAATTTTGTGCATTGTTGTGTTACATAATGAATTACAGTACAGGTAACAAATGAGGCTTTTATATGATGTACAAAGAAAAACAAAAGTCGTGTCGTGAAATTTGGTGAAAACATATGCCGAAGGGCTAAGGCTTTTGGTGCGCTCTGCCTTGCGGTAGGGCTCTCATAAGGTTTCACGAGTTATATTTAATCTTCGGACAAAACCCCGACACGAATTTTGTTTTTGAATGTACAGTCAATGTAAGTACAGGTATAGTAGTGCTGTAGAGAATAATATTATACATGCTGTGGTCACATTTACAGTACATTACACTCTTCTATATACATGTATACTTATCAACTCACAAAACCAACACCACCCCCTGACCCTTCTCTACCTGTATATATGGGTGATGTTATTTATGAATCAATATAATAATTTATGAGTACTGTACTGTATGTTAGAAATTTTTTTTTTTTTTATTATTGCTCCCTTTTACCTTTATAAAATCCTAATTTGCATTTATGAATATAATATATTCACCAGCATGGTGTAACATTGTATAATAATATCTAATGGTCTAAATTTGTAAACGAATTTTAGACTACAGTACTATTACACACAATTACAAAAATGTGTAACTTCCTAAAATTACAGTAAAAATACATAGAGTTTACATGCACCAAAGATTATGAGAAAATGTAGGAACACATTTCCTTGGTGTTGTGTGGTAATATCCATCATACAACTCTCAACAATTACAGAAAACTATTCATACTATATTGGGTCATGTCAAGGATTCAAGGTTGGCACAATCCTGAATTTCAAGCTCAGAGACACACTCTAAATGTCTTTCAGACAGACATACAGACAGACACAGGTTCTATAAACAGTATTATGACAACCCTGAACCCCTAACAGAAGTCATGCAAGTTTCAACATTAAAGTTAGTTGTTCTACTCACCGACACACAAGTCCTTATCCAGCTTGTACCCCTCAGCACAACTGTCGCACATGTCTGGACCATCACCTGAACAACCGTCACATGCTTTGTCACATTCTGAAACAAGATAATAAGCAATGTACATATAGAATCATCACACTTGTGATTTAATCTATAGCTGTATTTCAAAATGGAAGATACAGAATCTGAATATTTGTTCTGCACTGATTGTATTTTTCTTTCAATTTTGAAAGCCAGCAAGGTGTAGGATGTTTACAATCAAAGTTGACACATAGTAGGTAGTAGGCAGCTATCAAACATGCAGGTACCACTGCTTGGGAAGATATTGGAAGCATTATGTGTTGTCTAATGGTAGACCCTGCATCACAAAAATTTTGACCAAGTCCCAGGTTGCTGATCTTTTGGACTTTCTGCCTCATTTACACACAATTGCAAGGTCTTAATTGTTTCTCTTACTTTGGCAACCCAACATATACTGTATATAGTTTCTCACTCTTGATTTGTTTTATTGTTTCCATTTCTGTATTTATTTATGCCCCCCCCCCCCCCCCCCACACACACCACAGTCAATCATCCTCTACCGCGGCCTTACCAAAATGTGTTTGCTATGGTGTTTTTATTTTTAAAATTATTAACAGAGTAAAGCAACATCCAAACAATGTAATGTATTTGAATTAATGCTGGGAAACTGTCAAAAGCATAAACAGAAATGCACACACAGAGCTGACCTAAGCATGAATATGATCCTTCATTATTTATACAAAACTGGTTTCTCTTGCATGGTGTCTTGTCAACAGCACACTCATTGATGTCCAGGCAGCCTTTTTCTGTGTCCATGAGCCAACCCTCTTTACATGCTGCACAAGACTTCTGACCAGGCTGAAAAGGATAAAAAAAACATGTTGATGAACATAACCATCATTGATAATTACATAAGACTTCTGACCACACTGACTGAGATACAAGACAATTTAACAGTTCAAATTATCATAATTTATAAAGATATTAAAATATCTCTCTAGATGTCATAGCTACTACAGTAGATCATTAATATAATTTCTCAGACACCATGACTAAAGGCTTTCCTTGTCCAATAGAAGGGCTACATTCCTGAAAATTCCATTGAATCATAACCGACTCTGTGACCCTTGAAAGAAAACATAAGCATCTTTGGGAAATAATAATAATGATAATTGTTACCACTTCTCATATCAAATGACCCAATACAGTTAAGAAAATGACTTCCACTTACCCCACTGCACGGGCCATTGCACGCCTTGTGACACTGTTCACACAGCAACTTTGTGTCATCCTTATAGGCCTCATAGTACCCATAGGTGCAGGCATCACACATGTCTCCTTTGTATCCTGGATTGCAAGAACAATCTCCACTTCCTTTTCTCGTCCCTGCACCCTGTAAAGTACATTTGTGATTAAATTCAGTTTATATAAATGTACTGTGTAGTTTATGGTGTAAAGTGTTGTTATAGCTTAAGAGATATTCTACCAATCCACTAGGGGGATAAGTCATTAAATATGGCTGTACAGGTGGGGGGAATGTCTACACCAGAGATGTCCTCACTGCCTCCCACTCCCTTTGGTGAAGCCCTCATTGACTGTTACTCCTTCTTTATTAAATGTGTTGTGGTGTAGCATAAGAAAACAACAACAAATAATACAGCTACAGTATTAATAATTTTTTGGTTTTCACTTTTACATCTTTCCAGTACAGTAAATCCTCGTTTAACGTTGCCCTTGTTAACGTTATTTCGTTATAACGTCGCTACTCTTTAGATACCAATAATTCGGTTTCCGTCACGGACTACTTTGTATGGTGCATCACTCTCGTCTTGCCACACTACGCTCTATCAGCTTGGAGCGTTATCTCTCACTCGCAGAACGTCACACAGCGTACCCAAGTGACGCCTGTCTTTGTTAGGCTTCCACAGCTTTCTTACATGTTCAAGTGTTCTTGCTCGTAATCCTGAACTCTAACCATTCGAAATGGCTTCCAAGCTCCCATCAAGTGCTACTGATGCTAGTGTTGTGAAGAAGCAACATAAGACCATTGGCCTTGCTATGAAAATGGAGGTTTTAACCTGTTCTGAAGAAGGGGAACGTGCGGTGGACATTGCTGGTGTGCTTGGACTGACCCCCACAACGTGCGTACTATCCGGACCAACACAGACAAGATTAAGGCTAGTGCTGGAAGTGATGGAAAAGATGCTGGCTGTGTGGATGGAGGACCAGAATCAACACAATGCCCCTGTGAGCCTTATGGTTATCCAGCATAAAGCAAAATCCTTGTTTGATGACTTAAAGGCAGAAGAGGGTGAAGGATCAAAGGAAGAGAACTTTACGGCTAGCCAAGGTTGGTTTCAATGTTTTAAGTACTGTTATAACTTCCATAACATTAAGATGACTGTTGAAGCTGCTAGTTCAGATACGGTTGCTGCAGAGATATTCCTGCTTGAATTCAAAAACATTATCTAGGAAGGAGGCTACTCAGCAAAGAAAGTCTTTAATGTGGATAAGACTGGTCTCTTTTGGAAGAGGATGCCAGATAGAACCTATATCTCAAAGGAAGAGAAAAGAGCGCCAGGTTTTATAACGGGAAAAGACCGTTTGACGCTGCTGCTTGGCGGGAACGCTGCTGGCGACTTCAAGCTGAAGCTTATGCTAATTTCTCGCGCTGCCAACCCACGAGCCCTGAAAGGTTACTCCAAGGAACACCTTCCTGTCATTTACAAGGCAAATAAGAAGGCATGGATAACCAGTGCCATATTTAGGCAGTGGTTAACTGTGTATGCCATCTCTGCAATGAAGGAATACTGTGCCAAGGAGAACCTAGACTTCAAAATTCTTCTTGTCGTTGACAATGCTCCAGCTCATCCTCCCAATATCGACGACTTACATGACAATGTTCGAGTTGTCTTCCTGCCTTCCAACACGACAGCACTGGTGCAGCCTATGGATCAAGGCGTCATCGCCGCATTCATGGCAAATTATTTACGACATACCATGGACCAGCTGCTCAAGGCTACTGACGGAGAAAATAAACCTACAATCCAAGAATATTGGCAGGGCTTCAACATTCTTCATGCAATCGACAACATTGGCAAGGCATGGGAAGAAGTTTCAGAAAGTTGCCTGAATGGTGTGTGGCGTAAATTGTGGCCCGAGTGTGTCAACAGTTTTACGGGATTCACGGACTTAGTCCCAGCAGTGAACAGGGATATCCTCAGCTTGGCTAGAGAGGCAGGCTTTCATGAGCTGGAATCAGAGGATATTGACTACCAAGAGGATGGCAGAAGCATTCAACATGATTCAGTAAGGATTGCAAATTTTCATTGATGATGACCCAAACAGAGAACGTAGCTCAAAGATTCAACGCAACATTGATGACAGTCTTGCTTGTTACAATGAGATCTACAAGGAGAAGAAGAGAAGCATTAAGCAGTCAACGCTGGATTCTTTTTTTTGTCGTCGGAAGGCAGCAGCAGCATCTTCACATCAGCCTACAAGCGAGGAGGAGCAAACAGCAGCCAAGGAACCCCAGACAGAGTGGGAGGAGGAGGCACCCACCGAGTCTCAATGACTCACCACCCTCCTCCGCTCCCGCCGTCCATCAGTGAGTACAATACAAAATTATTTTGTTCTTTATATACAGTATATACTATTTTCTATATAAATGCCATTGAATTTCTGTATATATAATGTATTTCATGGGGCAAGGGGAGGCTCAGGAACGTAACTCCCGTATTTTATCTATTTCTTATGGGGAAAATTGATTCCGTTAACGCCACGGTTTTCAGAAACGGAACCACGACGTTAAGCGAGGACTTACTGTACAGTATAACTCTTCATTCTTACTGCTATTCCACAACAAGACCATAAGTTCCTTGTTAACCCCTGATGCGTGTGTGTGCACACACACACACACACACTGGCATCATCCATATGAGTATGAAATATTAAATTATGGTGGTGCATCATAATGAGTCAAATACTGTACAATAAGATAACAATATATAGCTACCTTACACTTGCCATTCCCACCACAAGGGTTTTCAATGCCCCCTTTGCATGGAAGGCATCGAGGACCATAGTGATTAGTGGGGCAACAGACTCTGAGTGTGTCAATACAGAGCCACGTGTGAAGGTCAGGCTGTGTTTCTTGCTCTCTAAACCACCAATCCTCTAGCAGTCCTTCATGTTCCTCCGCACCTGCCTCACACTGTTGTACACAAATATACAGCAATTCAAGTTAGTGAAAAGTATGACATTAGTTATATATATGTATACTATATGTGTATACAACACAGAAAATTATGCTTGGTATAAAGTGTATACTGTAGCTAAAATAATTCACTAAGGTATTTTCCCCCCTCACCTGTTTCTGACCTCTCTCCACATCTCTGCACAGCTTCTCTTGAATCTCTATCAATCGTACTTCTGATTTCTTGTAGGACATCATCTTCTCCTCCTCCCAGGCTGAGTCTCCACCTTCAAATTTGCCACGAGCCGTTGACTCTATCCCCTGTGGGAGCAGGGTGTAAATTATTGGATCACATGAAAATTAGGCACCTCAGTTTACTTCATTTCAACTAATGATTAAAGACCATAGCTCTAACCTACCCCCCCCCCCCCATCAAGTAGTATTAGGGTAATTAATTATCAGGTGAAATAACTTGGGGTACCTAATCTTCATGCAATTCAAATTATCCTTCCATTTTTCACACAAGTTCAATCAAGTATTACATTTACCTTTTGGGTATACAAAAATATAAGATTTAGTGTTTGGCATTTGTTGGGCCTTAAGAAAGGAGAATAAATTAAGGTTATTCATTGTTCAGTGGATGAATTACGGTAGGCGCTACTGCACCATAAGGGGGTCCCGAGTAAATGTATACAGTACGTACAGTATACAAGCTTGTAAGAGTTTGTGACAAGACTATTTAATTTTAAACAAGTCTGAACTTTTTGAGGACGATATTTTTAACTTTTGCGAATGATGGTTTAACCTTGTGAGGCTGATGATTTTGCCTTTTGAGTTTAGACGATGAAGGTTAACTGCTTTAGGATTAAGAGTTAATTACGTGAGGATAATAAACAATTCACTAAGGTTAACATCTTAAACCACCATCCTCAGAGTAAATGGCAAACACGGTCATACAAAGAGTTTGTCAAGACCCTCAAAGCAGAAGAGTCAGAACTTGAAGAACTCTTGACACTCAACCTGTAAACCTGTATTTTATTAACACTTAAATAGTCACCAGTTTGGATCATGTTAGGATTAGGCATCCCAGCATATTTCACCTGATGATCAAACACTAACATTACCCATGGGGATTAGGTTAGGTTAGCATCAGGGTGTCTAATTGTAGGGTAACTAAGTTTGGGTGCCTAATCTTTATGTATTTACAGTGCACCAGTTTGATGTCATATATACAATACCTTTTTGAAAGATTCTGTCAGAGTCTTGCAAGAAGCACATGGAGGCAGCTTGGCAGACTTGAGATTCTCTTTACTATTATTATTCTTGCTTTTGTCTCCATTATTACTGCTACCTGGACTGCCTTCTTTGCTCTTACTGGTGTCTGGAATGACCTGTGCCACCAAACAGCTTAATCCAACCACAAGCAATAATAGAATTTCTTTTCTGCACTGGCTCTGCATTCTGAAAATTAGATAATTACTGTAAATACATAGACAGATACTTATTCTGTAAAATTGTCAGCTTGTACAGTATATGGACAATGCAGGTATACAGTCCAGTATGCTCTGTACATAGACAGATTAGGTATACAATATACATAGACCATGCAAGTATACAAACTATGTCCAGTTTGGGTATACAAACAATGGTAAACAGTAAGAGTGATGGGAGTATGGAAAATTCCTCACTCTTGATTTGTTTAATTTTTTCCACTTTTGTATTTCGTTGCCCCCCCCCCCCCCCCCCCCAGGCCCCAATGTGGGTCAGTGACCTCTGTCCGGGCGGGCTGATCCCCATAAAAAAAAAAGCTTGACTGAGAGGGCTAAGGAGTGTAAATTGGTAAATCAGTTGCCGTTTAAAGATGATACAATACTCTTCTGGGTGATGTAGAAAACTTACAAATAGGAGTGAATGAATGTGTCAGTCTTTGACCAACTTTAGGAGTTATCTTGGATTTATCTATTATATTGGAATACACAGAACGTAATAGACCCATCAGTGGTGCAGTGTTCACAATCGCAGATATAACATTAGTGTGCAATTGTTTTGGAGTATTTTAACAAGAGATTTTTTTGTTTCATGTTTTATTTTTGGAAAACCCATACACTGTACTCTTACCTATATTATGCGAAAATAGAGTTACAGTATACATGCAGTATAATGTAATTTTAGAAAATATGAATTTACCTGAAAACACATTTCAAACTCTATAGAAGTTTCAGTGATAGTCTATATCCTACCTCGCTCATGGTTATTAATTTGAAAGTGTAGGAGATATATTTTTATGTTATATGAGACCAGGGCACAGGTGTTAATGAGTGTGTTGGGGTCAACCATCATCCAGGCTCACACTTGGCCGTTCCCTATTGGTAGGTCAACACCACTACCAGATCAATACTACTTTATCCACTTCCCTCTGTATTTCTTCTTGACAATATACCTTAACTTAAAGTACATGACACAGGTAAGTCAAACACTTACTTTAAAGTGTCTCGCTGAGTTAGTTTAATAAGAACGGAGGGTGGAGGGTAACGTGAAGAGCATAACAAGGGACGCGCTGCTCAGCTGCTCCATCAAAACACAACAATGTTTGTCTCCCTATGACACCTCGTGCCTTTACCTATCTATATGACTTTCTCGAAACTTCTTCATATACTGTATATTTATGATAAAGATAACTTTGTACTGTATATATACAGTATCTTTGCAAATTTAGTATATGGATGGTGGGAACAATTAATTTGTTTCACAAAAAGGAAATAGCTAAGACAAAGCTATCAGTGTGGTTTACTAATTATGTACTGTACAAAAGACAACCACTAACAATTATCATTGTGAGCCACATTGACAACCTCTAGTGCCTGTCACTGTTACTGTCACATTATGTGGCATAATCTTTGACATACCCTGCAGTTACTGATATGGTTTTATTATTTATTTTATTGATCCTCTTCACCACATGTTCACTTTAATTTAAAGTTTCAGCGAAGTCTGCCAATATCATCAGATTAGATAAGTTATCTTTCTATACAAAATAATCTACTGTATTTCTAGTTCATATTTATCTTGACTCTTTCAATATAATTCTTCTTCCGCTTTTCCCCTCAACCCTTAACCTAAAGGAATGTTCTGAGTAAGGTTCGCGTAGTGCGGTGAACCAGATCTGTGTCGTCTGCAAACACCGGCAGTATTGCAAAGTTTCAGTGGTAAACAAAACATATTTTTGTTATTTATTATTGCTTAAGTTCTCAGTGCATATTTCAATGGACCCTGTACAACTATTTTGAGTTTTGCTTAACAATAATACAACCAATATCACGTATATGCAATGAAATAAATGAATCCTCTTCCTGTTGAAAATTAGTAACACCACTAACATTAGCCAATCAGCGAGCGACACAGCTATGCTCGCGACGTAACACTATTTCATATTATAAACGCGCGAGATTCAACTAATTAGTAAGTAAAGTGTGTAATTAAGACACGAGAATTATCATCCACCGATCAAAAATAGAATAAAATCAGAACTCAAGGGACAGATTCCTCTACGGAGAAGCATATGAGACATGAGAGAAGACGACATCAGGGGCGGATCCAGGAATATAAAAAGGGGGTTCAAGAAGTTGTAGGTGGGAAACATGGCGAGCACAGCGACTCCACCCTGCTGGGAGCCGAGTTGGACGCTATATTGTTGTCATTAAATCTGTGTCATTAACCTAACTGGGATACAGGGACCAGATAACGCTCTCATATCACCAGCCGCGGGGAATAAAAGGGACAATTTTTAGAGGAATGAAAATAGCGAGAGAGATATGGAATAATGAGAGACGGGTTTACATTTTTCAGAATTACAGAATTTAAAGATCTGTAAATGAAGAGTTTAACAGTTATAAATAATGCTGAGATCAAGGTGTGTCAGTGATAGAACAGGAGGAAATCGGAGACCCGGAGCAGACCCGCCAGGTTAAAGTTGTCACACTAATACTTTTATACTTTTACTTCTTTTACTTTTATCCTCTTTACCACTGATCGGCTCGTTAGCCGCTTGGACGATCGGTCACGTCTCTGTTACGTACTGTTGGCAAGTACTGGGCATGCACTGCCTCCTGAATGTATCTGAACCTGCTCCAGTGCTTGTCAAGTCTGGTCTTGAATGAGCTCACACTCGGTGCCGTTGCGACACTTTCTGGCAGATTGTTCTAAGAGTTCACGTCTCTCACGCCGAAAAGTTACCCCTCACAGTTTTCTGGACTTGCGGCTTCTTCAACCTTGAGCTGTGACCCCTTGTGGGGCGAGCGTCCGCCAGCTCCAGGTAAGGACACTCGACTTAGTAGTGCCCTCTGAGATGTTTATACGCCCCAATTAGGTCCCTCCTTGCCCGTCTGTAGTATAAGCTAGGCAATTGCAGGCGCTCCAATCTCTCAGGGTGGCCCTCCTTTGGACATTTTCAATCAACTGACAGTCCCTAGCATATCTCGGGGACCAGATGGGGAAGCACCTCACTCTTGAAGATCGTTACGAGCGACGGACCGTCTAGATATCTGAACGACCTTCTTATAACACCTAATAATTTAATTGCCTGAGTCACCTTTTTCTCGCAATGGCCCGAGAACTTCAGCTCATTGTCAACCTACACACCCAGGTCCTTTTCACATTCAGTCTCAATTAATGTAGTTTTTTCGTCCCGTTGGGACATATGATACGCCTCCTTACCGTTGGTACATCCCAGGTGCATCCTCTTACACTTCTTGATATAGAATCTCAGCAGCCATTTCTTCGACCATTCCTGGAGCCCACAGAGATCCTTCTGCAGCTCTTTACAGTCTGCTTGGTTCTTAATTTCCCGAAATAACTTGGGGTCATCCACAAACATTTGTATGGAGGAGTGTACAGCGTCAGGCATGTCATTTATGAAGCAAACAAACAACAGCGGGCCCAATACACTGCCCTGTGGAACCCCGATTGCGACGGGTACACATGATGATTCCGAGTCATTAATCACCACACACTGCTTGCGGTCATGGAGAAAGTCTCCGATCCACGCTAGGACACTTCCCCGAATCTCGTACCCTTCCAGTTTAATGTTCAGCCTTTCATGGGGTACGCTATCGAAAGCCTTGACAAAATCTAAGTATAAATTGTCATTTGGGGTGAACTCATTTCTCCAGTCGATGTCGCCATATTTAAAGTCCCCCATGATAAGGAGGTGGCTAGGGTTGAGCATCGCCGCGTTGTCTTAAGGTTCTTAAGTTCCTTTGGTTTAGTGGGCCACAGTTTGGGGATCTGTAGATACACCCGACAATTATTAAATCCCCTCCCTTTAATCTAATTTTACACCACTTGGATTCTTTAAAAGCATCCTCTCCCTGTACCCTCACCTGACTTGCTCTAAGGTTTTGCCTAGCATAGATAACCACACCCCTCTTGCAAGTTTCTTGAGAAAGGTTCGTAAATAAGTCATATCCGTCAATACTGAACTCGCATTTCTCTGGGTTGATTCTCCTGTTCTTGTACAACAGTTCTACAACTCCTACTGTATCGGGTTGATGTACCTTCTCTCTTATCAAGGAACGTGTCATTATTAGTGTACATGACATTCAAGCCGGAATTTGTTCTCGATAACGTCTCTGCTCTTGGTAGTTACTCCGTTCCCCTCCATTCTCAGTAGCTGCAGCATTTGCTAAATACTGTACTGTATTTTGCAGGGTGTGGTCAGAAATGCCATTGTTTACATGGCGCTCGCCTCCTCCTGGGTGGAGGCGCGCGCCAGGTAAACATTGACATAGCTTTCTCACACGTCACGGACCAGGGTTCGTGGAAAAATAGGCGTATTACCGCTGTGCCATATACTGAAATAGGGAATATGCAAATATATTTGTTTCCAGGAACATAATATCTTGTGCACTTGACATTACTAAGATTGGGGGGGGGGGGGGGGGGGCTTAGTCTTGGGTGTTGGTCCCCGTCTTTATTGATCGACAAGTGGGTTTAATAATAACTAAAATATCCTCAGTGAGTTTGACAGATATCTACACAGTATATGTATGTATATTGTATATACACAGTATATTATTATTATTTTTTTAATATTCTACACTATGACCCCCCCAAAAAACTACCATAAAGAAGCATGGTTTTATTGTCAATATTTACCTCGTATTATGTGCTGATTTATGAACGTTCCAACATCTCTACCTTTACATCTCTGAACCACGAATAAACATGAACAGTCTTAAAAAAAAAAACACCTCATTCTCTTTCATAATCCACAATACAAATAATGATCTTTAACCTCGGCTACCTGTTAAATGATGTACACACTTAACATAGGAATTTATTAATGAGGTTTCAGTACACACACATTAGTATTCTTGACACGTCCAGGTATATGCTCCCAAGAAACTAAAATACTGTAGGTGCTTATGATGTAGACAGACAGAGTAACATAGACGGGGTGATTTTAACAATTCAACACTGATAATAGAGGGGTATTCAAAGGGTGAACTTGCCCAAACACGTAACTTATTTCGACACGTAAATTCAAAGAAGAGCAAACTAGTGTAGGTACCATAGAGGAAAGTAAACTGGTCTCAACACGTAAACTCAACGGAAGTAAACTCGGAATATACTTGTACATTCAGGAAATGATAAAAATACACTCATCTCGTATCTTCGGGGGAAAATAATCTCATGATATAAACTCAAGAAAGAAACTTGGGGAAAAATAAACTTATCCTCGGGAAAGAAACGCGACCCAAAACAAAAAAAGTTCCAACATGTATGACAGCTGGTGTTTTCTCTCCGGTCATACATAATAAGGTCAGGACACGCCACTATTATATGCTGAAACAGACGTAGGTGTGTGTGTGTGGGGGGGTGATTTGTATTACTCCCATTGTGTACTTGACGCCTACAGAGTTTGGGTAGAGGAGGGGTTTGGTGGTGAAGAATGGTGGAGGTAGGTAGTGGTGGTGGGGAGGGGGGGAGTGGCTGAGGGAGTGGGTTGTTGAAGGTGGTAAGGGTGAGTGGTGGTGGGTGATAATGGGTAATGGAGGGTAAAAGGTAAGTGGTGGGGGAGGGTGAATAGTAAGGGGTGGGGGGGGGGGAGGTAGGGTGGGTAGTGGGGGCAAGTGTTGGGTGTCACCATGTAGCCAGACCAACAGTAGCGTGTTAACTCCGGCAGACAGAGGACACCTGGATCAACCTTAGAGACACACTCGCTCTATCTCACCACCACCGAGAACTCTTAAGAGACACAGACCATGACGCCTCGTGTTAAGTGTCTGACAGGGGACTCCGCCAGCCGCCCTTTGGAATAAAAACTAGAGTAGTTTCTCCTGGTGTACACTCAAGGGTATGGAAACTTCCTGTGAGTATCAATATTGGTGTGTTTCTCTGTGTGGGGGCGGGGGGGGGGGGGGTATATGTAGGTGTGTGGAGTGCCCTTGACCTAATCTGAACTTTCCTAACCTTCCCTAAACCAAACAAAATTTAACCTATCCTAATTGATCCTAATATAACAATTTAATCTAATCTAACCAAACGTAACCAAACCTAACTTATCCCAGTTAAACTTAATTTAATGTAAGTGTACCTAATGTAACCTAAACTAATTTGACCTAATCTAATGTAACTTAATCGAACCTAACTTTTCCTTATCTAATCTAACCAAACGTAATGTAGCGTAGCGCAACGTACTGCATTAATTTAACCTAACATAGCTTAACCTATCCTACATACAGAACCTTCAATAAAACAGTAGAATCACACTCTTGAATACATAAATTTCACACAATTAGTTAATATTATCCACCCTCACTGTATGATATAACTAAATTAGACCAATTATTATAACTAATCGGCCAATAACAACGTCAAATTGCTCAACTGCACCAAGGAATGGCCTTAATAGTTTCATGGTATTGGGTGTTAAGGTGTGTGTGTGTGTGTGTGTGTGTGTGTGTGTGTCACTGTTGGTGGCTTATTGTACTTGATGAATGTATCTTTGTATTGTTATAGCTGATGTTAGTGACTCTCTCTCTCTCTCTCTCTCTCTCTCTCTCTCTCTCTCTCTCTCTCTCTCTCTCTCTCTCTCTCTTTCCTTCTCTCTATCTCAAGTTTACATATTCAATCACGCCACAGGTAAAAAATTTTAACTCTGGTTTAAATAATTAGTATTGACAGTGAGTCACGACACACGCTCTTTTTATGACACACCCCCCACCTGATACATTACTTATGACGCCCCCACCTGATTAAGTATGGTTTGGATAGGTTAGGTTTGATTTGGTTTGGTTAGGTCGTGTTAATTTTGGTTTGGATTTTAAGTCTGGATATGGTAGAGTAAGTTTGGTTAGGTTAAATTTGGTTAGGCAAAGTTAGGTTTGATTTGGTTAGGTTAAGGTAAGTTTGGTTAGGGTAAGATTGCTTTGGTTTGGTTAGGCTTGGATAAGTTAGGTTAAATTTGTTTAGATTAAGGTAAATTGGTTTGGTTTGGATAGGTTAGGTTTGTTTTTGTTTGGATATGTTAGGCTAGGTTTGGATGGGTTAGGTTAGATTAGGTTGTTAATGTAGCACAGTCAGGGGGGGATGGTCAGAAGAGAGGTTAATGTTCACAACCATGGTCTTGGTATGGTTGATGGTGACATGGTTAGTGATGGATTAATCTTGGATACTGTTCAGTTTATATTCTGGAGGGCGCTGTAGTCTGAAGCCGAGTTGTTCAATCTGATGCCAATGGTAGAGTCGCGGACATATTTTCAGGAAGGGGAATCATTGTTGAGGATGAGGAAGAAGAACTGTCAACGGTCCCAGCTTAGTGCCTTGGGGGGGGGGGGGGGGTGATGCCGCGGGTGAGTGATTGAAAAGTGGAGACAACCCTTTGGAAGAATATAGTCTGGTGACGGTCGTTTTAAAAGTCTGTCAGCCATGGTATGAGACTTCTCTGAAACCCAAGGTGTGTGTGTGTGTGTGTGTGTGTGATTCTGCGTGTGTGTGTGTATATATGTGTGTGTGATTCCGCGTGTGTGTGTGTGTGTGTGTGTGCGAGATACATGAACACGTACTCTCAATAGCTATAAAATGACAAGTGTAGTTGATTAATTAAGCCCATCCGTGGAAAGTGTAGCGGTGCAGCCATATTTGCTGGTTTAAATGGGGGTTTTAGTGTGTTGGTTTAATACCGTGGTTTAAGAGAGTTAGTTGGATAGAGAATAGTGTCGTCCTTTGGGTAGTTTGTGTCGGGATGGTGGTACAGTGTTGTGGTTATGTTAATTTCTGTGCTGAATGACCCTCAACGAAGGACACTTGTAATAAACGTTTCTGATCAGACGTAGAAGCCCCTAAAGACATACCATCAACAACAACAATTCCACCACCACCAACAACAACAACAACAACATCACCACCAACAACAACAACAACAACTCCACCACCAACAACATCTCCACCACCACCAATAACAACATCTCCACCAACAACAACAACACCACCACCACCAACAACAACAACTCCACCACCAACAACATCTCCACCACCACCAATAACAACATCTCCACCACCAACAACAACAACATCTCCACCACCAACAACATCTCCACCACCACCAACATCTCCACCACCACCACCAACAACAACTCCACCACCACCAACATCTCCACCACCACCACCAATAACAACATCTCCACCACCACCAACATCTCCACCACCACCACCAACAACATCTCCACCACCACCAATAACAATACCACCACCGACAACAACAACATCTCCACCACCACCAACAACAACATCTCCACCACCACCAACAACATCTCCACCATCACCACCAACAACATCACCACCACCACCAATAACAATACCACCACTGACAACAACAACACTCACTCTAATATACATCCATCACCTTCATTTATCCTTTAAATATTCTTAGTCTGTTCTCCACATAATATTTGTACCTACCTGTATTTTAAAATTGTACAAATATTGCTTTTAAACGGAACTAAAGATACATTACTACGTCTTGAATAATACATTAAGGAACTACTACGGTAATGTGGATTTGATCAAAGATTATCTATTGTTTTTGGTGGCTCATGTGTCGCTTAGTTTAGGGTTAGGGTAGATGAGAGTTGGGTTAACTTAAAATGGATTGAATTAAGTTAGATTAGATTAAGCTAATTTAATCTAGCATTAGTTAAGTCAAAATAGATTAAGATTGTCTTGATAAATTTGAACTAACATGACGTCAGAGAGGGCACCCAGGTGTTAATTACAGTTACACGTGTTGTGGTACAGGTGTGGTGAAGGTGGCTGGCCTGACGTTTTACCTGGTGCTTGGGGCCCACCTACTGCTGCTGGTGACTGGTGCTGTGGCTCAAAGCTCTTCTGAGGGTAAGCTCTCTCTCTCTCTCTCTCTCTCTCTCTCTCTCTCTCTCTCTCTCTCTCTCTCTCTCTCTCTCTCTCTCTCTCTCTTTCTTTCTCTCTCTCTCTCTCTCTCTCTCTCTCTCTCTCTCTCTCTCTCTCTCTCTCTCTTACTTATCAAGTCTATTATTACGGAGAACATGGACCTTAACACACCTTTAAAAAAATGCTTTCTTACCGCCATCATTTCCACAGTTTTATGGCATAGGAAGAGACTAATGCGGCATTAAGGAAGTGTAAGGTGGAATACCGTTGTTTATTATAACCGATAACTAATCCTGTATAGTGTGTGTGTGTGTGTGTGTGTGTGTGTGTGTGTGTGTGTGTGTGTGTTATAATGACCAAACCTGAATGGAACTGTCTTCAACCATCACCGTAATAGGACATGTGTTTAATGATTTGGTTTGTATTGACGGACAGACAGACAGAGACAGACGGAAAGACAAAGATGTAGACAGACACAGGTATAATAATGTTCATACACACTTATTTACATATTAAGTCAAAGACACACTTAGGAACAAATACACTCCTTTCCAAACACGCACACTTATTTACACCCTTCCCTTCTATACACACACACACACGCACACACACACACACACACACACACACACACACACACACACACACACACACACACACAAATCAAACTGACAGCGCAATGCACAAGAGCACTTCTAGAAAATAGGAAGAAAAATGCCTTAATTGGTAATGAAGACTTTTGTAGTATGGAGACAAAGAGAATTATTGAGATGGGTTGTGACGTGTAGTGCTGTGGGACCCGTGGAACAACCAAATGATAACCCGGAACTACACACGGATCTTGTTATTGTAATCGTGGTATTTGGTTGGGTTAGGGGTGGGTTAGGGTAGGGGTTGGTTAGGAGTAGGGCTAGGGGAAGGGATGGGGGTAGGTTAATGGTTCTATGGTGGATGGGAACTTCACATATGTTGGAGAGAGAGAGAGAGAGAGAGAGAGAGAGAGAGAGAGAGAGAGAGAGAGAGAGATACCTAAGCACTTTAACCCAATACCAATACAATATTAAGACCTTAGCGTTCAGGGGTAGGGGGGGGTGAATGGCTACAGTTTCATTAGGAAAGTATTGGGTGGAGAGGCCAGAGTCATAGCTATCATCATGACAATACACCCTGCTATAGTGTATAAATAATAATAATAATTAACGGTTTATTGAAAAAGTTCTGCAGCCCGAAGGCTGAAAATATACATTGGACATAAATGACTTATTACATACATTGGTGGTTTAACAAAAGCCTTCATTAGAGAAAGGTAAAGGAACATACAGTGAACATACAGATTAATGTAGGTGTTGAACAGCAAACACGTAGTGTAGTAACTCTCTCCCAGATGGTGTTAGGAGGGACCTCATGTGGTGTAGTAGTTCCCTCAGATGGTGTTATGAGGGGCCTCACGTGGTGTAGTAATTCCCTCACATATGGTGTTATGAGGGACCTCACGTGGTGTAGTAATTCCCTCACATATGGTGTTATGAGGGGCCTGACGTGGTGTAGTAATTCCCTCACATATGGTGTTATGAGGGGCCTGACGTGGTGTAGTAATTCCCTCACAGATGGTGTTATATGAGTGAGGTGTGGTCCCAGGCCTTCCTATCGTAGACGGATTAACACATCGCTGGTTGTTGTTGGGTCTCACGGGCCGTTATCACTGGGTACCTGGGACCTCACTGTGTGAAGGTTAACTTGGGTACGACTGTTACAGTTGAGTTGTTCTCACTGACTTAAGCACTGTTCACCACTGTTCACCTCTGTTTAACACTGGTTCCATTCCTTTCCTAAATGAAATTGTAACTTCTGGCGAGGACTTGTTGATATTCCGGTGGGGAGGAGGGTTCAGGGGAGGGGGTTGGTATGGGCCAACATAACAGTTGACCTGGCTGCTCCGAGAGGAGCGCCAGGTACGTTTTGACCCTTCTGTGGTCAAGGATGTATGTATATATGTAGGCTTATGTGTATGTCAATAAAGAAACGTTCACAATGGAAGAGGTAAGGATGGGTGCGTGTGTACATCATTGTGTATGCAACAAAGAAACTACGTGTAATAATAATAATAATAATAATAATAATTAACGGTTTATTGAAAGAGCTTGGCAGCCAGAAGGCTGAAAATATACAGTTACATATTTGGGGAATGGGTTACGAATTACAAATAATATACAAGTAACATAAGTGACACAAATAAGACATATAATAACTTAGATGGGGAAAAGCTCAAACTACAGTTCAATTCAACGTAGTGACAGTGTTACAGTATTACAAGTTATTGATAATTTTTACAATGGTTGGGACTGGGCTGTTCTTATAGCGATCAGTTCGTGCACGTATGGGCTGGATGCGGTTGTGGTGTCGAACAGCAATTCTCGGACAAGGGACCTCGGGTGGTAGTAGGAGCCGGTGTCGGGGATGGTGTAGAAGCTTCTTACCAAATTTGCAGATGAGGTCGTGGTGATGGTCAGTGAGAGTCGAAAGGGTCAGTGTGTTGAGCGCTTCTTGATATGTGGAGTAGGAGGAGGAGAGAATAATCTTGCATGCCCTCTTTTGCACTTTTTCTAGGTGTTTACGTTGTGTGGCATTTAGGGAGGAAGACCAGGTGGGGGAGGCATAGGTGAGCTTGGGAAGTATGAATGTTGTGTAAACACTGAGGAGCTCGTGTGCAGGAACTCCGAGGGACTTGAGTCGGCGGAGGAGGTGGAGACGGAAACTGGAGGATTTGACAACTTCATTGACGTGTGGTTTCCAATTTAGTTTGTTGTCTATGGTGACGCCGAGGAGCTTCGTGGAATCTACGACCTGGAGTGTGTTCGGACCTAGAGTAATGGAAGGAGGTGGGACAATGTCGGAGGAGAGGTTGATGTGCATAACCATGGTCTTGGTATGGTTGATGGTGACATGGTTGTTGGTAGCCCAGTTTTGGAGACTGTTCAATAAATCCTGAAGGGCGGTATAGTTGGGAGCAGAATTGTTGACGCTGTTCCCAATGGTGGAGTCGTCGACATATTTCCAGCGAGCAGGGGTTTCTCTTAGGGCATCATTGATGAGCATAAGGAAGCAGAGTGGTCCCATCTTGGTGCCTTGGGGGACGCCACAGGTGAGTGACTGAAAGGTGGAGACAGCCCCTCGGAAGCGTACAGCTTGGCGTCGGTCACTGAGGAAGTCTGTAAGCCATGGTATGAGGCTTCTTCGAAGCCCGAGGTCAATAGCTTTGTTGATGATTATATTGTGGTCGACTAGGTCGAACGCTTTAGTGAAATCAATGAAGGCGACAGCTACAGACGTTTTTCGTTTCTCGAGATGGCGGTATATGTAATCGAGAAAGCTGACAAGACAGTGAGTGGTGGAGGAAGTTTTCATGTTGCCAAATTGCTGAGGGTCTACGACTCCTGCAATATCAGCATAAGCCCAGTCGAACACAAAACTTTCACAGATTAGGCTGGGTATTGGGGTGATTGCAATAGGTCGTAGCTGATTTAAGGATTGTGGGCTGGTTGACTTGGGCACTGGTGATACATAAGAGGTCTTCCAGTCAGCTGGGCATCTGGCTTGACTGAGAGAAGCATTGATGATGGAGCAGAGGGGTTTAGCAAGCTCCGGGGAGAACTCCTTGAAGAGTTTCATTGGTAAGTCAATGGGGGTGGTAGAGCGTTTTAATTTTAGTTTGTCCAGGCGTTTTGCTACGTCAAATTCTTCTACTAAGTCAGTGGGAAGGGGGGCTGGTAGGTAAGCAGGGAGAGTGGTTGTGTCAAGCCGTGGGAGCGTCTGGCATATAGTAGCGAAATGGTTATTTGTTTGCTCAGCTGCGTCAACATAACGTGTGTGTGTGTGTGTGTGTGTGTGTGTGTGTGTGTGTGTGTGTGTGTGTGTGTGTGTGTTGTGATCAGGCTAGCCACACAAACATTCCCGAAACTATTCATTTGTGTGTGAATATTAGAAGGAGCTCAGTACTGTTTTTTTTACATACATACACACACACACACTCTCAGTCTCCACGTGTTCTCACTTCCTGTCTCTTGTTCTATTACTCACTATCACTTTCTATCACCATCACTTTCACTAACATCACACTCACCGTCACTATCACTTGGGGTTGTATCAGCTGTCCTTCATGTTTGTTTGGAGGCGTTACTGTAATGGCTCCTAGACACTCCTCCGTGTGTTACTGTTCTCAACACAACAGTAGTGAGGCACATTGGTCAATATATTATAGAGTAAATAAGTTGTTGTGTGATGACTGGCAGCTCAACTCTGTTTGTTTACACACCATCAGTTGATCTGTGACGAAACGTGTACCCCCCCCCCCTCCCCCCTACACACTTGTGTTATATATCTGGAATCTTGTACATAATATTGCTCACATCCTAACACGATAATATTTATTCTCCGGAATCGTTCTCCTGACCCTCAACGTAGGACTCATGATTACCACCATTGTAAGCTCTAGAACATGATGTACAGTCAGGGACAAAAGTTCTCTGCCCACTGTTAGACTGAGTCACGGGAATGAGTCTCCGAACTGACTTACCTTAACTGATGTGTCTCGTTTGGGGATCGATGCTGCTTCAGTTTGGAAGGGAGCGAACTTTTGACCCCGATTGTGCAGTTAAATAAATAAAGATATAAAATATAATCTACATCTTTACGGTGTTAAACAATATGACACATCGGGCCAAGAATACTCACAAACGTACGGGTTTTATGTGTACAGTATTCCTGTTAATTTATATGTATTAGGTAGTAGGCAGCTATCAAACAGGGAGGTACTACCGCCTGGGAAAATATTGGAAGCATAATGTGTTGTCTAATGGTAGACCCTGCTGCCATATGTGACCAAGTCCCAGGTTGATGATCTGACTTTCTGCCTCATTTACACACAGTTGTAGGGTCTCAATTATTTCTCTTACTTTGACAACACAACATACATATATTGTTTCTCACTCTTGATTTATTTTTTCCATTTCTGTATTTATTCATTATGCAATTTATCCCCCCCCCCCCTCCCAGGCCCGGATGTGGGTCGGTCATCCGTGGCCGGGTGGGTAATACCTTAAAAAATGTGATATATAGGATACATCGTATTGGGTGCACAATGCATCACATTACCTTACCAAATGAACATGGTCTCAGTCAGTGATCGTTGTGAAGGCCGTCACTTAGGGTCGGGTGCAGAACATTTGTTGTTGACTGTAGAACACATGAATAATACTCAAAAGAGTCTCAGTGAAAACAAACAAGTTCGGTGTTATTTCCTATAATGTATACTGGACATCGCTAATAAAACGAACAGTTTTCTTTTCCTGCACTATAACTTACTATGAAGTGCTATAACATAAAAGGATATGAAAAACATATGTTGGTTGAAAGAATTTGTCGTGTGCTAGTGTTAATTCCGTGCAACATTCCATCTCTTTTTACACACTTCTGTACAGTACCTTTATACAGTACTGAAACTGCTCACACTTCTGTACAGTACCTTTATACAGTACTGAAACTGCTCCAGCACGGGAGGATGCGAGAGAAAAACATAGACTGGTGCGTGGCGTGACAAGTATTCATCAGTGAAGTATGGCAATGTGTCGCGTCACCTTTCACTAAGTATTGATTACCTGTCTTGTAAATGGCGGAGGAAGGTTTAACTAGACGAATTTACTACTTATTTGCAGGAAGGAATGATAAATATAGTCAAGATATTTCCACTGGGGGAGTCCCTTTAAGATGACATACGTCGGATAATAGGATCAGGTGTATATAATGGAGACTGGTTGATAGATGGTAGGTAATATTCGTTATTTATCTTACTGATCCGGGTACGAAGACGCGTGCTGATTGGTCCTTATCGACTATGACGTCTTGGTGGGGAACTCTGACGCAACAATTGATTTATCCCAAAGTTTAGTAGTGGCGTAAGTTAGATTATGTTAGGTTAGTTTAGGCTAAGATTAAGCTAAGGGTAGATTAAGGTAGGTTATGTTTAGTTAAAGCTAGGTTGGGTTAGGTTAAGATAAGTCAGATTAGGTTATGTTATAGGTTAAGTTAGGATTAAGTAAGGTTTGGTTTGGATAATTTAGGTTTGGTTAAGTTAGGGTTAGATTTGGTTAGGATAAGTTAAGGTTAAGTTAGGGTTAGATTTGGTTAGGATAAGTTAAGGTTAAGTTAGGTTTGGTTAAGTTAGGGTTAGATTTGGTTAGGATAAGTTAAGGTTAAGTTAGGTTTGGTTAATATGTTTTTGTTGTCGTCAAAACTTCATAAACACTCTAAGGTCAACTGTGACCCCTTGACACAACCCCTTGAGTCTTCTGTCTAGTGGTACATTGTGCACGTGTCAGGTGCTTTAGTGTACAATATATCTGATGGTACAAATAATTATGTACAGCACAAGCACAATATGTCTGGTAAAGCAATGCACAATATAATTCTGATGGCACAATGTACAAAGCACGGAATGTCCGGCCATACAATGAACAATATGTGTGCTGGTACAATGAACAATGTTTATACAGGTAGAGAGAAGTACAGGGCCTGGTGGCAGAAGGAGGCGAGGCTGGGGTCTGCTGAGGCTGCACGGGGTGGCAACATTCTCAAGTTCCGGTCAGTGCCAACAACCTGCTGCACTAACTGTCTGTAATAACTGGTGTACTAACTTTATGAATTAGTGTATGAGTGTTATACTACCAATAATGTTGATATGAATATTTATAATGACAATAATAATACGGTAATAATAATAATAAAAATAATATCCCGAATCAATTCATATTTTTTCTCACTCAAATACAATAACGTGGCCGCCTTTGGTTACACTTCACTCCGTCAGGTTTGAGAACGCACCGACTCTCCTGGTGGCGGCGGAGGAGTGGCTACCCTACACGAAGGTCACTTGGTATAACGACACCTTCGCCTCCGTCAGCGGGCCCTCCAGGAAGCTCCTTGATGTGTTATCCTCGACTCTGAACTTCAAGTGAGTCAAGGGAGTGTTGGTAAGTTGACTCTTCTGTGATAATTTTTTTTTTGTTATGGGAGGTCGACTTTTTATGGTTAATCGACTTTCTTTGGTAAATCGACTACCTATGGGAAGACATTTGGTGAGTCGATCATCCATATCAAAATATCATAAATCAAGAGAGAGAGAGAGAGAGAGAGAGAGAGAGAGAGAGAGAGAGAGAGAGAGCAACTGCCTCCTCATAACACCGTCCCTCCTTCACCACCCCTGACAGGTACAGGTTCGTGAGGGGGGATGGGTACTTCGGTGCCCTAGAGAAGGATGGGTCTTGGAACGGCATGCTGGGGATGTTACACAGGCAGGTGAGAAGCTTCATAAATTTACGATATCGCTTCCATGATATATAATACTACAAAAAAAACAGACTAACACACACACAGGCAGAACAAGTGAGAGTAATCTTATCCCCTGAGCTTGAATTATAATTATGGTTTCACAAATTCTATCTCAGTGATTATTATCGCCTTTTGGATCCTATATAACGAGGGACATAAATCCTATACGATCCTATGGTGATTACTGTACATGCCCTACAACGAGCTAAACCACACACAGACACACACAGACACACACAGACACACACACATCCTACAGTGAGTTATATCCTATAGGAAGTGGACATGGCATTAGGACCCTTCGGCGTGACCTACAGCAGGAGCAAGGTGGCCAACTTCACGGTGCCCCTCGGCCAGGAGTACTTCAGGATCATGACTGGGCGCCCTAGACCCCTCCCTGACCCCTGGACCATTGTTGCCCCGTTTACGTGAGTGTTTGACCCCTGCATGACCTCTGATTGACCCGTATTTGGCACTATTTGACTTTTATGTGACCCCTAACTAACAGTCAGGTGGCTTCACTACACACAGCTGGTTCACTAAACACAGCCGGTCTCACCATACACAGGTGGATGGTGTGGATCTGCCTACTGGTGTCGCTGCTGGTGATGTGGATGGTGAGCTTTATGGTGGCGCAGTTGGTGATCGACTTCCGGGGTCCTCGAGGCCTGAGTGACCATCTGTTGACCGTGTTCGCTGTTCTCGTCTCTCAGGGTCTGTCTGTCTGTCTGTCTGTCTGTCTGGCAATCTGTCTGTGTGTCTGTCGGCCTCTTCACCTCTCCTACACTTTTCCAATTTAAATCTAAATTATATAATGAACCATATATTTTGTCTATCTATCTATCAGCATATATTTGTACAGTATATGTTGATTTTTAAACAATATTTGTCTTAATAATATATAAATTAGTTATACTGTAGTCTTACTCGCTGTTATTATTATTATTATTATTATTATTATTATTATTATTATTATTATTATTATTATTATTATTATTATTATTATTAATGTATTAGTAGGGGTAGTAGTGTTAAATGGACAGACAAATCCTGATACCGAGCGAAAATTGCTTAAAATAGCCCAAATAAATGAAAATAACGACACACACACACACACACACACACACACACACACACACACACACACACACACAAAACAAAAAAAAAAATTTAACACAAAGTCACAAACTAAAATTAACATGTAAACAAAACACCTTAACAATAATAACACGCAATAACACGCACTGACACTCACTAATTCGCAATGACACGCAATAACACGCACTGACACTCACTAACTCGCAATAACACGCAATAACACGCACTGACACTCACTAACTCGCAATAACACGCAATAACACGCACTGACACTCACTAACTCGCAATAACACGCTAATCATTACTACAGGTGTGACTTGGGAGCCGAAGGGAGCCGCCATGAGGATTACCTGCATTACCTGGATGTTCTTTTCTCTCATCGTTACCTCCTACTTTAAGTGAGTATCTTATCTCTCACCTGTCTCCTCCTTTCTCACTTACTGGTCTCTTTATCTCTCACTTGCCTCTCTTACTTCTCACTTGTGTCTTGCTTCTCACATTTCTCTCTCACCTTTCGCTTTTCTCTCACCTGTCTCTCTCTCATCTTTCTCTCACTTGTCTCTCACCTTTCACTTTTCTCTAACCTATCTCTCTCACCTTTCTCTCACCTGTCTCTCTTACCTCTCACATCGTCCCGTCTCACCCACGTCACTCATGCCACTTTACGTTGTATTTGGCACTTATTTGCATTACTTATGCCTCTTAACGCCACTTAAGCCACTTATTAACTTAATATACACCACTTATATTACTTAACCCACTTCACTTATCACTCTTATGTTACTTAATGTTACTTATTCACGCCACTTACTACCAATGTGTTACTTAATGCTACTTACCACCATTATACTGCTTCATCACATCACTTTATTACCTTACAGTTACTTATGCTACTTAACCCACGTGTTCCTTACGTTACTTCCCTCGTCAGGAGCTCGTACACCTCGCTACTGACGGTGAAGTCGTTACCCGCTACCCATGATAACCTGAGAGATATCCTGGACGACCACAACCTGACTTTTCTACTGGAGGACAACACCAGCTTCAAGGCCTTCGTCCAGGTCTGTCTGTCTGTCTGTCTGTCTCTGTCTGTCTGTCCTCTCTGTCTGTCCTCTCTGTCTGCCTATCTTTCTCATGCTCCGCCTCACCTCACTTCCACCTCTTCCACTCCTCCCTCTACACTCCGTCTCTTTCCTTCCTTACATACCCTCCCTCACTGTCCTTCCCTACATTGTACTTCCTTTATCCTTCTATAGTCCCTCTCTCTCTATCTCCTCTTCCCCTCTTCCCACACCCCCACCCACTTCCCCCTACCCCTGCCCACTCCCCTCTCCTCTAAACTCCATCCATTCCCCTCTCCTCCATGCTCCCACCCACTCCCCTCTCTTCCACGTCTACATATTCCTTCTCTACCCCCTCTCCCCTACCCTTCTCACCCCCTCCTCATCTCCCCTCACCACAGGAGTCGGAACAGTCTATTGTAAAGGAAATCTCAAAGGAGCTTAAACGCAGAGGAAGGTTCCTGAAGGCGTCCGAGCTGCAGGAGACACTGGAGAGGGACCTGCCTGACCGTGGCCACGCAGCCTTGTTGGAGGAACACACGATCAAGAAATATATGTCCATTAACCTCTCCAAGACTGGTACGTGTGGCTCTCTAAGACCTTGAGAAGTTTTGGCTCTGAAATGTTTGGGTTCTGAAATGTGTTTAGAGTGTTTGTTAATTATGTTTATAAGATGTTACCTCTCTCTCTCTCTCTCTCTCTCTCTCTCTCTCTCTCTCTCTCTCTCTCTCTCTCTCTCTCTCTCTCTCTCTCTCTCTCTCATACCTTGGTGTTACAGGGAGGTGTAACTTCTACATGTCTCGGAGTTACAGCTACTCAATGTACATCTCCATGGCCGTCTCGAAGGGCAGTCCTCTCCTGGACCTCTTCAACGCCAGGTGAGTGAGAGTGAGTCCGGGAGAACACTTCTACCACAGAAGGTCTCCACTCCTTGCCACCTCAGGATCTTAACACATTAAACAGACTCGAATCCCCTAGTTATTAACCACCCATATGTCCCATTCCGATCTGGCTTCTAATCATCTAATTTCCCCGTTTATATATGGCTTAATTATCTAAACCCCCTATTCAAATCTAGCTTCTAAGTGTGTAAAAATCTTCGAAATACTAAATTTATATGTATGGTGTGCGAGGATCCTGTCGCTAAGGGAGTACGGCATCTACGCTCAGTGGGTGACGGAGGAGCTACGGGGAGCCTCCCACTGTTACCTCGCCTCTAATAGGGTGACCGAGATAGCTCCCTACACACTAGTGGACATGAAGGTGAGTATACTCCATCATGTTTACCCTTTGTCTTACTTCGTTTTCTTTTTATAGATGAAACCACCAAGAACGATCATTCATAAATAATACGATAAATAAATATATAAATTCTTTTGCTTTTCTCTCCGTCTTAAACTACCGTAACAGAAAGATAAAGTTGATACCCTAAATTCAATCAGCTTTTTATAATATACTTGAACATGACCAATTAGGATATTATTCATTGTAATTATACGCCAACAAATTATTCACATTATTCTCGAATTTTCCGTCACTGATGTTCGTGTTCTGCAGATGGCGTTTGTGTTGCTGGGCGGCGGGACGGGGTTGGCGGCTCTCATCCTCCTGTGGGATATTATCACCCACAGGCTCCTGGTGATGAGACCTAACAAGGCCTCCAAGATCACCAGGAAGTGATGATTATACCTGGAGGAGGCACGGTAAAGGCTTCCTAAAGTGACGAACATAAGTGGAGGAGACATGACGTGTGTGTGTGTGTGTGTGTGGCAGTTTTAGTGATTGTGTGTAATTTAATTGAGTGTTTATGTGGTTTCATTAATGATGAGTTAGGTGCATTAAATAAGGAAGATAAGTGGTGTGATGTTAGTGATAATGTGTTAAACAATTAAGTGTATATATTACAGTGTCAGTGTTCATATGTAACACAATTATGTACAAATATTGCATTAAGTAAGATGGCCGTATATGATTAATTAGTATACCTTTACCGGTTACATGACACATGGGTAGGTGTTCTGTATCCCACGATAGATGGACAACACCTATGAAATTTGACATATTTTTAAGATAAGTGAAAGGGACAAAACAGAATACAACGCTGTTTGTATTGCTGTAAACATTGTAGATATTTGTTTATGTATAAATAAATGTAATTAGTAATGTAAATTGTATTATACAAATTCTGGGTAATTTGGGTAGAGTAGCTAGCATGATACATTTGGTGGAGTAGTGTAGCTAACATGATAAACTTGGTGGAGTAGAGCAGCTAACATGATAAACTTGGTGGAGTAGAGTAGCTAACATGATAAACTTGGTGGAGTAGAGTAGCTAACATGATACAGTTGGTGGAGTAGTGTAGCTAACATTATCTACCGTACATCCACCACATCGTTTCTGTGTGGATATCGGTCACACTAGAATAACCCGTTATAGTACATCCTTCTTTCCTCACACACACAAACTGTGGAATGCTCTGCCTTCTTCTGTGTTTCCATCCTCATACAATGTCTCACTCCGAAATTCTGGTCTTCCGGTATCTTCTCTCCCCAGGCCCTGTTGTGGGTCGATGGCCTGTGCCTGGGTTGGCTATTCTCCGCTAAAAACACAAACAAATAAAACACCTACACACTAGCACGAACACTACAGTACTGGAGACTGGTATCCATCCTCCCTTTGATTTCAAGCACTTACCCAAAATCCTCATCTTCTGTAAGTTAGTCTCATAAAGTTTACCTGAAATAAAGTATTGAAACAAGATGCATCGGTTTATTTTTGGTAGTGTCGGGACATTGCACCTGTTTGTCCTGGCCTTGTTGGTGATGTTATTAAGTAACACGAGCTTGGGGCAACATAGTGATGAAGAACAGTCAGATAGGTAGATATAAGGTATGCAGGACTGGTATGGGGACGAGGATCGGAAAGGTACTCGTTAGAATTATGATTTGGATATTGATGATGTATATGACACGGTGAAATTACCCGGCGACTCTGATTGGGCAGGGAAGCCTTGGGATTTTGATGAAGATGAGGATATTGATGATGTACATGACATGGTAAAATTATCCGATGACTTTGATTGGATAGGGAGCCATTCGGATACTGACTCTGATGAAGAAAATGATTAGGTCTCAAATTAAGAGGAGGAAATGGACTGGGATTTGTTTAACAACGAGAACGGGGAGACAGATGAAGAATACATCAGGTCGATCGCGTCCATGATCCCACCATTCTTAAAGAAACAACTGGATACTGAGACGTAGATGGTCTTCGAGGAAACCGGGTCCTTGGTCGAGCTCAATGTACAGTCGTGGGAGGAAACACCTAGCAGAGATATCCACACGGAATATGTCTTCGGCGAGCAAGATGACCCGGAGCCCTACGTCAAGGATCATAAGGTCAAAGAGGGGGAAGACGACGAGAAAAAGATAGAAGACACGAAAACTGAGAGAGAACGCGATTATCACATTGCAGGGGAGGAGGGAGGCAGTACATTCTTCTATGGATCTTTCAGTGGCTCCTCACCTAAATTTGAGACAATCCAACGTCGTTACAATGAGAAAGTTAAATTATATGATGAAGATATTTTCCCCCAGATCCCTCCTGAAGCAGACCACGCAGATGTTGACTATGTGAAGGCCTTTTTCGACAGGATTCATTCGGAGGATATCTCTAATACAGGGAACTTTCCTTATTACGAAGCTCTCTCTGAGGAAGATGAGACTCTCTCTATACTAGAAGATAGCCTCCCTAAAGACACCAAGACTCCCTCAGCCACACGCCCTCCTCCCTCCGTCAAAGGGAAGAATAAATCTGAATTGAAATTAAAGTCTCGTCGAAAAATATTCAAAAGATTTATGAAGATAAAGATTTTCATGAAAATAATGAAGGATTTACCATGGAAAAAGATCTTTGCCGTAAGTGTGGTAATAATAATTCTGATTATCATTTTAGTAATTACCTAATATTTGATAAAATTAGCTGCCGAGACAAACGTCGAGTCCATCGAATATCTTTTAGATCAACTTAATCAACTGCCGGCTGAAGCGATACCCATGAAGAAATTATTAAAAGAGTTCAAGGCATAACGGCAGGGAGGTGATATGCTTCTGTCCTTAGTATAGATGGAATTATAACAAGCAACACGTATATACTTGTGGAAACGTGGCGTTGAGATGAGGGAGAAGAAAATGAAGAAAAAACTTCGTGGTAAAAATAAGTTGAAATTTTGGAAACATTATTGAAACCCCCTTCCTTCCATCCCTCCCTCACTCTACCGGTCGCTACCGCACTACTCTACAATTCAACTAGAGAGACCTTTAATTTTTACCTCTCTTTAAATGTAAACTTGATATCCAAATTTTTCTGTCTACGTAAACTTTATCTAAATCTACTTGTACTTGTATATGTGATTTTTTTTCTGTATCATACTATTTTTTTTAACTTATTGTGTACCTAACCTAACCTAACCCCCCTCGTATACAATGTTTTAAGTCCCTGAGTACAATGATTTAACCCCCTGAGTACAATGATTTAACCCCTTGAACATGATGACAAGTTGAGTACTATAACTTAACTCCCTGAGTACTCTAGAATTACTTGTCACTGTATTAAACATTAATTACAGGGTTAATTAAAGAGACTTGTGTAATTAATTAACTAGTTTATTGAATTAAGATTTTAAATAATGTCATGGACTTTTGACGCCATTTACTGACATGTCAACCCATTACTGTTATTATTATTATTTTACTGTTTTTTAACGTTTTACAGAATGAGGTTAGACAATTAATTCACTTAGTTATTTATTGATAGTGTACAAAGTCAATGGGTTTGACATGGAGCAGTGTCACCAACTTTACAAGGTGGATTTTTTTTCTGTTGAGGGATAATATCAAGGGTTCAATGTTGATATGACTACACACACACACACGCACACACACACACCGTTAGGCAACATACAAGCTAAGATTAGTCAATGTTATTAAGCAAAATAATTAAAAACTTAATTGTGTTAAATTTTCGGGCCACTGTCCCTTGCCTTAAGTTTTGGGATACCATGTACAGTCTGGGTCAAAAGTCTCGAACACTTGACAGTATTTGGCATGTAAGTACCCGAAGATCTTAGGTATTAAGGAGAGTTTTGTGGTTCAGGCATAATATGTGGTGACAAGTAGTGGTATTAGCATATCCCAATGATATATAGTACAAGTAGATGCCAGGTATTGCTAAGTGTTCAACACTTTTGACCCCGACTGTACCTAATGTTAATTTTTGGGACATCCTGTTCCTCAAATAAAATTTTAGGACACCCTGAATTATTAGTTGACCCAGCTGTAGATGGGTACCAAAGTTTACAACTTGGGGAAGTGAAGTCGGTCGAGTGCAGTACCGGCCACGCTGCCTCCTTGTGTACTGAGCCGAAGATTTAGTGGTGGGCAGACATGCCTAAGAGACCCACTTATACTTCCACTTATGTAACAGTCAATTAAAATATTATGCTGGAAACGTGCAGACAGTTTCTATGGTATTGTATCTAGAGCTAACCTGACAAATCCTGGGAATTAACTTTATTACAAAACTAACTTCAATATTATTCAAAATAAAGAAGAATTAATCCACTACATGCTTAGAATTTAACAAGCATTCCTTATACAAAAGTCAGCATTCATTGTTAACGCTCAGAATTAATAACAAGTTAAATACTAAGATTTAAGTATATATTTTCTTAAGATCAATCACCATTCTTGAGACAGCGTGTTAACATTTTTAATGGTGAGAGTTAACCAACCGACCCTTTAAGTGTTAAAACTGGTCTTCTTATTCACACCATTATTTATATCCTTACAAAAATATTGATAGAATTACTTAATTGTTATATCATAGGTTAAAATGTATTCCTGTTTATGTGAGCCACTTCTACTGTACAGAGGTTAAATCATTCTTAATTGCACTTAATTAGGTGAACATTACATAGATGTTAATACAATTCATCTTAAAAATAGTTAAGATTTTAACTAATAGGAGCCAACAGTACGCAGATATTAACATGTATTGCTATTGATTTTAACCTATTCGACAGGTGTTAAATAGGCATTTAACATATTAATATATCTGACTACCGCGACCATAAATAGGTGTTGTAATTATGGCAATATTTACCAGATGAGGAAATATAAATTATAATCAGGTACCAGAAGAATAGTAAGAGAAGTTGATAAACTTGATGGAAAGATAAGAAGAATAAAAAAAATAATGGAAGAAGGAGGAGGAGGAGGAAAACGTAGTAGAAAGAAGAGAAAGAAGAAGGTGGAGGAGGAAAAGAAGAGGAAGGAGAAGAGAGGTCACATGGCCGTGGACTCAGGGGACGCAGTAGTCAATAGTCTCGTACTCAACTGATCCTGCAAGATAAGGACCACATAAACTTAACTCCTGCAAATCCTTTATGCTACCATGAATCATAATATATCGTAGGAAGGTTTCTACTGAAAGACTCTCCACTTGGAAGGTTTCTACTTGAGAGATTTCTGAGAGACTTTCCACTTGAGAGGTTTCTACTTGGGAGGTTTCTACTTGAGAGGTTTCTGAGAGACTTTCTACTTGAGAGGTTTTACTGAGAGACATTTCACTTGAGAGGCTTCTACTGAGAGACATTTTACTTGAGAGGTTTTTACTTGAGTGGTTTCTACTGAGAGACATTTCACTTGAAAGGTTTCTACTCACCGGAGGTTTCACTGGCGTTGTAGTAGTCGTGTTGAGTGTTGTCAGGGACCTTTAACTCTGGCTCGTCGTAGATATGGTTCTCCACTGATGATGCGGGAGTGTAGTGTTGGTCCTGGGAGTGTGAGTGGTGGCCCTGGGAGAGTAAGAGAGAGTGAGTGGTGGCCCTGAGAGAGTGAGTGTTGGGGATCCTATGAGTTAAGTGAGGGATAGTGGCTGTGGGTTAGGTTAGGTTAAGCCGTGGGTGGGTAAGAGTAATGGTCGAATTGACTCCGTTTTACTTAATTATTTTTTCACTATGTTTAAGTTAATGAGGTTTGTTTAAGGAAAATTAGGTTAGGTTAGGTTAGGTTAGGTTAGCTTACTTTAAGTTACGTTAAGGTGAATTATGTTATGCTAGGGTAGATTAAAATAGGTTACGTTAGAGTATGTGAGATTTAGTTGGACTTAAGTGAGATTATATCAAAGTTATGTTTAGTTAGATTAGGTCAGGGTAAATTATATTAGGTTAGGACAGATTATAGTACAGTAGGTTGGGTTAGGTCAAGTTCGTTTAAATTAGTCAAAGTCAGCTGTGAGAGTTTGGTTGTTGTCGTACAAAAGTTAACTGATCTATGGTAAATTATCTCTTAATGTATCTCAATATTCTCTAAGTCATTCGCAAATCTGTGTTGACGAGATAATGTCCTCGTGTATGAGGTAGGCGGCGATATATCATGTATAGAACACCATTTAAACCAAAGACTTTAGGCGGTAATGTCCATAAAAAGATAAAAACAATAAAAACTTGCGCCTCTTGTGACGTCATTGCCGACCCGTGTAAGTGTGGGAGTGACTTACCATGGGGAGGTCGGGGGCCATCTTTCCCGGAACAATGGGTAGTGGGTGGTGTTGCCTGGGCTGCAGGTAAGGCAATTCCTCTTTTTGGGCCGCCTTGTTGTAGCCCGGTGTGTTGAGTCGATGGCCATCCCCACGAGAACTTCTAACCCTGACTCTCTTGCCCCTTGGAGCTGTGATCAGATATGGTGCTTGTTAGAGAGAGAGAGAGAGAGAGAGAGAGAGAGAGAGAGAGAGAGAGAGAGAGAGAGAGATATGTGGGCCAGGTCGTTAACTCTAATTTCCACTGTCTAGAGATATGGGAGAGAGAGAGAGAGAGAGATTTAATCTAGTCCCTTGTCCCTTGCAGCTACACACACACACACACACACACACACACACACACACACACACACAATATACTGGCGCCTGACGTAGTACCTTTCATGGTTAGGTTGTAACGCAGCAAGAGGCAGGTGATCGTTGCCATCACACACAGAACCAGCACGATGCCTCCAGTGATGCACCACAGCAGTGCCCGCGTCTCAGACTCCTGCGGGAAGAAGGTAGTGTCAGGAAGATGGTGTCAGGGAGGTGGTGTCGAAAGGGTGGTGTCAGGAAGGTAGAGTCAGGTAGATGGTGTCAGGGAGGTGGTGTCGAAAGGGTGGTGTCAGGAAGGTAGAGTCAGGAAGATGGTGTCAGGAAGGCAGTATCAGGAAGGTTTGACTCACGTTGACACCCGACATGGTCCTGTGCTGACGGTGACGGTGACGGAGACTGTAATGCTGACGTTGGTGTTGTGACGCTGCCTTGTTATTGTTACTCTGTTGAAGTGAGAAACAGTGTATCAACAACACGTTATCGTAGGAAACATTCTTTTATCTCGTTTTGTTTACAAGCAACGATGATAATATTTTAACTTTGTTTCGCTCTCGTAAGTTTGGTCGATATGAAAAACTAACACAGACTTCATTCATTCATTCATTCATTCATTCATCCACCCATTCACTCCAACTGCTATAAAATACGTGTTATGCTATGGTGGAGGGGGTGGAGGAGACTGCAGTGGGAGCGGGTAAACAAAGTGAAAGGTTACAAAGAAATAGTGTTAGGAATGATGACAAAACTAAATTAGGCAGGGAGTTAAAACCTAAACGCTACAAAGAGAGGACTTGGTACACGACTAACTTAAATGTCTACTACGCAAACAGTAGAAGTATGAGAAACAAAATGGGTGAAATTAGGGCGTTGGTATATACCGAAAAAAATCGATATAATAGCATTTACTGAAACATGGATCAACCTAGACTCACGTGAGTTACCTGTCGCATACCAAATTGCGGGTTACAAATTATTCCATACCGTTGGGCAGATTAGGAAAGGAGGCGGAGTAGCAATCTATGTCTGGGATAATCTGAAGTGTGAAATAAATAACGAATTAAAAGCTGAGCGGAATACAGAAACAATTTGGATATAATTAATCGATGGTAGGGAAAATTAATCACAGGAGTAATATATAGACCTCCTAATCTTGATAGAGTTAATGAGCGACTTATTTCGGATGAAATGCGCAGGGCTTCCAAAGTCTGTATAGCAGGCGACTTTAGCTTTAGCCAAATAGATTGGATTGACCTTACGGGTAACTCAGAATCAGAGGATTTTCTTGAAACAATCTAGGACTGTTTCCTAAGCCAACAGAGAAAACCTCATTAGTATTGTCGAGGTAGGGAATGAACTTTCTAACAGCGATCACAAAGAGATAAAATTCCAGTTAGAATTTCAGGGCAGTCACAAGGAAAATTCCACTTAAGTCTCAGATTTCAAAAGGGCAAACTTTGACAGTTTGAAGAGGCAGCTGAGAGAAGGGGTATCGCGCTTGGGGGTGAATTATATGACCTTACACAATATACCCACAGAGGGCGACCTCACCTTACCTGGAGACCTGACGCTTGAGGATGACTTGATAACGAGATCTGAGGTTGACGAGATCCACAACAATTTAAATAATGAGTTACTTGATGCACAAAGGCAGAACATACCATACAGAAAACTCAGATCAAACCACAATGACCCTAAATGGAAAAAATAATTATTTAGAGAATATTATTGGACAAAGGAAGGTTATAGGTAGGAGAATAAATCGTGGTGAAGTTTACCTCCGAGATTATTATAAGGTATTGGCCGGTAGGGTTAAGACCGAGATAAGAAAGGCAAAAAGGAATAATGAAATGAAGGTAGCAAGGGAGGCGAAGTCAAACCCCAAGGGATTCTCTCAAATGTATCAAACTAAAACATGAGAAAAGATTGGACCAATACAGTCAGATACCGGCAAACTAACTGATAACGACGGAGAAATGAGCAATAATCTGAATAAATATTTTTCAACAGTTTTCACCACCGAAAATTTAAATATGATACCCGAGGCACCGACTCTACATAGACAGTGAAGAAAATAAATTAAGCGAGATAGCAATGACTAGTAACGATGTTAGTAAGCAAATAGACAAACTAAAGCCTAATAAGACGCCAGGTCCCGACAGCGAGGTCATCCTAAAACTATATCTTGCGCTTGTGAGACCTCACTTGGATTACGCAGTTCAATTCTGGTCACCGTATTACAGAATGGATATAGAATCCTTGGACATAATTCAGAGGAGAATGACAAGACTAATCCCGGGCATTAGGAACCTTGATTATGGAGACAGGTTAAAGCTTCTTAATTTGCACTCCCTCGAGAGACGTAGAGTGAGGGGCGATATGATAGAGGTGTATTAATGGAAGTCAGGGCTGAACAAAGGGGACATTACAAAGGTACTCAAACTATCCAACCAGGAGCGAACTCGCAGCAATGGTTTTAAATTAGAGAAGTTTAGATTTACTCGCGAAATAGGTAAACATTGGCTTGGAAATAGAGTAGTGGATGAGTGGATCAAGTTATCAAATATCATCATTAACTCGAATACGCTGGATAGCTTCAAACATAGGTTGGATGGATATATGAGCAATGGGGGTTGGGTGTAAATGGGACTGCTCAGTATGGGCCAATAGGCCCGCTGCAGCTTCCTCCGTTCTTGTGTTCTTGTGGTGTTCCTCTGCCACAACAAACCCAATATATCCATTTGGTTTACCTCTGCCGTTTCACATAACCATCACCAGCTTGTAATTCCATGGCGTTACATAAAGTACAAATACAGTTTATGTATTTTTTCTTATATCAATACACTATATACTGAAAAAAAAATCATTAATACAGTGAAAGACCAATTGTATACACTGACATAGTTTACCGGGTAGGCAGTGTCGGGTCAAAGTCTTGTTCGTATTACTGTGTTGTATAGTAAAACACCCGCCAATATAAAGCATAATGAAGCTCAAATATTTGTTTCCTTGTAATGAGCTTATGTAGGTTTATCTAGAATACACCGTAGGATAATACTTTGACATACATAAGTACACTGTAACACACTGAACCATGATACAGGATAATACGGTATTATCATCGAGAGGTCGACTGTAAGCTCAATCAGTGATACAAAAATTTATACAACTGATGCACAAGGTATTGCATACAGTTAATTTAAATCACAACGTCACGACGGAAAATACCGAGTACTGTACTTTACTGAAACTTTCAAAAATACAAAATACAGAAAAATTAACTGTAACTTCACTTTTAGAATCAGTTTAGGTGATGGTAAAACTCTCTACTGTACTGTACCTACTAGGATAACAGAATAGCTCCGACTGTCGCTAAAAATACAACGAGCATCTATAATAACGCCAGTGATATCCGGTGTGTGTGTGTCATCACATCCATACAGACTTCCGGAGAATTTTAGTTTTGTAAGATAAATTTTCCTCATAACTGTAGATGTAATATTACCCATCAAGGAAAAAAAAAAGTCCAAAATGTCGGTGGAATTACACTTTGACTACCTTTCTAGATTAATTTCACGTGTGTTTGTCCGTGGGGAGGGGGTACTTCTGGAGGGGCTGTTCGTGATACTTGGGTCGTGTACTTGGGTCGCGTATTGGGGGTGGTGTCCGTGGGGAGTTCTTTGAGAGTGGGTTTGTTTATGAGGGGGGTAACGGGATATGAGGTGTGGAGGGAAGGGAAGTCGGGGTAGGATATCACACAGATACCGTCTTATCTTCCCTGGACTAGATTTATGTCACCTACCACCACGGAAATGACACGGAGATGCTTACGTGTCACGGCAAGGTCCTGAGACTCGTGTCATTCAGAGGTCACGTACAGGGATATAAATTAGCGAAGGTGATAGGGACAGGTATTGTGTGTGAGAGTTGAAAATATCTGTTCCCTCACCGCCCGACGGGTTTGGGAGGTATTAGAATGACCCTGTCTGTGTGTCTGTCTGTCTACGACTATCCGTTTTTGTCTTTCTGTCTCGGTCTGGGTGTGTGTATGTGTCTGTCTTTGTTTATGTGCATGTCTGTGTATTTGTATTCCCACACATCGTCAATAATATTATGGAAATTATTTGCACTAAACATCATGAAGACCTCACCTCACCTCAAAGCACCCCACCCCACCCTACCCCACCCGACCCCACCCCACCCCACCCCACCCCACCCTACCCTACCCCACCCTACCCTACCCCACCTTCCTTTGTTCAATAAGATAAAAACGGCAATCTGGGGTTTCTCGTCTTACTGTATCTAATTAACTTTACACATTTGCTCGAAACAGGGCTAATAAAGTACTTCGCCCAGTATGGGCCAATAGGCCTGCTGCAGTTTCCTCCATTCTTATGTTCTTATGTTCTTATTCAATGTCACGAAGTGTAAGAGGATGCACCTGGGGCGTACCAACGGTAAGGAAGCGTATCATATGTCCCAACGGGATGAAGAAACTGCGCTAGTTGAGACTGTGTGTGAGAAGGATCTAGGTGTGTATGTTGACAATGAGCTGAAGTTCTCGGGCCATTGTGAGAAGAAGGTAAATCAGGCATATAAATTATTGGGTCTTATAAGAAGGTCGTTCAGATATCTAGACGGTCAGTCCCTCATAACGATCTTCAAGAGTGAAGTGCTTCCCCATCTGGAGTACTGTCATCCCGTCTGGTCCCCGAGATATGCTAGGGACTGTCAGTTGGTTGAAAATGTTCAAAGGAGGGCCACCAGACTGGTGCTTGCACTTCGGCACCTCAGCTGCCCTGAGAGATTGGAGCGCCTGAACTTGCCTAGCTTATACTACAGACGGGTAAGGGGGAACCTAGTTGAGGTGTATAAGCATCTCAGGGGGCACTACTCAGTTGAGTGTACTTACTTGGAGCTGGCGGACGCTCGCCCCACAAGGGGTCACAGCTCAAGATTGAAGAAGCCGCAAGTCCAGAAAACCGTGAGGGCAAACTTTTTCGGAGTGAGGGTTGTAAACCCTTGGAACAATCTACCAGAGAGTGTTGTGACGGCACCGAGTGTGAGCTCTTTCAAGACAAGACTTGACCAAAACTGGAGCGGGTTCAGGTACATTCAGGAGCCGGTGCATGCCCAGTATTTGCCAACAGTGCGTGACAGAGACGTGACCGATCGCCCGGGTGGCTAGCCAGCCGATCTTTTGGTGAAGAAGATAAATGAAAAGGAAAAGTAATCAGAGACGTGACCGATCGCCCAAGCGGCTAACAAGCCGATCAGTGGCGAAGAGGATAAAAGTAAAAAGTAAAAGTAACACAAAACAACAGAAAGCGAAGTGCCAAGAGGAATGCCACGGGACCGCATTTGAAGACAGTGTTGACCCAGACGTTGACGGCCAACACATTAGATCACAACAGATGGAAGAAGTTGTAAGAAATTGAAAGAAATTGAAAGGAGAAAGCTACTGGGCATAATAGTGAGGTTTTAGGTATAGAAAGCGAAGGTGTGGGGCGAAATGTGGAGGTTTCTGAAGAGGAGCGTAAGGATTATGGGTAAAATAGCCAGGGTTAGGGCCAACTTTAGCTTGATTTACACAAAATGACGAGTACTACGGACAAAATAGCCAAGTGTATGAACAAAACAGCCTCGATTATGAACAAAATAGCCAAGAGTATGAACAAAACAGCCAGGCTTAACCAAATAACAAGCGTTAGACCCCCATCGAAGTTCAACAAGCAAGAGGAGAGGATGGGGATGGAAGCGATAACACAACCAGGATACACACACATACACAGCCACGATAACACGTACAAAAGATAACACAACCAAAAGATAACACAGGCGTTTCTCCGTATCATATCCTGTTCGGCTTTATTAAAAACAGGGGGACTTTGGTATTAACTAAGGGAAGATAGATTAACATAAATAAGAGAGATAATAAGAAAGATTGAGGGAGAGAGGGGGAAGGAGGGAGGAAAAGTGAAAGAGTGTGTTTGTGTCTGTGCGGACGTTAGGGTATAGCGTCCCCTGAAGCCGAATTACTATTGTGACTTTTTTTTTTTTTTGGCAATTATTAAGGTATGATGTTATATTTTGGTTATGGTGATTTATCCCTTTGAGTACGATGACTTATTCTCTTGAGTACGATGAATTAACCCCTCGAGTACTATGAATTAACCCCTCGAGTACGATGACACCCCTCGAGAGTACGATGAATTAGCCCCTCGAGTACTATGAATTAACCCCTCGAGTACTATGAATTAACCCCTCGAGTACGATGACTTAACCCCCAAGTACGATGACTTAACAACCCCTTAAATACGATGACAACATCTTAAATCCGATGACTTAACATCTCAAATACGATGAATTTACCCCTTAAATATGATGACTTAACCCCTTAAATACGATGAATTAACCCCTTAAATACAGTGACTTAACCCCTTAAATAAGATGACTTAACATCTTATATACGATGAATTAACCCCTTAAATGCGATGAATTAACCCCTTAAATATGATGAATTAACCCCTTAAATACGATGAATTAACCCCTTAAATACGATTACTTAAGCCTTTGAAAGATAGTCTATTTACTCTCGTGTTTTTGTACCGCCAATAGGCTTCTGACGTCGCAGCAGCCTTCACCACACCATCTGACGTCACAGCAGCCTCCACCACACCATCTGACGTCACAGCAGCCTCCACCACACCATCTGATGTCACAGCAGCCTCCGTCACACACATAACATCATGCTCAGTCTAGTAGGTGTTTGGATTTTTTACGTTGGGGGTCAGATTGTGGGGTATGGGATTTTTGTGTTCACACTCAGGATGGGTTGGAGAAAGGAAACTCACAATGTGCTCTCTGTATACATGTTGTATTGGATGTACAATGCAGCTTGGTGCTGGGAAGGCAGCATGGTTACAAGCGTGGTGTAGAGAGAGCTGGTTGGTGAGGGTGCTCAGAGGAGGACCAGCTTGTGGGTCGCCATGCTCGCCGGCGGGAGCGAGGACCGCCAGGCAGGCGGAGGAGGAGGTGTTGCTGGCTGGTTGGTGTGGGTAGAAAGAGAGAGACCACCACGAGGTCAGGTCTTAAATAGCGGGGGGGGGGGGGTAGGCGTGGCTTAGTAGTTGACCCCCGCTCCGTGATGTATGGCGGCGTTGGTTGACCTAGACCACGAGGCATACACTGGGGAATTCGTGGGGTCGTTTACGCAGCGACAAACAGCGTTTGTAGGGGAGAGATCCACTACAAGATCAAAACACTGAAAATTATATCACCCCCATTCTGTTTATTTCACCTGGTCATAAAATAGCCTTACCTGACCCTAACCTAATCCAAACGTAATGTAACATAACTTCCAAGGTAAGTAGCATTAGGGTGTTTATACATCATGCGTAATAACTTAGGGGGGGGGTTAATCTTCAGGTGATGTGTTCGTTCCTTAACTCTCCCTCCCACCTTCCCCCCGGCAGGATACTGAGTCCCGGACACTGTTATGGTTCATCACACTGGGGATTGTTATGGTGTGCCTTCTCATGGCTTTCATCACCATCCTTCTGATTCGTTTCAACGTCGTCCAAGCCGCCGCAGGTAGGTCGTGTGTGTGTGTGTGTGTGTGTGTTAAGAGAGAATCACCTCATATGTGTCAAGTGTCAGACAGGTGAGAGAGATCAAAGGCATGATTTTCATCTCTATCTCCCCCTTTCTCTCTTTATATTTTAAGTAACATCCAGGTGGCTATGCTATTGTGTAAATCTCTCTCTCTCTCTCTCTCTCATTTCCTTTTCACTAAACCTCTTGTGTCTACTCTTCTTCAGCACGGCCATCCATAAACCTCAAGTCCAAAACAAGGTCTCGAGTCAAGGTGCAGGATGTATCTAACCTACAACTCGCCATTCCCCCGTACGCACCTCCGCCGGCTCCAGCCTTCCCAAAGGTAAGCTACTTTCCCTCCCCCTGGTGCCCAAAAACCTAACCTAACCTAACTTTTCCAGAGGTAAGGTTTAGAATAGATAAGGTAAGGTATGGTTAGTTAAAGTAAGGTTAGCTTAGGTTGCTTTAGGTTATGTAAGGTTACATTAGGTCAATTTAGTTCAGGTAACGACATAAAAACATATAATTTGTTCAGTGGATTTTTTCAGGATCATCACCAATCTCACCATTACTCTCCCATGATCACCATTACTCTCCCATCATCACCATTACTCTTACCATCACCATTACTCTCTCACCATCACCATTACTCTCCCATTAATCACCATTACTCTCTCACCATCACCATTACTCTCCCATCATCACCATTACTCCCCCATCATCACCATTACTCTCCCATGATCACCATTACTCTCCCATCATCACCATTACTCTCTCACCATCACCATTACTCTCCCATCATCACCATTACTCCCCCATCATCAACATTACTCTCCCATTAATCACCATTACTCTCCCATCATCACCATTACTCCCCCATCATCACCATGATCACCATTACTCTCCCATGATCACCATTACTCTCTCACCATCACCATTACCCTCCCATCATCACCATTACCCTCCCATCATCACCATTACTCCCCCATCATCACCATTACTCTCCCATTAATCACCGTTACTCTCTTACCATCACCGTTACTCTCTCACCATCACCTTACCCTCCCATCATCACCATTACTCTCCCATGATCACCATTACCCTCCCATGATCACCATTACTCTCCCATGATCACCATTACCCTCCCATGATCACCATTACTCTCCCATGATCACCATTACTCTCCCATGATCACCATTACTCTCCCATGATCACCATTACTCTCCCATGATCACCATTACCCTCCCATCATCACCATTACTCTCCCATGATCACCATTACCCTCCCATCATCACCATTACTCTCCCATGATCACCATTACCCTCCCATGATCACCATTACTCTCCCATCATCACCATTACCCTCCCATCATCACCATTACCCTCCCATGATCACCATTACTCTCCCATCATCACCATTACCCTCCCATCATCACCATTACTCTCCCATCATCACCATGTCTCTCACTCCTCCCTGCAGGACCGTGACTACAGCTCGGTGTCATCAGAGGACGAGCACCATTATGAAGACATTAGGGTGTACCAGGATCCAGATCATATGTATTACGACTTAGGTGATACTGCCAATGGTAAAGTAGCATCCTCTTAGTAGAAACCCTTTTTTAAGTAGATACCTTTTAAGTAAAGATCCCTTAAGTATATACTGTTTAAGTATCTTTTAAGTAGAAACCTCTTTTAAGCCAATCAAACAATAGGCGTACCATCCCCATATTTTAGGGTTGGCGACCACAGTCCTCTATTCAGGTTGTTTATCCTCTTAGGTATCGTATTTCTCTGGGGACCTAGTTTTTAATATCATTCATCCATCCCAGTCTCTGCCTTCCCTGGCCCTCCTACTCTCAACTTTGCTCATTTATATTTCTGTTATTATCTCCTCATCCCTAATTATATAACTTAAATATTTAAATTTTCCTTTTCTGTACATTTCAAGTATTTTTCTTGGAGTTTTTGCTAACCTTAGTACTTCTTCATTTGTTTTCCTCTCAGTGTAGCTTATTCTTAACATTCGCCTATAACACCACATTTCAAAGGCCTCCACCACTTTCTGGAGTCTGCAGAAAATGTCCACGCTTCTGGCCCATACATCAGTCCTTGCCATGTTAAGCCTTTCAACAGCCTTTTTCCCAAATTGAAGTCAATGCCACTTTCATCAGGTCCTTTAGATTATTAATTGCTGTTTTTCTTTCCCTAATCTTGATTTGATTTCTCCAATATATATCATCACAGCTAATGTTACTTCCCAAATAGTACACAAAATTGTTCACTTGTTTAAGTTCCCTCTTGCCCACCATAAAAGCAGTATCATCTGCTTAGCGTTTATCTTAATGCTGTACCTGTTTAACTTTGAACCAATTATTAATTTCATTATTTACTAACTCTGCAGCCTCCTGTTGCCTGTAAGATTCTTTAAAATTATAATATCTCCTTCATTAATGCCTATTTTCTCCAAGACCTCTACAAATTTATTGTTGATTTGGAAACTTTTAAAATAGAGAAGTCTTGAGCAAAATTTTCTTTGACGAACAATTTAAACAAAAACCTCTTAAGTAGAAACCTCCTCCATACAGGGTCAAATTGCTCATCAAACTACGATACCTTAAACGACTATGACAACGCCTAAATAACACCCGTGGACCTCATCAACGCCTGCATGAGACCAGAGGACCAAAATGGCACGTGTATTAGCCGAGAAGGCGATCACTGGACATACCACGATTTGTTTCCCGGCAAAGTAGCCTCCAGTCTGCCCGGCTGAGTACCTAGCCACTTCTTTCCTTATTCTACATAGGCAATGTAGGTATACAGTATACATAGTGAAGGTACACAAACAATGCACATAGAGTCATGGTATAAAAAGAAGGTGAACAGAAATAAAGTCACAGGAAAAAAAGTCACTTGACTTGTTCACATTGACAACACAATATATATATGATGGCATATTGCACGTAGGTTAGGTTTTCCGTGCCTTTTTTTTCTGTGACTTTTTTCCTGGATTCTACAAACACAGGTAAGCACTAAGTTAATTCGACCAGGGATAGTCCAACAAAGCCACCTGTTGTACATTTCCAGTAAGGTGTGACAGAGAAATTTATCATTGCATTACAGTCGATATTCAAAGTTACAGAAGTTCTATTTACTGTATTAGAAAACAATCTATAGACTACAATGGTGAAAACAGCAACTCTTGATGTATTCATAATATATATAACCACGGTGGTAATTTATTAAACACATAGATATAAATAGCTTATATCGGTAACAGGAAGAAAGCATCCTGGTGCCGAAGATAATGCTGTGCTTCCTGTGTGCCTCCTGCTTGTTGGTCATGTGTTGTCGAAACCAAATGTTATTAGAGTAAGTCATATGTTACGATATTTTTATTGTCGAAGCCAGAAATTACTATACTAAGGGTCGGCCAGATGTTACTTTTTTTTATATTCTCAAAGCCAGATACAATCCACGCATTCACGAAGCTAGATGTTACCATACTAACTAACTACGTATAGTTCGGCCTGATGTTACAATCTCTGTTACAGCATTCTCAGAGCCAGATATTAATAATCATTATATTATCAGAGCCTGAACTTGCCTAGCTTAAACTACAGATGGGCAAGGGGCGACCTAATTGAGGTGTATAAGCATCTCAAGGGGCACTACTCTGTCGAGTGTCCTAACTTGGAGCTGGCGGACGCTCGCCCCACAAGGGGTCACAGCTCAAGGTTGAAGAAGCCGCAAGTCCAGAAAACTGTGAGGGCAAACTTTTTCGGAGTGAGAGTTGTGAACTCTTGAAACAATCTACCAGAAAGTGTTGTGATGGCACTAAATGCGAGCTCTTTCAAGACTAGACTTGACCAACACCGGAGCAGGTTCAGGTACATTCAGGAGTCGGTGCATGCCCAGCACTTGCCAACAGTGCGTAACAGAGACGTGACCGATCGCCCAAGCGGCTAACGAGCCAATCAATGGTGAAGAGGATAAAAGAAAAAACAGAAAAGATATTATCAGAGCCAGATGTTACGAGCCATATATTCTCAAAGCCAGATGTAAATGATACACAAGGCTCCCTCACCTTGACGTCAGCCTGAGATAAGATCTGGCTGCCTCCCACAATCTATATCATGAAGATGCTGTGATCTGGCTGTTGTGAGAACAGTACTGTACTGAATATCCAGCTAAAATATATATGTTTTTTCCCTCTAAGTATTTTTAGGTAAAGTTTGGTACTACTTGTAAATGATGTAAGTTTGTGATTTATAATTGATAAATTGTGTTTACTATGTAAATTTAGTACAGGTACCTGTATGTGTAAATGGTGTATTGTAAGGTTTAGTATTAGTAAATTAAGTACTATAAGTTTGGTATGTGTAAATGTATTGAAATTTTTCCATTTGTAAATTAGATCTTGTATAAAGTATAAGATTTTGTACTGTACTGTACTGTAAACCCTGTCCTTTTGAAACTTGTATACAGTACTCATTTACTAATACAGTACATACTGTATTAGAGATACAGATTGCGGTTGACACTGATCGCACTGCTCTTTAGTACATCAGTGACTTCAGAAAGATAGAATATTCTTACGGTAATTGTTTCTCCAAATGGCTTTTGTAAATTTTATTGGTTTCGTAACATTAATTACTAGCCTCCTTTAATTTTTCGCTTGTGATTTTTAGGGCATCTTTGTTATTAACTAAATTAGTGTGGGTATGTATTACATCATTGAGAAGTGTAAAAGCAAACACTGGCAGAAGCAGGTTACAACTCTGTCATGTTTAAAATGTGACATGTTTATTATATATCATATATTTCATCAGTAAATGTTTTATAACTGAGGGTATAATTACATAGTTAAGGAACATAACATACAACTGTTATATTTTGTATTACGACATGTGTGCATCATCATTTAATCAATTTTCTGTAAACTGGGAGTATAATTATGTGATTAAATAACATACTATACAATTTTCTAAGTTACAATTCTGTCTTATGTCGTCTGCTACAACTGTGTACCTGTACTGTACTTAATAATCTGACATGTGTACAGTTGGGGTCAAAAGTTTGCTCCCTCAGCAAAATGGAGCAGCATCATCCCCAAACGAGATACAGTACAACAATTAGGCTAAATCAATTCGGAGACTCATTCCCGTGACTCAGTTTCACCATGAGGAGCCAATTTTTGCCCCTGACTGTACATCATCAGTTTATTAATATTCTATATCTAGGGGTATACAAGGTTAAACAACATAGCATACAATTTTCTAAGTTGAAATATGATACACGGTTATAGTACTAATAATTTTTTTATAAACACGATTGACGAGAAAGCTGCCTCACAGACATAGGCGTTTCCAAATTACCCGGTATACTAGAACCTTGATAACTCGATGTTTAACCACTGAATGTCTCTTTGATAAAGTAATCCAAATCTCTGACATGTCATCATTAATGTCAAAATTCACCCGTGCCTCATTGTCAGCCTGCAATCCTCCAATTTCGAGCACAAAAGAGCCACTCTGTTTTACATCTGTCTTAAACGGAAACTAAACAAAATCATAAGGTTCAGTAAGCAACTCAGGGAATCGATCATTGAAATTTGCTGCCATTTTCTTTCCACTTCTGTGGAAACATAATAGAGAGTGACTAAGCTGAGAGCAGTTCACAGGCAGGAATGTGGAACTTCTGTTGCAAAACGTGTCATCAGGGCAAGCCTGACCTGTTCTGACACAAGGAGAATAACTGCATTAATCCCTTGACCATAATTTATGGTCCCGACTTAACGAGATGGTACCCATTGGCCACATCCTTCAGTCCTTGACACCTGGAATAATAATAATAAAAAAAAATTCACGTGTGACCGCTACAAAACCCACGTGACTCCAGTTACCCCATGCGCTCTATGAGAGCCCAGCAACACCCTAAGAGTTCCATGTAACCCCATAATCTCTATGAAGCATATTGCGACCCATTTGGGGCCACGACCCAGTGTTTGGGAACAGCTGCTTTAAAAGATGCAGTACCAAGAAATAGAACAGCCACCCTCTCCTTTATATATATATATATATATATATATATATATATATATATATATATATATATATATATATATATATATATATATATATATATATATATATATATATATAAGCAAATAACTACTGAATGGGAACTTCGCTGGCACACACACCTGGATCCTCCTTACTTGCTCAGTTTGTACTGTCAGCATAAATATTAATAATTGGTGCACAATTAGTGTGTTTATTTAGAAATGTCTATAATGAATGATTTTATATCAAATAAACAGAGAGTATGTTTATCATTTATTGAAGAATTCATACATTTCATTGACTTAGCAAAAAATACAGAGCTTCACATAACAAACACTTCCACTCACACCCAGTTATTTTAGTATCAATCACAGACTTATACTTTAAACAGCAATATTTGGTACAAGTTATGCACAAGAGGGAACATTGTTCCCATTCTGTGTTACTGAATCAGGAGACTTGAAGAGTAGTAGTCACAGGTATGATATTATCCGGTAAGCATAATAATAGATTCTAAACTACAAAAAAAAAAGTGAAGATATTAGTAATAAGTACAGTGGTACAAGAGCAAATAATGGAGTTAAGGAATATTCCCCCAGGTGTAGTGTGGAACTAGTCCCAAGAGCTTTGGTGACATACTGACTCTTAAATATAACATGATAAACACTTTGACATTTTCATGATGATTGAAGGGAAGAGTTTAGTTACCTTAGTTGAGAGTACAGATACACCCCAGGTTGCCTTATATTGCATTATCCATATTTTAAAAATAAATACAATATCACAGGTAACCTGGAAATGGTGTCTCCTCAGTTTTGACATCTCAATTGCCAGGATAAGTTCATGTAAGAACTATCCTTTTATCCATATTGTCTTGGAGTACTCTGGACATTTTTACTTCTTTAGAGTGCCTTTAGCCCTTGTCTGCATGATTGTGATCAATAATTTTCCTGCAATATTAATGTCCTGCAAGATGAGGCCACCTCCAGAGCTGGAACAATCTAATGAAATGGCATAATAGACAAGTACATATTACTGAACAAAACAATGTATACCAATATTGTACTGTATATGCCAGGTGAGTGTCAGCACCAGTCACCCATCTGAGCAGAAGCCAGAGCTAAAGGTACGTGACTTAAGTTCACTGACTGAGAAGTCAGCAAGTTACTGACAATGCTACAAATATACTTCAGTGTATATTGCTAAAATTATTCTTTATTCATCACTTTACACGTATGAACCCTTTTGGGACTTAAAGCTTTTATGCCTTGTGTTGTAGTTCCTTATTTTCTCTTTAACTCTCTTGTTCTACAAGTGTTTCCAAGTTTTGGTGATAATTCTTAAAAATGTAAATATGAGATTTTGTAGAAATACTCCACTTAGCTTCCAACTCTGAAGGCAGGAAAATAATATTACTGTACACAGTTCATATACAAATATTTATATATTATAAAAAGAAATCAAGATAAACATATAGAGTAAATATATAGTGTACTGTGTGTAGATCATGAAAGATAACAAAATGCAAATTCAAAGAAATTTAAACCAAAACAATGAAGACACAATCAAATGATCACAATAATATCTTAAACTGTAATACAATCTTTCCATTAATTAACATTTCTTAATACAATCTAAATCCAAGTCAAACCTTGCCACCAATATAATATTAGTTACCAGCCCCAGATATAACAGTCACCCACCGCTATCTATGACAAGTACCCATGAAGCAGCAGCTTCCATGGTGACATAAAACAACAAAAGTAAAACTAATACCAAATAACAATTCTGTATTTAGAAAAATTAAGAATTAGGTCAAGTAAAATGAACTTTCCAAGATTATTTACATATTTCTACGGAAAACAAAGTTTACTTCTGAAGGTTAAACTTAATTGATTTTTTTGCATTTACACTAATGGTATGGAACATGTATGAAGAAGATATTTTAACCAATGAACAATTCATTAATAAAAGATACCTTTGCTTCAATAAAAGTATTCTTAATGAAAACAAGATACAGTATTACAGTTATGTAACACTGTACCCTGTATACAGTACTGTATGCCAAGAATATATTTTATCCATAACTTGATACACACACCTCTTGGTGATCACTAACTTCATACCCATTAAATAACTGATAGTATATAAAGCATTGTTTACATTTTACCTACAAGCAAATAACGCAAATGACTAGCAAACTAACTATATAGTACACAACATTAAAATAAAAGTGAAATTCAAAATTGGAAGTGTGTGCCATTTTAGTGGTACAGTACAGTGTTTCCTTTATGCTTACAACTTCAATGATGAACTGGAAGCTGAGATCAACACACCATACACTGCATTACTTTTGCAATTACAGTACAGGCAACCATCACATCCAGTTCACTATTTCCGATTTCAAAATAACAGTGACACGTGACAAATATAAATGTGGATCAATGGGTCATAATGGGGCTCAAATATAGCTTAGATATTGTTTATGGCACACACATGTGTGTGTGAGAGTGTGGATGCAAGGATGTTTATAGTCTACGGGTGTGCAAACCAATGTCCTGAGAACACTTGTGAATTTTTGCATACAGTATGTTTAAGTTCAGGGGTTCAAAGCTGGCATGTCACACACTTTTGGGAATACAGTATAGGCACAGTTTATATCTTATCTTTATCTACATTTGCAATACTGTTTGAACAAATAGAAGAAGAATTGCAAAAACAAAGGAAATAAAATGCCAAGCCAATGATAAATTATTTAGTGATTACAAATGAATTTAATAATATTTTTTGTACACAAAATATTTAGATTTGACTAAGGCTTCAACTGGATTTAGATGGGCAGAAGAGATGTCAGGTCTTTATGTGATAGGCTTGTTATTATAAAGATGTTATAATCTTATTAACACCAAAAATAAGTAATCTGCTCTGGATCACTCAATGCAGCCTCTCTTTGACAATTTTCTGCACTAGTCTCTGAGACAAAACCATGAGAGACAGTTGGACAAATGAATTTCTGTTGTGACTGGATAGCCCAAAAAATGGCTGTGGTGTGATGAACAGACAAATGACTAAAAATCTCACCTTCCTCCCCTGTACTGTACTGTATTTGGGCATGAGGGGTGCCGGTAGTAATAATTATTGTTCGTCTTTGAAGACAATCATGCACATATGATCTGCCTGCTTTTCATCGCATGTTATGAATAAGGCCTACAACTGTACTGAGAAACATGCTAAAACACACTACCTGTGCAGTACTTCTCTTACTCAATTTTCATGATACAGGTAATATGAATATATTTAATTAATCACAATATAGAAACATTGAGGGGGCACTTTGATAGTAAGTCATACTTGTATACTGTAACCCCAGCTTTTATATCTGTATTATATACTGCATATAAACAATAACATCAGTTGGTTAGCAATACGGTATATACTCTCCTACAGCTGATAACTATTAGTTTGAGCAAACAGTAATTACCTTTAAATTAATATCAATGCCTTCAAACAATGCACATATTGAAACCAGCTACATTAGCACTAAAGTACAATATCACATCCCTACAATAGTAATAGAGTTAATAAGCCTAAGTAATCCCAATAAGAAATTAACCATATCTTAATGCCCCTTTACAATTTTGAACTCATCTGTTCTCAAAGATGATGGCACCAATTGTCAACACCTAGACATTTCAGTTGGTTTCTGGTTATGTTACTGAGTTCAGTTCAGTAACCTTAAGACAGATAAATGTTTGCATCCACCTCCTGTAGTACTCAGGCTATGAAACATTAACCCTAATGAAAAGAGTACTGTAGTGTATGTGAGAGAAGTTCCAGCAGCTGAAGTTTAGACAAAAGGATGAGAGAGAAAATACCATGATGCACATTCGCATGTCTACTGACTGGAACATACACAAAGGATAAACATTCACACAACATAAAGAAGAACCAGTATGCAATATAACTACTGTATATCAAAATCAGTATGACTACATTATGTACTATACCATAACATCATGTATGGTAATTAAAGTAAATGCACATCTACACTCATAAAGCTGTTTCTAATTACTTTTTCTCACGAAAAAGTATTTCTTACAAGTGATAAAAAATCCTTGTACAGTATGAAACAATTATCAGATGTTTTGAGTGTTGGGAACAAGGTTAATATTTCAAGGCACAGGACAACTGACTGACTGTGTAGTTTAAACCCTCACAATGATTCCTACCTTTGATCATTCCAATTCTCCTACACTGAGTCTCTCTTTATCAGTCACATTTCAACCCCCCCCCCCCCCCCAAGTCTCATACCTAAAATCTGTCAACTACTGTACAACTCTAATGTACTAAATCTACTTCCTCTATTGGTCATAATTCCATACTGAACTATCTGTCTCAATACTTTGGAGTAAATCTAAGAATCTCTCGGTAGATAAACTCTGCATTCTCCTCCTACATAACTCCTAAATATAACTTCTGACCTTCAGGACTTTGTTTCTACATTAGACACTGATTCAAAGACAATATATTTTGTGGGACTGTCCAATAATGAATGACTTATGGAAAAGCTTCAGGGAATTAACTTGCTAAAATTTGAATTAAAAAGTACAGTACAGGTACCTTGCTTTTTATCTTTGCCTCTTACTCATTGGATAGGTTAGGTCATGTCAGATCAGATTAGGTTGGGATAATTTAGGTCAAGCCAGATTAGGTTAGATTAAATAGGGTTAGGTAATATTCTGGACTTCCCAAACCATGAGATAATGGTTTAATCCTGTGACTAGGCAGGGTTGGTGGGGCATTATTCTGTTTCTCACTTATATGCATTCTATATACTACAGGAGAGATGAACTCTATGAAAAGTTGAGCAAATATTTAATATTGATAACTAAAAAAATATCAAAGACTAACTAATTTAATCTAATCAAAAGCATACTGGTAATCTCTAAAGTTAGTCAAGTACAGCAACCAGTTATGTAAAAATAGCGAGGTTGGCAATGAATATGACTGAGGCCAGACATAGAGTCAGCAGTATGTGGCAGAGGTCCACTTATAGCCAGAACACAGTAAAACATTTTTGGTAAACAACATTAAAAAGCTCCACTAATGTATATAATTGACTTAGAATTTCACAGTAGTCATGGTGGCCATGGACATTGTTGCCCCGGACTGTGATGTGTCACAAAACACCCTCTTCGTGGCCAATATGCTGGGTTCCTCCTCTATTTTGGTCATTGTGGACTTTACAAGAATTTTCAGACCTGATATATATATTTCTTAGAGATCTGATGAAGTCTGCTGATTAACTCAACTGTAGTACAGTACTTAAAGACAAAAACAGAAATGAACTAGATAAATTTCATATATGGAAGCCCCTCCCTACGCTTCAGCTCTTCATGCGTCACAACTGAAGTAACCAACCCTGACAATCCCTCAGGCAAATTTTGTAAAGTACTTATCAACATTTAATAAAAACTTAACCTAGGAAATTATTCATGGAACAAAGAGTAAATAAATGCATTACTCTGCTTTACTACACAACGATAAACTCAGCTAGGCAGTACTACACCCGGAGAATGAAGTAAACACTGAAATAACTGAACTTCACAGTACAGTCCTGTATAACTTAAAATGGAACACCTGAAGATTAGCATCCAAGCTTATTTCACATGATAGTTAACACCTTAATGTTAGCTGAGGTTAGGTTAGCATTAGAGTGGTTAATCTGAAAGTGAAATAAGCTGGAGTGCTAATCTTCATGTGAACCCAAAATATCTTTGAGAATCTTCTGAGATTTAATTGAAAGCAAAAAAATATGTGAATCGGTTTCAGATTAACCAACTCACAAATACTGTACCAAACTTGAATAATTAAATGAATTACTATGTACAGTATATAATCTTCAGGTTCATTATTGTGTAGTGTCCCCCAAAATTAAAAATACTACTGTACTGTAATATGTGAGTAAACCATTAATATAGATTATAAGAAATTAAATGCAAAATGTCAGAAAGGTGAAGCAAATAAATTATCATAGACAACAAATGATTCCCGGAAAGTAAGATTATATTACAGATTTTGGCCAAACATAGTAGACCTGCTTCAATATAGAAGAAACATTATTATATATCTGATGCTGGATGAGATAAGAGCAGAGGTATGCCAGCAAGAAGCACTTACACACTGATATAAGTTGGTCATTAATAGAGACTGGACAAAATGTAGTAAACTTAACACAAGAAAATAATTGTTAAAACTCTTTACTCCACACAATCATCCACACCACCACAGCTACTATTGGAACATAATCATTATAATTAACTATTGATTGTTATTATTCCCTGGGAGTACAGTAAAGTACTGCACTAGCTGTACTTGGCCAGATTGGCCAATCCTAATGGGTACTAATGCTAATTGTTGGGTTAGGTTAAGTTGGGTGAATGACCCTCACTGGTAATGCAAACAAAATTATATCCATATGAAAAGCCATATAGCAATTCTAGGTACAGAGTAGATCAGCTGACTCAGGATGACTATGGATATTCTTAAGTCAGGAAAGTAAAAAAAAATAATAGAACTGTAATAATCATATTGTACTATAATAATTATTATCTTGTTGCTACATCTACTGGGAGTCTGTAAAAAATTCTTTGTGAAGAGGCTATAAATTGTAGGAGTAAGGGAGAAGGGACACAATGGTAAGGGTAAATTGTTAAGAGGCATGAGACTAGTAACTCCAAACACTATGGTGCTTAAAGGCAGGTGTTGTACGGACTACTCTGATACTTTGATTTGAGCAGAAAATGGCACTTACAAGGAGATGGATGAATTACTGTACTGTACTAGATTATTTTTGATAATGTCAGTCGTGATCATAGGAATAATAAATGAAAGCCTATTTAACCTCAATGAAAACTTGCGAAGGTATCTATTAGTGTAGAAAATAGAGCAACTACAAAATAAGTCTATGTATTCATCACTAAGTAAGGATTATTGATTCCTGTTGTATATGATGAAGGCTCATCCATTCTCTGCTAAATACCTTCTGCAGTGTTTATTTGCTGGGTTAGATAATTTTTTGTACTGTCTTTCTTATTTAATCAGAAATGTTATGACTCATCAGTATTTTTTAATGACCACTCTCACAGTCCATGCAGGTAAGCCAGGGTTGGTTCAGCACCCCCTGTTATATCCCTGTATGACAAAATTAAGTCAATCATTGGCAGGGAGTGCTACTGCACCTGTGTTCAAAAATGAGAGCTTCATGTTTGACTATGGGAGCCATAGAGGGATATGACACACAGTGTATCAATATCTTGGTTTATCTACAAGGACTTTAGCTTCATATTATATTCTGGGATTAAATTATGAATCTTTGATATGCACAATGAGCTTTGTCCACACTAATACCAACTAATGGGAGAGGACTGTATGCAGATATATAAGGATCCCATATAAATGAATTTATGACAAAACAGGAAAAAATATCTTTTGTGTTCCTGAAAAATATTCATCTAACAGTTGTGTGACAAGTTCTATACAGATCTTGGAAGGGTTTCTGTTTATACTTCACATAGAGAGTAAAGCATTTGTTTTGTGTAAAGTAAATCAATTTGATGAAAGAGCTGATGCTCAAGGTTTTGAGAAGGACGGGATTCAAAAGGTCCACGGTTTATGTAATAAAAACAAATGTGAGAAACTAAAGCAACTCTCGGAGATGAAATTAATAAAGCTGTGTTCAGAGTTTAATTGTGGTTTAGTAAATAACTTTTCTATCATCAGGTAAATTAAAATTTTGACCTGCGAGCGAAGTGAATTGGGTCAGACATAAGGTGTATTGGTTAATTTAAAATTGAACCAAATGAACAAAACACAATTACATCAATATCTTTCACAAAACTCTGTCCCTTTTGTCCAATTCTCATGTAAAAATATATCAGTTCCATTATACACCTTACCACATTAAAAGGGACTAAATGTACATCTTTCATTTAAAAAAAATCAAATAAAACTTTCAGCTCAAGTTCACATATCACATGACTGGATTCTCAGAGGAAATTCTCACCACATCAACTGTATCTCAACCACATGTTATTGAAGACTCTTGGTTTATTCACACTAAGGCTGCTGTGCCATGGACTGTCACAAGAGTCAAATTCTTATTCATTGCATTGGAAAGATTTCTTTTTAATAACAAGAAAACAGATCCTTTGATGAGAGCTGCTTAGGTTGGAGTTTGCCTACTGACATAATGTATGATTTTTTTCTTTATACACCATAAGCTGACTCATCATCGCTGTTTGTTATGTAAACTAAATTTCAAACTTACAAACTTTAATAACATTGAAAGAAAATAAATAAAACTAAATACCGGTATAAAACCTAGGCACAGGCTCATGGCTGTGGTTGTGATAGGCTGGTACTGCCGAAGGTGTTGAGTTCTTCTAGCTTGGAGTAAGTAGGTGGAGTGAATTTTCTACGTAGGAACTTCAAGATGTATAGAGGAAGGCAGGAGACTAGTGTGATGACTATAACTTTCCAAAAGAAGTCTTTAGATTTAATGAAATCCCAATCTGAAATGGAATACAGTATAATAACAGCTGTTTTTTGCTTTTAGTGTTTGTTTTTATTTAATATTGTAAAACTCATAAAATTATGTTGTACAAGCTAAAACCTAGTGAGCAGTACTTACTAACCCTGGTACAGTAGTTGAGCAATTAAAAATGACCATATTGAACAGTGACTCTTGATTCTAGCCAAGTTGTGTCAAGCAGGCAATGGTTTGAAGGAAGAGGCCCTGATTTTATATTTAAAGCCCACTCATAGAATGTTAAAAGGAACTGAATAAAACCACTAAATGCTTCTGATGATTGTATATGAAGTGCACAGAACCAAAGTACGGCAAGTGCCTTCAATGAAAAACAGAGAAAAATGCAGCTAAAGTTTGCAACCTGCAAATTACCATAACTTTGGAACCTGTTAAGATATTAATGTGATTCAAGTGACAAGACTGTAGCATTAATAGTGCAGATTTAATTGATACTAGTGAAAGATATCATGCATATTATTTTTGGCCATACAGTACTGGCGTTAATCTTAATTTGGTTCTGTGCTCCTCATATAAGCTGTCTATTCCTTCACAAGAGTGTTTAGTCTCACAACTTGGTGAAGAATTTTTGTAATAATGCTATCGGTCAATATTCTCTGAGTACAGTACACTACATTGTACCACTTACACAAATATACTCACCAAAGTAATGCATAAAAATGATTGATAACAGATAGAAGCCGAGTGAGAGGAACTGTGCAACAATCATGAGGGGATGCCACGTGCGCACAGTCAGACCGACCATGAGCAACTCTGTTAAGATGAGCGACGTAAAGCTGATGCTCACAACGTGGATCAACTCGTCCTCAAACAGCAGCATTGCACCGTACATAAGCACCCCACCTATAGAGAAATATGGGTTTTAGTAGCTAAAGCTAATTCCCTGTATATGAACAAACATAAGCTAACATAAACTGGCTTACATGGGGCAAATATATGTACTATATTCTGAGTGAAAAATTCCACTAAAAGTTTACTGCATTCATCAGGGTAACATTGTTTCCAAGTTATAATACAGTAGAACATTGATTTAAAGCGATTCAATTTAAAATTATTGATTTAAAGCAACACCCACAATTAAGAACAATATTAATTTAAAGCGAATCTTTCCTATTTTACACGAGTTATTCTGGTGCATCATATGGAAATACACACTATTTTAAAATTTGCGCCTAATGTCACCCGCCAGACGCGTCTCTGGGCACGCTACACGGCTGCCCGCCACCCTCCCACATCCTCAGTTCTCGCACTGACGCTCTAGTGAACGGACATATTGTATGACACTATCTCCTTCTACCACGTGCATCAACCATCACCACTATGTCCAAGCGGTCAGCCACTACATCAATAACTACCCCAAAAGACTAAGAAATCAAGGCAAGCAATTACAATGAAGGAGATAATCAAGGTGCTGGAAGGTGCTTCAAGTGTGGGGCGCCAATTTGAACAGTGATGTGGATAATGAGCTGGTCGAGTTGGGCTCTGCATCTTCAGAGGATGAATTACCTAGCTAAAGTTGAGTGAAAATCTATTTTAGATAGCATAAAGTAATTAAAACTTAAGTTGAGAGGAAAGTGAAAGTGCTTGGTGAGTCAGACGGGAGGTGAGTGGAGCGTGACGTGACCACCCTCTCACATCAGCTGATCGCTAGTATACAGATCATTTTGCATCCCTTAATTTTGGCTGTGTTGATTTATGAGTGTTTGTTTTGACATAATACAACAAAAAACAATGTTTTGTTTATTCTAGGAGATGGGCTGAGGTGCATCTGGCTAGACTCTCAGTCTTTTTTGTATTTTGTGTTTCTCTTAAGTACCAAACTACATTATTCCATTGAACCAACACTCCGAATTAGTGCGAATTCGGTTTAAAGCGACCTCTCTTGGAACGTATCTTGTGTTATATCGACGTTCTACTGTATACCATATAAAAACTACTTTATTAGGTGCCAGTATATAATCTTGCTCCTTAGTCTAGAGTGAGATATTGTCTGTCTATTCAAAATGGTCATAGATTATGTTAGAATGATTATTACCTACATTGCCCAACAAAGCTCCCAGAATGAAATCTTACAATAACTGCCACAAACAGTTCTTTTAGACCAAAATAAAGATATACATGACCTCTGTTCTGTATAAGATAAGTTGAGAGAGAGAGATAAATAGTGATATTCCCTGGCTGTAACACTGCAGTAAAAGATATGAATATGACCTACCTTGATAGATACTAATGAGCACCCAGACGAAGAAAGTCTTGTAGGACAATGATCTTCCTTTAGTAAGATCCTTGTATAACTCAGGGTAGGTGAGAGCAATGTTGGGAGATACGTCGTGATCCAGGACCAGAGAGAACACTGGGAAGTTCGTGTAGAAGGTTGCATATCTGGTGAAAATTATATAAGATCCAGAAATAGCTTCACTGAACATCTATCACTTGACCACACAAAAATTTGGTTTCCATGATGTTTATGAGTAATCTCTCACACTAGATCCAACCTATGATTTTTCTAATGTTTATTTGATTTGACTGCCCTCAGGAAGGCCATTGCTTCACTTTTAATAAACATATAAATTAATTCCTCACCTTTGTAACTTTTCTACATCTAATCTTTTTCTTATAACTTTTTTCTTAGTCAATCCTTAATACTCTTACACATTTTTAACTCTCATAACAAAAATGTGATTATTGCTTCATGGTTGTGGTAATGCCTGACACAAAGATTCTACTTCCACTGCATTACTTTGTATAGGTGAGAGATGAGGGCTCCAGGGTTTATAAAGTACATCTTATGCACCAATATGCAAAACATTCAGGGGTGACGTGAAAATTTTTTTCAGGTCATGTGAGAATAAAAATTAGAATAGTATAATTATAGAAAGATTCATAAAAAAAAAAAAAAATTGTTTCAGCAAAAGGAAATCCCTCAATCCAATATTTTGTGAATAGCCCCACAAAAATTGTGTGGACAACTTGTGGCATCATTGTTTTTACATAAACAAATAACAAACTCACCCGACCATGAGGAACCCCTGATACAGTGCAACGCTGGAAAAGTAGAAGATCGATGAAAATATTGCCTGAATAGTGGAGATGATGAGACCACGATGCATGACGAACTGAGAGAGAGCCGCTGAGCGCTTGTATGAATTACGACCATGAACGAGACAGAGCCTCGCAATGTGTTGGAACTGCTCAATACTGAAGTCTGCAGCCAAAGAGGCCTGTTTCCCTTCCTGTTGGTGACAGAATCGTGCACACAATTTGAAACAAAAACTGAGATGAATGTACAACTTCCCAAGCTCATAAAAAAAATTATTAGTCACCTTATTTTGTTGGTATTTTCATATTTTATATTCAACCATCCCCCCCTCCTCCCAGCTTTGGAGAGATTATGACTTGCACTAATGATCATACAGGGCATAATTCATTCATTTAATATTAAAGATACCAAGAAGATTCACATGTAAACTCCGACTAAAGAGTGCTTACTACATCACCCAAGCCACTCTGCAAGTAAGAGGAGGGTGAGGGGATTAAACAAGAAAAAAAAGAAGTTAAAATGTCAATTTGTTAGTTAAGCTTTAAGTTCTTGACACATAAAAAAAAATCCCGGTAATGTTTCAAATGAGGTTCCTCCGTTTCTCACTCTATCCTATCTCTGTCCTCCTTATTCTTCCTCTCTTATCTTGTTTTGCTCTGAAATACTTGTCCATTCCCATCTTTCGTGGCAAACACTTGCTATATTTAAATGTAGTGTTTCCATCAATCTTTCTGCCTCCATTTTCTTGTGATATTCACACTAACTTTAATGTTTATCCTTTATCACCCAGTGTATCAATAACACTACACCTCACTAGTTTGTTTATTCCAGTGAATCTAACTTAACAAGCCAATTAACAGTTACTGTACGGGCAATTGATTACCGAGCATACAATATGTGGGTTACAATATGGCTTCCAATACATCTTACCTTATCTAACTGTAGATCATCTTTATTAAGCTGAATAATACAGTAGTTTGAACTGGTATCTCAGTTCTCACTCATTACACTGCAGTATTGTAACCTGACTTAATCCTTTTGGGTCAAGTAAATACAATACAGACCTCCAACAAAACTTCATTAAAATTACCTAATAAACTATCTATATACTGTATATGTTCTTTTGGGGGAAAATTTCCTACCTTGCCAACTATACCAATACCAGCATCTGCAGCCTGAATCATAGATACGTCATTCCCACCATCTCCCACCGCTGCTGTGCGCTTCCCTGTGTGCCGCTGTATCAGGCGCACCACGGCTGCTTTCTGCAACAGGGAACAACGGCTGAACCAATTTCTGTTTTTGTTTTATACATACAGGTATTGTACCTCTGTGCACAGAATTTTATATTTTACTTGTACAGTATATTTCCTAAGATTTTGTGTAGTACAGTACTGTATATTAATCATTATATATTACTACATTAATATAATCATTATCAATGTTGGCTTAGTGCTTCATTATATTTCCAATCTCATCTGGTTTCTCATCAATACAGGTCAAATTATTATACAATACTACACTATATTATACTGAACTGAATGTATTTCACTTATTAGGTGATGGGCTGGTCCTTTACCAGAGTGCGGTATGAGCGACCTCTACCTTCCATAGCTCATTCCCAACTTTTTCTACTTCCCTAGTAATTAGTCTTTTGATGAGGAAAGGTTGGGGCATCCATTCTCATTAATTTCATCTCTTGCCCTTGAACATTCATGGGTAAACAGTGGTTGCCAACCCTCAGATATGATGATGGTATTTTTATTGATTGGTTGATGTTTATTATTGGCTTGTAATCATTGTGTATAACAAAATTTTCATGAGAAACATGTTTTGTAGCATTTTGTGGTATTTTTAGTCATTCCGTGGAAGTTATTTTGTAAGAACATATCTTGGCGTTTATAATGGGAGTTTGCGGAATGTACTTTGTTTTATAATAGTTTTTCGTGTACAGAACCCTTTCGTAATGAGGGTATGCCTGTATATCAACATTCTTCTACAAGCTTACATCAGAAAGTTTCTTAAATTCACATTTGTATAAACCAGTGGTGTCCAACCTTTTTTGGCTGCGACCCTTAATTTCCCAACAATATGGTGTCGTGATCCTCAGGCATATAATATATTATATAGCTTGAATGTTAAGCAAAAATTTGTTTATGACTTTATGATAAGTACTACAGTATACGTATTTTAAAAATTTTCTGAGGGTCCCTGACTACCCTATTGAGGACACCCCACGACCTTGAGGTTGGGAACCAGTGGTCTAAACCTTTCAAAACACGGGTATAAAAAATATGGCTAAAAATAAATATGCAGTACTCTCTAAAACTGCAGCAAATCCAGTGATAGCCGGTCAGGTCAACTTGGGCTGTTGCCATCGCACAAGCAATTTACCCCAGGATATTAAATGAACTTTGAAACACCTGAAAAGCCAAGAATTACCTGTGTTGGTGAGCATCTACAGACAACAACTGCTGGACACTGCACAGCAAGATCCATCAACTCATGTTCATAATACTGGAGGCAAGTCTCCAGTGCATCACCCTGCAAAGGTGTACAAGAAGACTGTATTTGAAAATCTAATTCCTTTTTCAGATACAATTTCCATGCTTTTATTAGCAACTCTATTAAGTTTAGGTTTTATGATATTCTGCACTGTACTGTACTGTACTGTACTGTATTAACTGTATCGTCCACAAGAGATAGACTGTACAGTACATAAATCTCTTAATATTCTTAAATTTTTCTGCATTGTTTTCACCGAGTTACCTTATGTACAAAGTAAATAACTGTCACAACATAAAAGGCACCTGTCTTACTCTTAAAAGGCACCTGTCTTACTCTTAAGTACAGTTGGCATTCAAGCACTTTGTTATCTTCCTTGATCTTTGATACAGGTACCTGTAGTAAATTATTCCACAAGCTTCCAAATGCATGAAAAACTCTTTAGCATTAAAAAAAGAAAAAAGAAATACACTGTAAGTTCCAATAAAAGATATGTAATATTGCAATACCTTAATAACGAGGGCAGAATCACTCTTTCTTCTGAGAGCGTTAAGTTCTAAATGAGCTTCTCGCCTGGTCAACAAGTTACCCATGACGTGGAGACCCTGGTTGGGTGATACAAGGCGAGAACTCTTTGCTATGCAGGTGGCAGTTTCCAGTTTATCCCCTGTTAGCATCCAGATCTGTAGAGAAGAAGCATGATTAACAGTTAAATTTGATATGTAAAGTTATATGTTCACTAAATTTGCCACACATTATGCCTATGGCATGATAGAGTCATCACTTGAGAATTTTAAACTAGACCCAAATATTGTCGTAGTTACCTTAATTCCAGCATTTCTCATCAGTTCCAAGGTTTGTTTGACATTTGTTTGTAGTTTGTCCTCGACTCCCGTGAGGCACAAAAGTTCCAAGTCGCATTCCAGGCTCTCAATAACAGCCGCTATCCGACTCGTTCTCTCCGTCACGCTCAGTTTGGCTGCTGAATATCGTTGCTGTATTATGGAAACAACATGGAGTGTCATTACAAAATGATAAGAACAAAATGGTATAGTATTAAGAATATGGAGGAACTACAGTATACAGCATAACAGAAGTAATTCAGATGGTATGTATCAGCAGAGTATGAAGATAATGATACAAAACATGACGTGTACATTTTAATAAAATATGAAACAATAGATCATGATGAAAATAATATATGAAACATGGAAAGAGTCATGAAATTAATATGAAACTATTAGAGCATTAAGTCAATATTATGGAACAGATAAAGCTTTAAGCAAGTATGAAAATGAAAATCCTCTAATAGAATAGCAACTCTGAGCCTAACTTAACAGATAAAAAATTACAATACCTATACAGGAAGTTCATTTGAAAAAGTTAAATTTAAACACAGAGGCCTTAATTAGTGTACTGTACTGTAGTGTATATATATAAGCGATAAAAGATTAATATTTACCCTCACATAAACAGGATAAGCTTTGTATTATGGTGTTATTTGGCTTACCTCATAATGTGCCCACAATATAAGGCATAAACATACCGATTATGCAAATATGACACTTTGTGCCTAGTGGTGCAACTGCAGTCAAAATGTGCTTGTACAATATGGCATTTAAATCTAGCCTTACATAAATATGATGTGTAATATAGCTTGGGGGAACTGCCATACCTCGAAATGTGTGTACTGCTCTGGAGTGAGGACCTTACGAGCCACCACCAAGGTACGAAGTCCCTTCTGAGCCAGGTTGATGCATTCCTCTTCCAGCCAGTCATTATACTCAACCATGGATGACATCACTGTGTCAGCTCCCTTCATGTACAAAACTATCTGACCTGTTGATTCCTCCTTGAAACACAAACCACAGAAATATATTAAATAAATGGAAGACACCTACTGTCTCACAAAAATTTGAAAATTATACAAATAAAATTTTTTTTTTAAAAAGTGAAGAAGAAATGCCTTTGCTTTATTCTCTTTACCTTGACAATAATGCCCATTCTTTTGGTCTCTGAAGTGAAAGGGAAGATCTGCAGGACAGTGTAAGTGAGCAGTTTACCCGTTGGTGGGCGCAGGGTCAGGGTCGTCAGATCTCGATGAACCAATGGCAAGCCTACACTCTCTGTCCACCGCACCAGAGAAACCTACAGAACACTTGTTAATGTAATTCTTTAAATTTAATTTTGGATTCATTTTACAGCTTCCCATTCATCTTTAATAATAACTATTATCTCTACCAGAATCTATTCTACTGCTGTACATCCTGTACTCTTCAACAAACTTATTTTAAGAATCTGGGGCCAAAATATTTATTTTTGGTAATTACTTGTCCTTATGACTCTTTTATTCATTTTGCAATCCTATTTACTCACTGTAAGTAATTTTTAGTGTTTTTTGTTATTCTAAATGTAATGTTCTGAAGTAGTATAGTACAGTACAGTACACAATAATTTCTAATTCCAAAAGAAAGGTATTTTCATAGAAAAATTAAATACTAAATTTGTCCAGACCTTGACAATTTTGATTTTATTCATTTCTCAACATACTGTACGTGCAGTAACCTAAAAAGAATTGCTTGTTAGTTTGGCTTTGACAAACAAAATTTTTAGTGAGGTCCATGAAAATAGTTGTTATGGAAATACAGTACTGTACTGTACTCAGTAAATTAACAAAATAATTAAATAACCTAAATATTTATTACATCAAAACAGTGTTATAGAAGGCAGATAAAGTATGTCTTAACTAATGATACATCTCTATAAATAATGATAATGAATGTTAACTTCTCCATGTACTGTACACGAGATAGGTTAGTCAGCATAAGTTTTGTTTATCTTCCTTTAAACACATAAAATATACCACCTAACATCTGAAAAAGTTAAATTTAGGTTTAAAATTTCAATAAATATCTACATACCTCATCAGGACTAGACGCTTGGTAGACGACGCTGTGCACAGTCTGAATGTCTTCTGACTCCTCAACAGCCAAGTTCACACCTTCCTCATATACTGGTGTTACATTATGGCACAGTGCTAGAGCCTTTACGGCCTCCCCCACACGTGTCACTACGGTCTTTCTCATGCGTGTAGGGGTGGAGGTATTTCCTGTTCCAGTTCCATCTTTACAAAAGAATGTCTTAACATGGGTTGAAACCTGAAAAAATGTAATTCTAAGTAAATATTGCAAATTATTCCAAGGGGTTTTCATCTTAAAAATCTAAACTACAGAAATTGTACTGTACTGTACTTCTTGTGGGCAATGGCATGATACTGACAAACTACTGGTTGGTAGTTAGTGAGACACAACATCAATTCTAATTCCCACTCAGGTTTAACAACATAAACACTCACTTGATCTAAAAAAAAAAAAAAAAAAACAACTTACTTGACTTGACTAAACTAAACCTAATTTATGACATTTAATTAATACTTTCCCATTGATGGAGTGAAGGAAAGCATGACACCTACAGGTCAAATGAAAAAGAATAAAACTTAACCCTTTCATTAAGGTGATGCCCATTTAACATATGGCTAACGCAAGACAATTTTATTCGGCTCAGAGGCGACACCGTACACAAGGGGTTAATACTTACCAAGAGAGGCTAGAACACCTACAATTGTCTAGTTTATACTACAGACAGGTAAAATTTATTAATATAAAAGTTAATAAGCATTTAAAGAACATTAGACTAAAAAAAATAAGAGTTAGGAGATGGCTGCCCCAATCAGCATCACAGTCTCAAATTGAAGATAAAAAGAGTATAAAAAAACAGTAACAACTAATAACTTTAAAGTAAGAGTACTGAACTGTTGTAATAAACTGCAAGAGAATGGTGTGACAGCACCAAGTGTTAGCTATTTTAGGTCCAGATTTGATCAACACTAGCACATGTTTAAGCATGATGGGTGAGGCTGGGTTGCATAGAGGATACACTTAACTGCACAGTACTTGGAGTCTTATTGAGGAAGGGGAGGACTGTGCTATAGCAAAAAAAAAAATACATACAGTATTTTATAACAGCAACATTGAATCCATGACACCAAATGAAGGGAAATAAATATCTTTGCACTTGACTCTGGTCACTCCACATTAGCCCCTTGACTACTGGGCATCCTCTTACTACTTTATTTGGCTAATGCCAGATGATTTTATTCAGCACAGAAAGACCCCTTGTACCCAAGGGGTAAAAGCGTGAAAAAGGCTCGAGAAAAATACTAAGAATGTTTACCTCATCAAATGTATCTGTCCCATAGGCCACAGTTCCGAGATGCAGAATTTTAAACACCATTTCATTCTGTGTGAGCGTGCCAGTCTTGTCAGTGAGTAAATATGTGATGCGTCCAAGCTCCTCTGGAATGGTAGTTGAACGTACCACAGTTCCTTGCATTTCCTGGTCGCGTTGGATCACCCAGGAATAGAAGGCTTTTCCTACATCCAAGTTCACTCGCAAACTGATGTGGAATACAATAAGTCAAGCCAACAAATTAAGTGGTTATGTGTTGTATATGTTCACATACAAAATAGAACTCCATTTGAAAAACTTATCACAGAAAATAATTTCAAAGTTCTCTGTAAAGATAGTGTCTTACAAAAACAATGTGCAGTACACACATTACTTGAGCTTCCATGATAGCATTATCTTTAAATTGGAGTTCCCATTTTCTTTACGCCTACAGTACATCTGTACCGGGACTGATATATTGTACTGGTAAAAAAAATTCTGATTCTGAATCTGTTAGAACATCCAAACTAAATTCTTACCTGATTGGTATAATGTAGGAGAAGAGCAGCATAAACCTGAAGAAGTATCGATACCATGGTCCACCAAACCCCTTCAGGCACATCATCACTATGGTCAAACCCAGCACCGCCACAAACAAAAGCTGTTAAACCAGAGATATTAACATGTGAATAAATATAAAAATAATACTGTTGATACCAAGCATATTGCCCCCCCCCCCCCCCAAAAAAAAATAAACTTTAACGAAACCTGAACTTGTGTTATTTCTGAATAGGGTTTCAGATTTAATAGGCAATATGAATGAAATGTAGGTTCTGTAGGAATGTTGGTCTGACAAGCCGTTTAAAATCTTCATCTATGTGTGGGTCTGATTATGGTAGGTTTAAGTAAATTAGTAATCCCACAGTATCTAAACGTATCTTTGTCAAATACTGTATATTTAAGAGTAAATTAGCAGAGGCACTGAAATGTTTACCTTCGTGAGGTTGTTGATTTCTAGATCCAGCAGGCCGACCTTAGACCTTGGTGCAGCGTTGTTCATGACAGAGCGCGTCTCTGCTCCTGTGTATATCACCAGGCCTAGAAGCCTCCCTGATGCCACTACCGTCCCGGCCCAAACAGTGTTCTCCACACTCAAAGATTCTTCTGTCTCTGTGTCATGCTATGATGAAAAAATATTTGATTACCATCAATCAATCAGCATTCCGTCCTCCTATCTGACAAACAGATAGCATTATAAAATTAAATTCATTGTAAAGTGAACATAAAAAAATGACTGAAACATTTTATGTTTCTTTAGCTCAAAAGATCATCATGCATATGTATTATTTCTGATATGATTAGCATTGTTAGAAATCAGTATCTAAAACTACTGTTTGTTGTAACATATCTTCAAGAATTTTTTCAGTCGTAAACAACTTTCATTACATGCCATACTGATATTTATTCACAACATACAGGTATTATACAATACAAAATCACTCTAAATCATTTTCATAATCAATAAATGCAGTCATACTCCTAGTTTTCCATTATTTTTCATATGCCATTTTCTACAATTAAATAATTTCTTAAATCTCCATCAATCCCTCACTGATGAGATTCATACAGGCAAATCCTTCAATCCCTCCTCAAATCCTCCTTACGCATCCCTCATGACACTGGGATACCCATATTTCTTTCTATAACACACCACCTCTGTACTGCACTTAACAAACATTAGCTCATGAAAATCTTACCTTAGTAATTGTACCAATGAAATTATGTATATCCTTCTGGGGCTTCTCTGCATACACAGTAGCATCCATCTGAAACAATTCCTCATTTGTGTCCAGTTTCTGTATAAAAGGGACGGTCAGCCGCAATTTCCAGTCGGTCTCGCCATCGAGCTGGTCTGTGCGGATGAAGCAGGCACCATTGGTTTCAGTTGTTCGTAGGAATACCATGTCTGCAGGCACACGCTGGTCCTGTGGTGAGTTAAAGCATTACAGTATGTATGAGCCGGTCACAACATAGAAGTAAATGCACAACCCTAAAAACTATGTTTTTGTTGTGTGGGATTGAGTTTGATCACAGGTGCTAGTTAAGCTAGAATATACCTAAACATGATAGCAAACTAAGGGGTGACATTACTGACTCATAGGATATAGTTGATCAAAGTAAGTCAGCTCAAAATTTCCTCCTCAGTTACTTCAAGTATATATGACTATCCTTTAAGGCTGACTACCTCTCTGTATATCAGAATATTATCTCTCCACAGTACAGTATAAGGAATAAATCTTGTAAGAAATTTTTTAGGCACAGAGAATTAATACCCATGTAACTGATACTCTGATTTTATAGTGGAGTTGCGATAATTCACATTCTTAAATTTGCCGGTACCTTTATTACTTCCTCTTTTTGTTAATTTTGTGGTCAAATATTCATAATTCGCGACTGAGTGCCGGCTGCCACAATGTTTATTTTTGTAAGAAAGTATAAAGGTTGTGGATATATCACTTCAATGGTTTAATTTTACTTATAAATAAAGAAAATATATATATAAATATCACTTCAATGCTCCAATGTGGCTTAGAAATACTGAAGTGCTGGAACAATTTTTTGTACAGGTATTAGCGAATTTTCAAAAATCAAGGTTTTGTAAATCAAGCACTCCTGTATAAAATAAGAGAAATGAAAATTGGGGAGTAAGCTGTGTTTTGGAGGTGGGATGAATGCAGTTGAGTTGTGGACTGAGCTGGAGGATTATCTTACTTTCTCCACAAATATTAAGTCGCCAACTTTAATGTTGGCGCTGGTCACTGTCCGTGGTCCCCCGTGGGGCGTCAACTTCTTGTATTTTTGTTGATTTACTTCATTGTCTCGTTGACGTCTTCGCACATCATCTACGGCTTCACGGATCATCGTCACCAGTATGACAAAACCCTGGAATCAAACGGACGTACAGCCTTGTAGCACCTATTACCTTAGTGTTTTAATAAATTACTTATTATCAACTTGTACAGTACAGTACTTTTCTTATATCTTATCTTCTCTTTAGTTACTCTCTTTCTTTATAAAAACTTATTATGCTGTATCAGGTTAGGGCAACCCATTTACCTGAGCACTGAGTAGTGATCAGGCTCCATAATCTGACAATCTTTGCTCTGAAATGCTTCTCATTTTATTTCAATTATATTGGTTTTCAATGTACTGTACACAATACAAAAAGGCTGATGAACATATTACTGAGCATTCTGTCAGCTATGTACAGTACAGTATATAATTTGTTATAAATGCTGTTATTTCCAAACAATTGTTGTTTGAAAGTAATGTGATATAAAGATAAGTACATTAGTATATTATATTAAATACTTACCAATGGGCCCCAGTATGTATACAAATACCCAATGCGGAGCTCTGGGATGAACTGAGACGTGGCCATCACGAGAAAATACAAATTCAAGAACAACTTGAACTGTTCAAAGAGAACCTGGAGAGGATAATAACTTGTTGTAAGACTATACTGTACAACAGACAAAACACAGATGGTATTCACTACTAATATAATGAGGAGGTAAACCCTGTACTGTACAATACTGTTTGATCATACATGGCACAAAATAATTTAATATGAGTAAATCCAAATTTTCACAGGTTCATATCACATTTGAGTTGATTCAAAGACACATACTGTACTGTTATTTGGTGTGATAACTACTGTACTGACTTATCATATGTGAACACCAACTACTGTACTGTATTAAAATATATTCTTAATGCTACTGTACAGTACAGTATAAGACTAAGTACACAGACAAATTTGCTTAATTCATTCTTAGAGCATAACAAATGTGCTTTGTCATGGTACTCTCCTTCCACAAGACCCCAAATCTGGTTTACCCCTGTTGCTTCTTCACACAATACAGTATAACATCACCATCAGCAGCATGCCTTTCTTCAAAAATCACTTGATATTGTCAGATATTTAATAATTTACTGACAGTACTTACCAGTGGGATAAAGGTGAAGAAATTGAACTTTTGATTACGGATGACATTAGGAGGGAACTTCTCTGTTGTGGGGTAACCAATTCTAACTGATCTCGCCGACAACTGGCGACGACGCATGCAGCAATTCACCATGCTGTCACATAACCTGGTTTAATAGTAAAGATCAATGAGTTTCAGTAAATGGCACAAGACAGACTTCAGTTAACCTAACAAAGGGTCAAAGACTACAATATGATAACAGTATATGACACAAGAACAATTTCAGTGTTCATTCATACTAGAGAAGAGAAGCAATTAAAGCATGTAAATACTGTGTCTGTATCCCTCCCTACACTACTGACCCTCCTGGTGGTTGGCTACATACTCTAACTGACACATTCTTCAATACATTATATTTTGGATGATTTCAATTCGTTCACTGTCCAACTACATATTTCCACACTGAGTTACATGATATTGCCTCTGAAGCATTATATCTGACTACATATGACCAATTTATACAATATAGTGACACAAACAAAACAACAATTGTCATGATCTTGGTACATTCTCACAAAATCATTCATAAAACCCTCTCATATAAGTACAAAATACTTAATTATGACTATTGTATTGTAGTTTTATATATCTTATCACTATCTTTATCCTCTATTACCCCGACATACTCCACCAAGACAAAATTTTAAATAAACTTTGGTAATGACTCTGTCTATTCTATATGTTTGGTGTTTTTCCTCACATATCTGTCTCCATAAAATGAATACTTTTAAATATTCTCAAATCCAGAATTTTCACTGGGTATGGTATGCAAGTGCAGTACTGTACTAGCCTGGACTTGAAGGAGTTAAAAGTATGCTGACCGTTACAGTACAATACTTACCGTGCAAAAAAGTTTCGTATGCAAAATGAGAGACAACAAAGCCTTTGTGCTCCTGTCATGTTGATTGTGCGGGTGTCTGCGTCTGTGTCTGAGAGGAGATACTGGGATTCATCTGCTTCAAAATCTCCATCAGCAGAAGCATGCATCATTATGCTTCTTCTTGATGGATGACCTTCTGAAAAAAATAAATTAAAAAGTACAGTATCTAAATATATATACAGAATTGTAAATAATTACCTATGCATTATGTATATTGTACTGTACTGTATTATTATATAAAGACAAGTAAAGAAGAACTCTGACATGTACGTACAGTATATTAATGATTGTCAGTACAGTACAAGCAGCCATTACATACCAAAGCTCAAACCACACACAACCTAACCCTCTGCAAAGCTTGTCTAAAGTACAGTACTGTACCTTATATACCAAAGCAAACCCCAACATTTTTATTTATTATCAAAATCATGCCATGTTACCTAACTCCAGCAGGTGATGTTATGGTCTGTAATCTTATGGTAATTAACTCAAAACACTGTTGTTGCTGACTTTAAAATTTAGTATGATTTCAGAAACTAGAATTCTATTTTTCAACTGGCATATTCTTAATTTGTTACGAATATTTCAATTCAAGTTATTACAACAGCTTAGTACAGCAATACTAATATATCTGAGCATTATTGATACACATGTACAATAAATAAATTACAAAAGTGAAAAGATTGAGTAAAAAATGAAGTCAATCTTCAGCCACCAGGAGAACAACTCTGGTAGTGCAGCCATTCTTCATTTAAAGTGGAATGAAAGATGCCTGTCACTACCACTTGGTGCAACACAACACTCTGATAATACAATAAAGCACGTAAAGAGATGTTTGTCAGTAACAAGGATGCACACGCACTCTTTATTTAAAGTGAAACAGTTGTTAGCATTATGAACACTGGTCTGTAAACAAACAAACTAAGTAGGTATTACAGTATCAGTTCAGTTTCCTCGCTGTCAACCGCTTATATCAAACCCGCTTTTAACAAAACTTTATCCACGACAGCTGAATTTTAAGCTCACTCTTCATGCCACAGTGTTGTACATTACAGGTCATTACCGCCATAATAAGAATGGCCTCAGGCTTGATGAGTGGCTCAGATGTTCTCTGGCTTCACCAACTTCAATATCTGTCAAGAGAGCTTTCATTTTATCACCACTTTCAGGAAATGTTTTATCTAACTCTTCCACACTAACAAAAGATAAACCAGATAATATAAAAATTCTATTTCCTACTTGGTGCTACAGTGAACCACCCATAAACTGTTGCATAATTGCACCTGCTTAGTCATGCTGACAATAATTAGGTGTTTAAGCTAACTAAGAGACCATAAGCCACCTGTAACCACGCACAGTATTGTTAATAAAACAAAACAGCGGCAATGGTCTCTGTATTCTTTTCCATTAAAAACACAACTGCAATATATTCATTAACAGTTGTACAGTATATAGCCATCCCTGAAAGATGCTTCAGTAGTTCTCCTTCACCATTAACAACAATTTATGAATCATTTGAGGATTAGCACTCAACTTCTTTGACTTGATGATTAAACACCCTGATACTATCTGGGAGGATTAGGTTAGACTAGGTTAAGTTAGAGTAGAGTTAATATGGTTAATCTTAAAAGGAAATAAAGCTGAGAGGTACATTCTTTAGGTGATCCCAATTTACTGATCCAGTACCTGTACAATATACAGTACACTATTCATGATCATAACCTAAATTTATCAAGATCATTTACCTGTTGTTGGTTTATGTCACCTGCTTAATATGAACATGTAAAAGGTTCAGCGCCACTGTGGCAAAGAAAACACAACACTTTGGAGTAACATGATAACTTTAAGCTTACTTCAAATTTTCTTACTGTATTTGCACTTATGATAAAAATTAATACTATACTGTATACATACTGTACTACTATACACCATCATGAACTGAATGTCCTGCATACAGGTGCTACAATGATCAGTTATCTTAATTCTAAATATAACCCATTACACTTTTACCTTATTTATGTAAGTACAGTACAATATACTGTGTATAAATATTTGGAAAATAGATGGATTTTGGGAAATTATGCATTTACAGTATACCCCTTGTACTAGTATATGTAGTACTGTACAGTCACCCACAAAAGTCCTGTCGCCTCTCCTCCTGAATCACAAACCCCGAGATTCAGACTCGTGAACCCAAAACAGTAGTCACTCATGCATTATTCTGCCCGTAAATGATTCGGATTTATGCGTCTGAATCTCGGGGTTCACGGTTCAGGAGGAAAGGTGACAGAACTTTTGTGGGTGATTGTACATAACATAATTAGACAAGAGTGTTTCAGATTTGTCTTCTCAGCTCCATAAATCATGTAAAACTTAAAAAATTCTTCAGACTTGGCCTGTTAGATAAATGGTTAAATTTGACATTAAGCAAACAAACTTATCTGAATCAAAACCTTTTGTAATATCATTAGCTTATGTTAGTCTATGTCATCAACTCTCTTATGGCCTGTTCTTTCTGACCCGATCATCAACACACGATCTGTTGTCCTTCCTCTGGGGATTTAAAATATTATTTTTGAAGTAAAGGTGTCTAGAATTGCTGTCACATTATTGCCTGGAATTTTCTTCAAAACTTTTGATATTTATTTTGTTTATTCACAGGATTAATACTCTGATGTTGGATCGCAATTTATGTTGAGTTTTCACACATATATTTCATATACTGTACCACGACCACAAGAAAACTCTTGTTTGTTGTAGATATATATTTTCTCTTCTCAGGTTTCTATATACAGTATAGTAATGTACCTGTACTGTGCTGGGTACAGTATAAATTATGATTCTCAAAGATGATCTTTTATAAATAGCTCTTGCTGTTGTAAATACCATTTCTGTTGTTATATAAATTAACTGAACAAATATAAGTTGGTGGTTAACATAAACTACTTTGCTTTGCAGCTGAAAAATATAATATCATATTGTATTATGTAATGATTAAATAAAGAACCCTTGAGCACTAATAGATGTAACACTAAAGACCTACCATAATCATTGTACTACTGTACAGGTACAGGTATTAGGATGCCATCTTGTCACATTGAAGCTTCATAATATTTATCTGCACTTGTCATTGATTCAGTACAGTAATAACAAGTGCTGGAATAATAGCAGAAAATGCTATTTAAACAAAAAAAAAATATATATTTCTAAGACTTTCTATGAGAATCATATTGTAATACTGTTCAGTATTATATTTGTTAAAAACTGATACACTAGAAAAAATAACTAAAAATTTCTTATGAAATTTAAAATACCTGTATGTGAAAACTCAGGTGAAGATGTCAATGGAGATCCTGTGGGATGTGCTGAGAATCTGAGTACGTATACGGTATATATGTACGTACTGTAATAATGGCAATGGTTCCCCACACCTTTAGTCACATCTTATGAACACATAAAGCTCTACTTTATTCTATTTTACTTTAACTAGCTAATTATTATAATTCATCACACATTACCTGTCTGTTGTAATACAGTGATCACATGGTTATGGAAAGGAGTGGTGCTTTATTTCTTTGTATTTTTCAATGGGATCTTCAATGATCAATGATAGGTTTGTTTTAATGCAAAGAAAATACAATAAGTCTGGGAGAGGCATAATAAAAACAAATGTGACTTAATGAAAATAAAGTTATTATTGTCTACACGAGGAGTGTATATAATTAGAAACTGGTGTTATACCATTTAAGAAAGGACACTACACAAACCTTTGAGTGTAGTAAACATGTGAAACTAAATGTTTAGCATTAGCATTTATTCTTTTATGCTTCATTTATCTTTTTTGTCTTGGGAAAGAAACTTGTGGCTTTTTGAGTTTGCCCTTCATGGGTCCAATGTGAGTACAGGAGGACACTGGAGTACCCGAAGAAAACCTGGCGTGTTCAGTAACGTCACACTGAAAAATATCCTAATAATACCTGTATAGTATATGACTTGGGATTGACCCTGAGACAAGAGACAGGTACACTCCTGATGCACTGCTCCTATCCTCTGATTTTAGTTTGAGAAGATCACTCATATTTTCTTATGTCCTCCACCAGAGATGCATTCTATACATTAAAAAACACATTGATAAAGATCCTGTTGCATTATACCTAGATGCTAAACACCAACTTTAGCCGGTTATAGCTGATAACAAGGGTCCAGGTGAGTCAACTACCTAATAAAAAATATCTATAGAAGAAAACTACTTCTTACCTCATGAATAAAGCAAAGTGGGTTGAGTAATAGCACTTTCTATAATCAGGTTTTCCCTAGTTTTCTCATAAATAAAGATTGCCACCTGCCTACACAAGAAAGACACCATCTTTCTTTATGTAAGCAAGAGTCCAAACATTCTATTGACATTAATAATGCCATTCTTTTACATACTCTCAAAGAAACAACAGCTGCAGCAACAGCTTCAGACACCTTTTGTAAAGATGATGATAAATTATTCTTAATGTTAAAAATCATAGGCCAAAAATGACTAATAATAGTCGATTTAGGATTTTTGTAATAATTATTATTAGTCAGGTGATAAATAAGAACACATCTTCCCTGCAGCAGTATTGTCATCATTTCAATACAAAACATTTGGAGTGAATGTTATTATGATAAATTATATCACGATTTATTGTACATAATATGAGCCAACAAAACCTCTCTAACCTAACTATCCTAGGATGGCTGGACGTAAATTGTTATTATCATTTTAAGTTAGGTCAGGTATTTTAGGATAAGTTAGGTAAAGGAAGGTAGGACATTCAACTGGTCGTGTGCTGGGAAGTGTTCTGTAACTAAAAAGCATTTCTCAATGGTGTTGTATAAATATGGCACCATTGTGAAGCAGGAGGGTGGCAGTGTCTTCAGGTATGGGAAAACAAGGGCAAAAACCTGAATATGGAAAGTACTATTCCTTCACCACATATGCTTTATTCTTGAGTTAAGAAATAAGTTTTCTTCTTCATAGTTTTTGTTTGTTTGGTAGTTGGATAACCCGGACACTTGTTCTTAACTATTACCAATACACCTTAACCCAGTATATCTTGCCTTCACATTTTGTCTAAGTTTCAGGACACTAGATACAAATAACATTAAAAGGCTATCAATTCTAAAACTGTATCATATCAACTATCAAATAAAAGCTTAAGAGATACAACTAAAACATAATAATATAAATTAGTGGATAAAACACTATTAGGTGACTAATCAGCAACGTCATTTTAGATAAATTAATTTTCCTATTAACTGACTTTTGATATAACAATCCTAAAGTCTAATTAGTTATGAACAGAATGTAATTTTGATGAATATATATATATCTACGAATGCTTAAGGACTGATAGGCTAAGGTCATACCCGTAAAGTATGGTGAAGTAATGGTGAGCTCTTGGCAGTAGTATTATCTTACGTTAGGATGTATAAGGACTGATAGGCTAAGGTCATACCCGTTAAGTATGGTGAAGTAATGGTGAGCTCTTGGCAGTAGTATTATCTTACGTTAGGATGTATAAGGACTGATAGGCTAAGGTCATACCCGTAAAGTATGGTGAAGTAATGGTGAGCTCTTGGCAGTAGTATTATCTTACGTTAGGATGTATAAGGACTGATAGGCTAAGGTCATACCCGTAAAGTATGGTGAAGTAATGGTGAGCTCTTGGCAGTAGTATTATCTTACGTTAGGATGTATAAGGACTGATAGGCTAAGGTCATACCCGTTAAGTATGGTGAAGTAATGGTGAGCTCTTGGCAGTAGTATTATCTTACGTTAGGATGTATAAGGACTGATAGGCTAAGGTCATACCCGTTAAGTATGGTGAAGTAATGGTGAGCTCTTGGCAGTAGTATTATCTTACGTTAGGATGTATAAGGACTGATAGGCTAAGGTCATACCCGTAAAGTATGGTGAAGTAATGGTGAGCTCTTGGCAGTAGTATTATCTTACGTTAGGATGTATAAGGACTGATAGGCTAAGGTCATACCCGTAAAGTATGGTGAAGTAATGGTGAGCTCTTGGCAGTAGTATTATCTTACGTTAGGATGTATAAGGACTGATAGGCTAAGGTCATACCCGTAAAGTATGGTGAAGTAATGGTGAGCTCTTGGCAGTAGTATTATCTTACGTTAGGATGTATAAGGACTGATAGGCTAAGGTCATACCCGTAAAGTATGGTGAAGTAATGGTGAGCTCTTGGCAGTAGTATTATCTTACGTTAGGATGTATAAGGACTGATAGGCTAAGGTCATACCCGTAAAGTATGGTGAAGTAATGGTGAGCTCTTGGCAGTAGTATTATCTTACGTTAGGATGTAAACAAACCTAACAATGTTGCCAACACCAACCTGGCGAGAAATTATAGCCAGATTGTGAATTGTTTTGTCCTTTACTCTTAAGTTATTTATTTATAATGTTGTACAATATGTATAAATGTGGGTATGACACGAATATCAACCATCCTACTGCTAACCTAACCTAATCCCCAATATAGCATTAGGGTGTTTAATCATCAAGCTAAATAAACTGGGATGTCTAGTCTTCAGGTGATCCCAGGTGAGGATAATATTGTACAGAGAAATGTGTTGACAAACCAAGAAAATTTAGATCAAAGTCCTGTTGCTAAATTGAGAAGGTAAAAATTTATTATAGTGAACGTTCTTGGCATTTTTATGGGTTTAAAAGACGGGTACTACTAGAATATACCGTGTGGTCTATAAAATACCATGTACAGGGTGTCCATAAATGATTACCCTGATTAGAGCATGAGAGCATAATGTTTCTAGGGTAATAATTTATGGATATCCTGTATTTAGGTTAGGTTAGAATCGGTTTGGTTTGGTTAGACTAAAGGTATCTTTGTATATCGCACGTTATAGTAGCACCAAAATACGTTATTTAGAAGATCGTACGTCAACCAAGACCAACTTTTAGTGGCAATTCACAACAATATTCACTCAGCTGTTAGTCAATTCTAGTTTTATTGTATTATTTTAGTCTGTAATTATTGTCAAGATCACACACACACACACATACACGCGCCAGACTGGAAGGGGGGGGGGGGGGTAATTTGCCAAATTAATATTAGCTTTCGTTCCGGTCCTTAATATAAAATTCATTAGTTGTGAAATTTATAGCCAAAAGTGTCGAATGTTCGCCAGCTCTGGCTATGTATTTCTCAATTCTGGCTAAACTGTTTTCCAAGAGGTTGCTGGCGTGGATTAAATCAGTTTTCTTATTTTGTTAATGTTTCTTCTTTCGTATATCTCATTTAAAATTATATCTTCTAATACCCTTTACAAAAATATTGCTATATAACTTGATAGTAAAACTGATTATACTGTACAATCACTCATAATCTGCTGCACCTAGAACTGAAGTAGGAAATATATACACGTAGTCACGTGCTTGGGTGGCAACTTAAATCTGACAAAATCCACACAGCTGTACTCGAGCGAAATTCTGAGTTTTAGACACCAAAGACATTACCGATGATACGTTTTAATTTCTCTGAGACTAAGCAAGAAAACACATGCATTCATTAAACAAAAAAATTACAGGCTTTTACGCCAATTGTGTACAAGAAGGAAAACGCTTGTAACGTGTTTAATCTTACCAGGTTTGCTAATGTAGATCCACTACACTACCATGGCGCCCACTCAAATACAGAGAACAGTTATTTATTATTGAATGATTTATATGGAATAAATTTAAGCACCAATGAGCCAATTAGTCAATAACTTCCGTAAATGATAATTCGGGAATAAATATTACTTAAGTTCCCCTAACCTTGATTTTGTAATGAGTGAAAGAAAACGAATGAAAATATAAATAGCCATGACTTCAACCACGGATACAATCAGCTCATGAGGGACAAACCACAGAGAATTAACTGGGATGTAATTGTTAAAAAGGAGACAGACAAAGAGGAATCATTGCAAGACTTCATGAAAATCCTTGAGTCAACAGTAGATGATTGTACACCCTGTAAAACAAGGAGAGGGATTAAAGACAGGTGGATAATCACAGATCTAGACAAGCCTGCAAAAGAAATGCCAGTTGTGGAAGAAATACCGATGCAAGAGTGCATCATCAGTGGTGGCCACACGCCCCCCCCCCCCCCGAAATCTGATTGGCCAACCCAGTGCCCTCCCCCTCCCCTCAGAAGATGTGAGATGTGTGACAGATGGCAATTAAACAAAGGAAACGTTATCAATTTTGGAAATGATTGCAAAGCATGATTCAGTGGTAGGGAAAAAATGAAGGCCAGTGGTAATGCTAAGTATACCAACAATATATTACAGAATGCAATTCTAGAATGTTTGGCAAATATATATATATATATTTTTATGGGATTAGTCCACCCGGGCACAGGTCACTGACCCACATCGGGGCCTGGGGGGGCGAAAATGTAATAATAATAATAAATAATACTAATAATTCATAGTAATTAAAATTTATAATAAAAAATAAAATAATAATGATAATAATTATAATACCTCTGTAGTAGTAGTAGTAGTAGTAGTAGTAGTAAGTAGTAATAATAATAATAATAATAAAGAGCCATAAATATAAAAAAGAAGTGAGAAACAATATATGTATGCTGTGTTGTCAATAGTAAGAGAAACAATTGAGACCCTGCAATTGTGTAAATGAGGCAGAAAGTCAGATCAGCAACCTGAGACTTGGTCACAATTTTCGTGATGCCATATGGCAGCAGGGTCTACCATTAGACAATACATTATCTTCCCAGGCGGTAGTACCTCCCTGTTTGGTAGCTGCCTACTAACGTGACACTATAAGTAAAGGAAAGTGAAGTGTTCTCTGTTATTGCTGATGAAACAAAAGACCCAAAGAAAAAAGAACAACTGTTGTTAGGTACTATTATAATGAGGCGTGCATGAAAGCTTCCGAGAATTCAAACAAGCCACACTTTTAGATGCTGAAGCACTCACAGAAAAGATCATCCACTGCCTGGAAAGGTATGGGCTAGAGTATAGATCCAATCTCGTTGGTCAAGGTTATGGTGGGGCAGCAGTCATGAGTGGGAAACACTTTGAAGTGGCAGCGAGAATAAAGGCAGAAGCTAAGCATGTTTTCTATGTACACTGTGATGCACACTGCCTTAACCTGGTGCTAGTTGACACTGTGAAGTCATTTCCTGAGGCTGAATGCTTTTTTCTTCGCTGCGTCAGAAGCTCTACGTGTACATGTCAGGGTCCTATGTGCACCAGAAGTGGATGGATGTTCAGAGGGAAATGTATGGAGGTGAGCCCAGGGAACTGCAAAAACTTAGCGATACCAGGTGGGCCTGTAGGTACTTGGTTAGTAGGAATCTAATGGATAGATTACTCACTGTATTACATGTTCTGCGTGAGATAGACCTTGAAAACAGTGGAGACAAATGTAGAAGCTCGAAGTTTTCTTACACAAATATACCTCACATTAATTGACCTTCTTGCAACTTTTCCAAAACTCCTTGGGGATACTAAGTTACTGTCCGACATGCTACAGTCACCTTCGCTTGACCTAGCTAGGGCGGTGGATTTGGTTGAAGCACTTCAAGATACAATTCAGAAGTACAGGAACGAGTAATTTGTTGAGGAGCTATGGAAAGGCATTGTAGACGCTGCTAATCAGTACAATGTTGCTGCTGAAAATGCTGAGAAGAGGTCACACAAAGTCAACTGCAGACTGGGTGGGTCTACTGTAACAGCTTCAGGGGGAGGATATTCTACTCCATCGACATTCGACGGCACGAGTATTAGAAAACCAATACCATGTGTTACACTGTGTCACCCCCATTGAGGGTGTGACTTTCCTGCCCTTTCCCTCAGACTGGCGGGCACATTTGTTTATCGTTTTTATGGTCGTACGGCGACACTGTGCGACGTCTCGGCAAAACACACTCCAGGAGTGTTTATACCGACGACTGTCTACACTCCCTCTGTGTCGCCACAGCTGCGAGTTCTGTAGTTTGTGTGGTGCCCTGTAAACTCTTCCCACCAGACCAGTCGATCCTCCACGGTGACTAAGATAACACCAGCGCACGGATCACACTGGGCAGCAAACCCGTCACGTAGTTGTTTGTGGATAGTGAGACGGATGCAGTATCAACAATACAATACGCCATACTCAACAGTTAATCAACACCTCAAGCAGTCTTTCATGGACGGATAATCTGTTTCGTCTCCCGTTTAATTACAATATTCGACTTTACCGAAAACCTTGTCTGAATGTCGCCATGGAGGAAGGTAACTATTATAAGTTTGTTCGTTTGTTTTGTCTTACGTTATACTGTAGTTTTCCACCATGAGATGATAAAGGAATTAGATCATGGAAAGCGTCTCTGTACAAGTTAACAGTCATTGCCAACATATAACTTAATTCTCCCCTCCTTCTCCACCTACAGTATTAATATGTGTAATTGTATGCCTCCTGTTTGATTTTCCAAGTAATGAAAGAAAAACTGTTATAACTATTACTGTCAGAATTCACTTATAGTTTTTCATATTCAGAGTAAGATTATTTTCTCTTTACATTTGTTTTAATATTTTAATTTTAAGCAGATGAGGACAGTCATTGGCAGCCATATATTGACGAGAGGATGTAGTGCTCAGTTTCTTAGTTGTTGTTGTTGAAGGTGTAGTGGTACATTACAATATAACACATAGAAATATCATCAAATCTTATGAAAAAAATCCTGGCGTGACCTGACAGCTAGACAGATAGATGTAAAAACTATCATGGAAGTTCATATTGATTCAGCATGTATATAGGCAATGCAGGTATACACTATGCAGAGACAATGCAGGTATATGAATTATGTACAGAGCCAGTGCAGGTATACAAACACTGGCAAAGAGTAAAGCGACTCGACCTAGAGCCTAAGAAAGCCATCATATGCCTATTTCCATTAGGGTCTTGAAGTGGTCAATAGAGATAAATGAAGCCTTAAGAACACATTACCCACTGCCATATTCCTGTTCTAACTCACCGCCACCACACTAGGCTTGTCATCTGTGCCGCTCATTTGTGTAAAATCTGTTGGCTTATGAGCGTCTTTTGTTTTGTATTCAATGTTGACACGACATACACACACACACATGCGCGCGCTAAGTAAAGAAAAGTTTTTAGCTTGACTACAGACGCCAGGTACAATATAATTATGTTCACTCTCTCTAGTGCCCAGCTAGTTCATATCCCCAGTCCTTGCAAAGTTTGTTGTTAGATACTTTGGGCACAGTTGATTGAAAGTCGTGTAAGCATGATTCAGCCTCAGTTGCTTCTCTATCCGTCTTTGTGACCACTGACCAACGTGATCGCTTGCTTTTATGTCAAGAATAAAACTCACCGCCTTGTTTTGAATAATTTAGGGCAGAGTACCACGACAAGCAGGAATAGTCAAAGTGACATTGTATGAGCGCCAAGCAAAGGATCTCTTCCATCCTCCCTCCTTTATGCATCTCCTTCCTCCCTCACTACTGCTGCCGCAGACCCACCAGGAATGCAGAGCTGTGAGGGCAATCAGTGGTGACGTCATGATCCGGGTGTCTTCTGCTGACACAATATACCTCAACACTTTGATGACATCCTCCCCCATGGGTCAAGGTCACGGGTCTCCTACCCACCATCCACCCACACCCAGTGTGACGTCCTCCTCCACCAACACCTAGTGTGACGTCCCGCTCCACCACCCACACCCAGTGTGACGTCCTCCTCCACCAACACCCAGTGTGACGTCCCGCTCCACCACCCAGTGTGACGTCCTCCTCCACCAACACCTAGTGTGACGTCCCGCTCCACCACCCACACCCAGTGTGACGTCCTCCTCCACCAACACCTAGTGTGACGTCCCGCTCCACCTCCCACACCCAGTGTGACGTCCCGCTCCTCCACCCACACCCAGTGTGACGTCCCGCTCCACCACCCAGTGTGACGTCCTCCTTCACCAACACCCAGTGTGACGTCCCGCTCCACCACCCACACCCAGTGTGACGTCCTCCTCCACCAACACCCAGTGTGACGTCCCGCTCCACCACCCACACCCAGTGTGACGTCCTCCTCCACCAACACCCAGTGCGACGTCCCGCTCAACCACCCACACCCAGTGTGACGTCCTCCTCCACCAACACCCAGTGCGACGTCCCGCTCCACCACCCACACCCAGTGTGACGTCCTCCTCCACCACCCACACCCAGTGTGACGTCCTCCTCCACCAACACCCAGTGTGACGTCCCGCTCCACCACCCACACCCAGTGTGACGTCCTCCTCCACCAACACCCAGTGTGACGTCCCGCTCCACCACCCACACCCAGTGTGACGTCCCGCTCCACCAACACCCAGTGTGACGTCCTGCTCCACCACCCACACCCAGTATGACGTCCCGCTCCACCACCCACACCCAGTGTGACGTCTTCCTCCACCACCCACAGCCCAAGTGACGTCCTCCACCACCCACACCCAGTGTGACGTCCCGCTCCACCACCCACACCCCGTGTGACGTCCTCCACCACCCACACCCAGTGTGACGTCCTCCACCACCCACACCCAGTGTGACGTCCCGCTCCACCACCCACACCCCATGTGACGTCCTCCTCCACCACTCACACCCAGTGTGACGTCCTCCTCCACCACCCACACCCAGTGTGACGTCCTCCTCCACCACTCACACCCAGTGTGACGTCCTCCACCACCCACACCCAGTGTGACGTCCTCCTTCACCACCCACACCCAGTGTGACGTCCTCCTCCACCACCCACACCCAGTGTGACGTCCTCCTCCACCACCCACACCCAGTGTGACGTCCTCCTCCACCACCCACACCCAGTGTGACGTCCTCCTCCACCCACACCCAGTGTGACGTCCTCCTCCACCACCCACACCCCAAGTGACGTCCTCCACCACCCACACCCAGTGTGACGTCCTCCTCCACCACCCACACCCCAAGTGACGTCCCGCTCCACCACCCACACCCAGTGTGACGTCCTCCACCATCCACACCCAGTGTGACGTCCCGCTCCACCACCCACACCCCATGTGACGTCCTCTACCACCCACACCCAGTGTGACGTCCTCCTCCACCACCCACACCCAGTGTGACGTCCCGCTCCACCGCCCACACCCAGTGTGACGTCCCGCTCCACCACCCACACCCCAAGTGACGTCCCGCTCCACCACCCACACCCAGTGTGACGTCCTCCACCACCCACACCCAGTGTGACGTCCTCCACCACCCACACCCAGTGTGACGTCCTCCTCCACCACCCACAACCCAAGTGACGTCCTCCACCACCCACACCCAGTGTGACGTTCTCAACCACCCACACCCAGTGTGACGTCCCCCTCCACCAACCACAACCCAAGTGACGTCCTCCACCACCAACACCCAGTGTGACGTCCTCCACCACCCACACCCCAAGTGACGTCCCGCTCCACTACCCACACCCAGTGTGACGTCCTCCACCACCCACACCCCAAGTGACGTCCCGCTCCACCACCACACACCTAACCTCACCTGCGGCTGGGTGCACGTATTTCTGCCTCAAGGTTTTCCTCGTGCTCCTTCAACTATAACTCCAGTGTTTGAGCTGTACAGTGGGGCAGATTTACCTCATAAAGTGTACAACAAATAAGGTTACATACGCTTCAAGACCCAACAGCAGTAAATGTGGGGATCCTGCTAATTTAGAGGAGTTTCCCCGGGCCTGTTGTTTGTCTGTTGTCGCCTGCACGTTGAGTCTTGCTAAACACTTGTGTAACAAGACGCAAACCTCTCCCATTCAGAGATCAGGTTGTGTCTAGACCACCAGCTGACTTCCTCAAATAGTGTACTAACGTCTTTAGTCTATATGGGGAAGCCATGCGTCATGTGATGGTTAAAACCGACCACAACACGGAAGATGTCTTAATGTGTCAATGTCTTCACTGAGTGTGTCGCCTCCTGGGTAGGATATATTATAAAACTTGCACTTACCTTCCAGAGGAGGCTCTTAAGTCCTCCAACTCGTATTTCTGATTTAAACACGGGGTAATAAATGGCAGTACGTACACAGTTTTGCCGGTAAGCTTATCGCTGTAGCTGTACTATAAACAAACATGTCGTGTGTTTACTTAATCTATCGTAAGTATAAAAATAAGTGTTCGGTGTCTCGAAACTCATTAAGTTATTTCTTCTTAACGGGGACACAAGAACTCGTCTGATACAGTGACAGTATAGAGTCTCAGAGTAAACACGCGGACGTTATTGCCAACCAAGTTTGTGTCGAAGCTGAAGTTAGTCAATCAGATATGTTTATACGTCTCACTTAAGGGGAAAATTATCTTAATATTTACGAAATTTAAGGAATTCGTGTTGAAGTGAGTCTTTTCTTAGATGGATTTGGATGTAAAAAACTGAACTGACCTTCTTGTATTATCTGTCACAAGTGAGATAAATAACCTGGCAGGTTGTGAAGGATTCTAATGGTCTTTTTATACCGACTCTCCTCCTCGGTGACACAACACTAAGTATAAAGAATAACTTTGTAGTTTGTGAAGGATTGTAATGGAGTTTATATTCTGTTGGTACTTTGAGTCTGTCAGTTGTAAGAGATACTACCCATCTCTCAGCAGTGAGGAAGAAGAGATATTTCCTGTTTCTCAGCAGTGAGGAAGAAGAGATATTGCCCGTTTCTCAGCAGTGAGGAAGAAGAGATATTGCCCGTTTCTCAGCAGTGAGGAAGAAGAGATATTGCCCACCTCTCAGCAGTGAGGAAGAAGAGATATTGCCCGTTTCTCAGCAGTGAGGAAGAAGAGATATTGCCCGTTTCTCAGCAGTGAGGAAGAAGAGATATTGCCCGTTTCTCAGCAGTGAGGAAGAAGAGATATTGCCCACCTCTCAGCAGTGAGGAAGAAGAGATATTGCCCGCCTCTCAGCAGTGAGGAATAAGAGATATTGCCCACCTCTCAGCAGTGAGGAAGAAGAGATATTGCCCGTTTCTCAGCAGTGAGGAAGAAGAGATATTGCCCACCTCTCAGCAGTGAGGAAGAAGAGATATTGCCCACCTCTCAGCAGTGAGGAAGAAGAGATATTGCCCGTTTCTCAGCAGTGAGGAAGAAGACATATTGCCCACCTCTCAGCAGTGAGGAAGAAGAGATATTGCCCGCCTCTCAGCAGTGAGGAAGAAGAGCTATTGCCCGTTTCTTAGCGGCAGGAGACGTGAAACAATATTGTCCTTGACATTAGAGAAACGCGAGACATAACGGGCTGATGCGTTCAGGGGTGACATAACTCACACTTGAGGGTGACGTAGTGAAGGTGATGAGGAGGAACTGTTGGCCTGAGCGTGTGTGTATGTTGTTACGCCGTCTCTTAATTTACTTAAATATCCAGGTTCTAGGGGTAACCAAACAAAAAGTGAAGTAAATTAAAAGAATAAAAATAAATAAAGTAAACCTTTAAGAATTTAATTGATTAAATATTAACACAATAAAGAGCCTCGTAGGCTGTCACAACAAATTGATTCACCATCGAAACTTTTAAGACACAAGTGATACAAAACATCGAAACATCAAAAGAATAAAAATAAAGCATTGGATTACGTTAACACTGCATAAACATATAAAAACTATCACTGAAATTAACTAACGTGAAACAACACTGAATTACTTGAATACAACTAAGCAAATACTGATGGACACAGACAGAGACATAAATAGGTACTCACATAGATATACCACATTGGTGGCGACAGGAACAACACAAATAAATTAAGTATAAGTAACAAGTAACACTCAAAGGATGTGGACTGTATGACAAGAGGACTGAACTAACTCCGTCAGTTGGTGGGTCCTATATACAAGGTCGGCTCCCGCCACGCGACCCGCCGGTGGGTCGTTTAACGATGCATATGGTCGTTAGAGAACAAAGAATGCTGGTTACAATACAAAATAAAGAAATAAGATGGTCTTGAACAAATAATGACAGTTAAAACCTTAACAGCACAGGGTAAGGTGACTAGAATATATAATAGTAAATTTAACACATCATTACAGGAATAATATGGAACATGGGAGCATGTTATATATAAAAAAAAATAGAAAAAATACGACACGGTCGTAACAGTGTGTGTGTGTGTGTGTGTGTGTGTGTCTGTGTGTGTGTGTGTGGACGAGTTCCAGAAAGACTACACGTACAGACGAACAATCTTTAGAGACAAGTTTATGGTTGCAATCAATTCAAGTTCAAAGTTCAAGATTCAACTAAAAAGTTCAATTTAATGGACAAAATGTTCATACTCACGGTTCAAGTTCAAGGTTTAAGATCAACGGTCAAGCTCATTTTCAAGACATTATGAACTACAGCTAAGAGAGCCGAGAAGCTAACTTAACTAGCTGCTGGGAGTCAAACCTAACTATGGGTGACAACACAGACTTTGAACTCATCAACACTGTTTTCTATGGTGTTTTTGTGTCTCTCTGCAATTCCGACCAGGTGTTGTGGGTGTGTTTGAGTCGTGGTGGTGTGGGCGGTGGGGTGTGGGTAGGGTGGTGGTGTGGGCGGTGGGGTGTGGGTAGGGTGGTGGTGTGGGCGGTGGGGTGTGGGAAGGGTGGTGGTGTGGGCGGTGGGGTGAGGGAAGGGTGGTGGTGTGGGCGGTAGGGTGTGGGAAGGGTGGTGGTGTGGGCGGTGGGGTGTGGGTAGGGTGGTGGTGTGGGCGGTGGGGTGTGGGAAGGGTGATGGTGTGGGCGGTGGGGTGTCGGAAGGGTGGTGGTGTGGGCGGTGGGGTGTGGGAAGGGTGGTGGTGTGGGCGGTGGGGTGTGGGTAGGGTGGTGGTGTGGGCGGTGGGGTGTGGGAAGGGTGGTGGTATATGGTGTAGGTAGTAATAGTGTAACTAGTGGCCGTGTTTGTGTATGTCTGGGTGGTAGTGGTAATGTGGGTGGTGAAGATGATTGCGTGGATATGGATGTGGTGGTGTTGGTGGTGGGTGGCAGCAGTGACAGAGAAGTGATCTGGTGGTGGGTGGTGATGGTCAGTAGCTGTGGTGTGGGTGGCAGACATCATGGGTGGCAGAGGGAGTTAGGCAATGTTAAATTGTTTGCGATGTTTAGTCTTGTTAAGTGGTAAGAGAGTTAAGTCACCCCTCCATCTACCTTCACGTTTTCATTCCTCTCTCTCTCTCTCTCTCTCTCTCTCATTTACAAACACAAAACACACACAAATAATCATCTTAACTTCACAGCATTATAAAACATGTACCATACTTAACAACAAACTCAACTAATTCAAAGTATCAACACAAACACAGACACAAGACAGCCACACAGACAGACAAACAGACATTGAGACAATCTCACAGATATGCAGGCATTCACGCAGATGCAAACTCACAGACAGACTAAAAAACAGACGGCCTCACAGACACACAGAACATAAGAAAATAAGGAGTCTGTAATAGGCCGGTTGGTCTGTGCACAGGCAGCCTCACAGACACACAAGCAACCTCACAGATATACAGACAACCACACAAACATACATACACACAGATTCACTAAAAGACAGATAAATAGGGCCGACGGACGGAAGTGCTACTACTGTAGCCATAATAACGGGAGGGAAGGAAGATGTTGTGCGGGTTGCCGCCTTACTGTTGATACCAGTAACGGTAGTGTGTGTGTGTGTGTGTGTGTACGAGCCTTCATAATGTACACATGATAAACTAAACCTTCAATACACAAAGGTACAGCCCACTCGACTGCTTTACATTCCCCAACTGTAAAGTCAGGTACCCAGTATGTATTCTAGTTCGACTGCTGTATCTAGGTGGTTGTTACAGTAAGAAGCGGTTACAGTTACAGTCAGACAGTAGTTGCGTCAGGAAATAGTTCACACATGACTGTACTTTTCTGATGCAGATGAATTACTGTACTGTTGAACTTGTTATTCTGCCGCCCATAAGACATAATTAGAGAAAATGGTTGGGGCGAGTCTCTGAACTACTGAAAGGAGTCATTGAACTGCTGGAATGAGTCTCTGAACTGATGGAACGAATTTCATCCCTGTTCAGCAGTATAAAACCTCGAATAAAGTTTTTGGTTGCTGTGTACACCTGAACAACGAACCGGGTGGAAGGAAACGATACCTCAGGATCTGCTTAGTCATCAGCCTGTCACCGAGCACAAGTGCACACACACACACACTACAGGTAGCTGCTTACACAGTTTCTCTTTCGGTTTTTAATTTCGATATTTTCAGCTAACTACGTAACTACCTAAAACCTGTTGAACTATTTATTTATATAAGACAATAAGTTACATATTTAGGATTATATACCTGAGCTATATTACTTGGTGAATAGATGTGCTGAAATATATTAAAAAACGACCAGGTAACATTACATCCCTGTGCATCCAAGTGAAACGTTCACCTGATGAGTTCGATTTCACGACAACTGACTTTGGCTTTATCGATCAGAGGATTTATCTAATTCTTTTTGTTTTGCATATTTCCAGAGAGCATATATAACATATCTATAACAAGTACTATCCTCACACCAGGGACAATGACTGTGTTCAAGAATTCATCATTACGAGCGAGTTAATAAGCCGAAGTCAGAATATTGAGGAGGGAATGAGACGAAGTACAGGGCGTCAACACAGAGCACACAGGTGAAGACTCCACAACAACGCGGGGAATCAAACTAGCTGTACACACGCTCTCGACACCTCTACTCACTGTACCTTAACTACTACAAACTGTGAAAACATCTAAGTAATATCTCCAGTTCATTAAGAAACCTTCATAATTAACGTACAACCAGGAAGAGGATTAAAATAAAATAAATTATTTACCGCACAACTTCCGTCGCAAATGTGAAAAAAAAAAAATAACACCAAGAAGAAAAACGGAAACGACGGAAAAACCCCCCAGTGATTTACCTGCATTATGGGCCGGATATAGTGACAGTTTCCAGCAAGTGAGATAATTCATGGTAAGAGAACTCGCTTCCTGGTTGACTGATTGGACAGGTGAAAATTATTTATAGTAACATGTTTCCGACAGGTGTTTAATTGTGCTCCTGTCAGGTGTGTGTGTGTGTGTGTGTGTAGACGTGTCAGATTAACCTGTACGTTTTAGTTTGTTCTGGTTTTAATTTTATACTTAGGTGTCCCGTCATACTATAAACAGCGGTTAGAGAAAGACTGACTAAATTAACGGTGTTTTTTTTTATTCTATTTCATCCACTATATAATTATTTGTATGCACCTGTCCCACACACCTGTTACACACACACCTGGTTAAGGTAGGGATTCACAGATATTCTAACATTGGTCCTGTTAATCGTTTTTAATTGGTGATTAGAGAGTGGACCTTGTTACGGTAGGGTCTCTGCGCTTGTAGCCGCCATCTTTGAGTCGTGGTTGTTAATGTATTTGAGAATTTAATATTTGTGTCGTGACTTCTGTCATTTAAATCCTTCTTCGCCTTTCCTTACCGAACTTAAACTAACTCAACACCCTAAAATAATCTAAATTAACATAAGTTAACATAAACTAATTAAAATAAACTTATCTAAAGTAACAAACTTATCTTAATTAAAAATAAACTAATCTAAACGAAACTTAGCTTGTCTAACTTAACCTAAATTAATCCAACTTAACTATGGTAACCTAAGTAACCTTAACTAAACTAACCTAACCTTAACTTACTTATACATACAAACCTTCTAATATTGCCTACACATTTTTTACGTTACTTATCAGATTTAATTAAATACATAATATACGAATCTTTACCGTAATACATAAGTCTTGTTCTTGGTCCTGCTTACGAACACTCACGTTCCGTATAAGACGACCTGACCTGACCTTACAGTGTGTTGACGTAACGCATGTACTTACCTGATGCATTGCTATACAGAGGTGAACACTATTCTGTATGCTAAACTTGAGTCTCACAGAATACAGTATATTGCAGTTGGGAGTCAGAAAATAACTTCACTTTTAAGCCACACTCGTTTTACAAGTCACGAATTACAGTGCATTACAGCAGGCAATCACAGTTATGAGGCAGGTCTACTTATAATTCTGTCTTACAAGTAGATATATATTGTTTCACTAATCACTAACTCCTGCAATCCACAACAAACGGCGGAAAAAATGGCACGAAATGTCCAGAGTTATATTTTGTTCTTGTAAGTAGATATACCGCTCTACCAACCACTTAAATCCACTTAAATCCACTTAGAACGACTTAATCTGCTCTTGTTTCCATTCCAGACCCGACCTCCGTCAGAATGGGTCGACGGGTGGTGGTCCTAGCGTGTGTCCGCACCGTCTTAACATTCATCCTTGGCTTTGGCTTGGGTGTCGTCATCCACCTGTTTGTCAACTTATCCACCAACCTCTCTCACTCCAATGTCCCCAGAAACTACAAGGGCAACAGGAGACTAGAGGAACAGGTGAATTAGTCCATCAACTAAGTGGAATGTGTCTTTTTGAGGATTGCTTTCATTGTTTGCAGTATACACTAGTAGTAGTGAACAAACTGAGTTAACATTGGCATATCTTTGTTATGACGTCACTTCCGGCTGCTTTATGTTGATAACGAGGCAGACACTGCCACAAGCACAGAAAACACCGAATGTATGTGTTAATGTATGAGTGAATTACCATGTCCAAATGCATACTCAGGTATTATTATTATTATTATTATTATTATTATTATTTTTATTGTTATTATTATTATTAGTAGTGGTAGTAGTAGTAGTAGTTGTTGTTGTTGTTGCTAGTATTACCGTCATTACAACGTTGTACGACTGACGTGTACACCACCTCACAGGCACCATACGAGGCGAGGGTTGATCTGCTGATAGGGGAGAGGACCTACAGCCCCTCTCAGCCTCCCGCAAACGAAGGTGAGGCGCCTGCTGGGTTATATGCAGCAAGGCTCACTGTAAAGATGGAAGACGATTTAACTGAATATCTATCTATCTATCTATCTGTCTGTCTATCTATCTATCATGTACAACGTTTTGGATGATTATACTTATTCTGTAGCTCTGCGAGTGAAGGGAAACGGGAGGGAGAGTGAGAATGAAAGGGGAGTACAAGTAAGAGTAATGTGGTAGTAATGTAGTGGTATTGTGGTAATAATGTAGTGGTAATGTGGTAATAATGTGGTGGTACTGTGGTGTTAATGTGGTGGTAATGTGGTGTTAATGTGGTGGTCTCCTGCAGGTTGGTTGTCTGCAGGAGGCGGTGGTAGTGGTGGTGGCGGCGTGTTGTGTTACGTCCTGACAGGCCCCACTAACCACCGCTCTGCCCTTCACGTCAAGAACACCTGGGGTCAACGATGTGATAAGGTGGTGTTCTACAGGTAGGTGTTTTGTTGATGTTTTTGTGTAAGGCACGTCAGAGGAGGGGAGGGACAGTAAAAACTATAAATAAAACAAAGATACGATAGAAATTAACAAGATGAAACGAACGAACGATAGAATTAGAGCGAAGGTGATGACTAAACACACCGTGTTTCCTCCTACTTCAGCACCAAACAAGATGAAGCCCTTCAGCCTGAGGTGTTGGACGTCCCTGAGGGCTATGGGTACCTGTGGGCTAAGACGAAGGCGGCCCTCACCCACCTGTACCACCACCACCCACACTACCAATGGTATATGAAGGCCGACGATGACACCTTCGTCATCGTTGAGAATCTGCGTTACTTCTTAAGGGACCTCGACCCTGACCTGCCATTGTACTACGGTGCAAAGTTCAAGATGCATGTCAAACAGGTGGGTGAGGCAGGTGGTGTACTGAGGGCGCCTTGAGCTGTGTTTCTCGTTAGGAATGACTTTTGACCTTCCTGTGTCTCCTCCAGTAATGACCCTTGGCCTGCATTTCTCAGTAGGGATGACCTTTAGAACATAAGAACATAAGAAAGTGCGATACTGCAGGAGGCCGACTGGCCCATACAGGGCAGATCCCTTTCACACCCATCCCAGCACTTCCATGTGCCTATCCAACTTCGTCTTGAAGCTCCCTAGCGTCCCCCTTCCTACTATAGCACTCGGTAGCCTATTCCACATATCCACAACTCTATTACCAAACCAGTGCTTGCCTATATCCTTTCTGAATCGGAATTTATCTAATTTAAAGCCATTTGTTCTAGTTATTTCGTTATTACTGAGCTTCAGAACATCTTCCATTTTACCCTTGTTAATCCCACTTACCCACTTGAACACCTCTATCATATCTCCCCTAACTCTACGCCTCTCTAATGAATGCAAGCCTAAGCTTTTCAGTCTTTATTCATATGGAAGGTTTCTAATATTATGGATCATTTTTGTCATTCTTCTTTGTACTCTCTCCAAAGAATCTATGTCCATTCTATAATAAGGACACCAGAATTGAACCGCATAATCCATGTGTGGCATCACTAATGCTAGGTAAAGTTTCAAGATAACGTCAGCAGTTCTGTTACTCACAGACCTAGATATGAACCCAAGAATCCTGTTTGCCTTGTTACGAACGCGAATACATTGTTTTCTAGGTTTCAAGTCGTTGATAACAAATACACCTAGATCTTTTTCACAAACTGAGTTTTCTATTTCCGTGTTACCTAGTTTATACTTAACGTTTGTATTCGTCTTCCCTATCTGTAGTACCTTGCATTTATCATTATTAAAATTCATTTGCCAGTCTACTGACCACTCATGTAAGGTATCTAGATCTCTTTGAAGGTGTTCAAAGTCACTGTCTGAATTTATCACTCTCCCCATTTTGGTATCATCTGCAAATTTACTAATCCTACTAGTTATACCTAAATCAAGATCATTAATGAATATAACAAACAGCAGAGGGCCTAATACAGATCCCTGGGGAACTCCGCTAATGACCGCACCCCAGTCTGACTTAAATCCATTTATGCTGACTCTTTGTTTCCTACCAGTTAACCATGACCTAATCCATTTTAATAATGATCCACCTATTCCATGTGCTTCTACCTTCCTTATCAATCTCTTATGAGGGACTCTATCGAATGCTTTACTGAAATCTAAATAAATTATATCATATGACTTACCATTATCTGCCGCTTCATATACTTCTGAGAAAAAGCTAAGCAAATTTGTGAGACAAGAACGTCCCTGGGTGAACCCATGCTGAGAAGAACGAATTAAGTTGAATGTTTCAAGGTGGCTTCTGATTTTCGTAACAATAATTGACTCTAGCAACTTGCCTATGATTGACGTGAGACTAATGGGACGGTAATTTGATGCAATTGATTTATCACCTTTTTTGAAAATCGGAACTACATTTGCAAGTTTCCAAGCTTCTGGCACTAGGCCCGATTCTAATGACTTATTAAATAAAACTGCAAATGGATTACTCAACTCATCTCTACATTCTTTTAATATTCTAGCATATACCTCGTCTGGACCAGGCGATTTATGAGGCTTCAGTTTGTTAATTTCTTTAAGCACATCGTTACTAGTAATATTGATATTCACCAACATATTTTCTATACTGTCGTTATATACCTTATGAACTTCTGGAAACTGTGCTAGGTTTTCATTTGTGAATACGGAGCGAAAATGACTATTTAACGTACTACACATTTCTAACTCATCATCAGTCATTTCTCCTGTCGTAGTTTTAAGGGGACCTATTGTATCTCTAACCTTTGATTTATACAGTTGATAAAAAGCTTTGGGGTTATTTTTCGATTCGTTTGCTACCTTGATTTCATAATTTCTCTTTGCTTTCCTAATTTCTGTTTTTACCTGTCTTGTTAGGTTCTGATAGTAACCAAGTAAGTGATTTTCGCCTTTCTTAACTTTTCTATATACTCCTTTCTTTTTCCCTAGAAGATCTAAGAGTCTATTATTCATCCATTTTGGTTGGTTCCGTATCGATCTGAATTTTCTTTTAGGGATGTGTTTATTTTGAGCATTATGGATTGTCGCAATAAATTGTTCCTAAGTAGCTGCTAAATTAAATTCGGGGTTATCCCGTTCTAAGTTGACAGTTTCCGGAGGTGTGGGGGGGATTAATCTTTTGACCATAGGGTCATCCCTTAGGTCTCTCCTAAAGCTACCGTAATTAGCCTTCCTAAAATCCGGGATCAAGGCCGAATTTTCCTTCTTCCTGCCATTCCATATTATGTTAAAATATATGGCTTTATGATCACTGTTTCCTAGTTCGTCTCCAATCCCAACATCTTTTACTAGATTTTCATTATTACTGAGAACTAAATCGAGGATATTATTTCCTCTAGTGGGCGAGTTTATGAATTAATATAAAAAACGATCTTGTACTACTTCTAGAAAATCTTCAGATTCATTATCGCTAAGTTGATTTTTCCAATCTAAGCCTGAAAAATTGAAATCGCCTAGAATACATACATTGTTTCTATCAGATGCCTTCTTTATTTCCTCCCATAGCAATTTACCATCGTTCCTACTCAAATTAGGTGGTCTATATATAACACCAATGACTACGGACTCATTGCCCTCACCAATCTCTACCCAAATACTTTCATTGTCGCTATTTGTTTTAATGTTTGATTTATTGCAGCTTTTTAATGACACCCTGATATACACTGCTACACCGCCCCCTCTCCTTCCTACTCTGTCAAATTTAAATAGGTTATATCCTGGAATATGAAATTCTGCTAAAAAATGTTTGCTTTGACCTGCCTGTGTCACCTACAGTATTGACCCTTGACCTGTGTCTGCTTCTAACAACAAGCAAGTGTCTCATACAAGCTATGACCTACCACACCCTTCCTCGTTTACCTTAATATCCTGTAGTGTTGACATTTGACCTCTCTGTATCTCTACTGGTAATGACTTTGACCCTTATGTCCCTCAGGGATACATGTCCGGGGGCGGCGGCTACGTGTTGAGCAGGGAGGCGGTGAAGAAGTTCGTGACGGAGGCGCTGCAACTTACTGACCAGGCTAAGTGTCCCACTAACACCAGCAGGGGCTCTGAGGACGTCCAGCTAGGTCAGTGTCTTCTTTCTGGTCTGTTGTCTGGGTCTAAAGGGTGTGGGCGTGTCTAGGGGGGGGGGAGAGTTGGTTTAAGGTTAACCAATCACAGGGGTTTCTAGGATAGTGTGGGGCGTGTCATTAGGGGGAAATGGACTTAAGGCCATCCAACCCCCAAGAGGTTTCAGGAGTAAGGGTGTGGCACGGGTTTGACTAGCAAAGTTGTCTAACTATTCTCTTTACCCCCAGGGTTGTGTCTGGAGAGTGTGGGCGTGGCGGCGGAGGATAGTCTGGACAGGGCAGGCAAGTCGAGGTTCTTCTCCAACAGTCCTCTCTCTCTCTTCTACCACCAGCCGCTCGTCAACAAGCTACACTGGTACTGGCGATACCTCTGGCACAAGCACGGTGTGGTGAGTATTGTACGAGTATAAGAACATAAGAATGGAGGAAACTGCAGCGGGCCTATTGTCCCATACTGGGCAGTCCCGTTTACACCCAACACCTATTGCTCATAAAAGCATCCAACCTATGTTTGAAGCTATTCAGCGTATTCGAGTTAATGATGATATTTGGTAACTTGTTCCATTCATCCACTACTCTGTTTCCAAACCAGTGTTTACCTATTTCACGCCTAAATCTAAATTTGTCTAATTTAAAACCATTGTTACGAGTTCGCTCCTGGTTGGATAGTTTGAGTACCTTTGTAATGTCCCCTTTGTTTAGCCCTGCCTTCCACTTATACACCTCTATCAGGTCGCCCCTCGCTCTACGTCTCTCAAGGGAGTGCAAATTAAGATGCTTTAACCTGTCTCTATACTCAAGGTTCCTAATGCCCGGGATTAGTCTTGTCATTCTCCTCTGAATTCTTTCCAAGGATTCTATATCCATTCTGTAATACGGTGACCAGAACTGAACTGTGTAATCCAGGTGTGGTCTCACAAGAGCAAGATACAGTTTTAGGATGACCTCGCTAGTCTTGTAACTAACACTCCTTTGTATGAACCCAAGTGCTTTATTAGCCTTGTTACGAGCAAAAACACATTGTTTACTTGGCTTAAGGTTCCTACTTATCATTACTCCTAAATCTCTCTCGCAGTCGGATTTCTCTATGGCATCGTTGTTCATCTGGTTTCCCTGTTTACATATCCTATACTGAGTACTTTACATTTGTCGACGTTGAATTTCATCTGCCATTTTTCAGACCATTCGAAAAATTTGTTTAGATCTTCCTGTAGTTTTGCGGAGTCCTCGTCAGATTTGATAACACGTCCTATTTTAGTGTCATCAGCAAATTTACTTATGTTGCTGTCAATGCCGATATCTATGTCGTTTATGTATATAATAAATAATAATGGTCCAAGTACTGAGCCTTGGGGAACTCCACTTGTGACTTTGCTCCAATGGGACTTAGTGCCGTTAATGCTCACTCGCTGTTTCCTGTCCTGTAACCACGCCCTAATCCATTTAAGGATGTCACCTTTGATGCCATGAGCTTCTACCTTTCTAATTAGTCTTTCGTGGGGGACTCTGTCGAAGGCTTTGCTAAAGTCGAGATATACCACATCATAATTGTGCCCCTCGTCCACCGATTCGAAAACTGATGAAAAGAATGTTAATAGATTAGTTAGGCAAGAACGTCCGCTTGTGAAGCCATGCTGGGAATCATTGATCAATCCGTGCTTTTCCAGGTGATTTCGAATAGAGTTTGAAATGATTGCTTCCAGTAATTTGCCTACTATTGATGTTAGGCTGATTGGGCGGTAGTTAGAGGATAGTGATCTATCCCCTTTCTTGAAAATCGGTATTACATTCGCTATTCTCCAGGATTCTGGTACTACACCTGTTTTTAATGACATGTAAAACAACTTTGCTAAGGGCATACTAAGCTCTTCCTTACATTCCTTTAATACTCTGGCAAATATCTCATCGGGACCAGGTGACTTATAGGTCCTCCAGCTCACACATGGTGTTGGAGATGGTTCTTGTTCCTCATATGATGTAGTTAGGAATTCATAATTCCTCACCTGGGTGGAGTAGGGAGTCCTCATTTCTCTCCTGGTGTAGGTTGGAGTGTTTCTTGGCTTCTCATCCAGTGTTGGGGGTGGCGAGTGTACCTCGGGCTGGGTGCGTCGGGTCAACATTGGCCGCTAATTACTGATTGTCGCTCTAACAGTTGTTTCTTCGTTTCGAGTTGAAATTGTCACTTTTGTATATCAGTTGTGGGTTGATCGTCAATCTTTGCACGGTACTATTGGTGGGAGGATGTTGATATATCCAAATGGGGAGGGGGAAGGGCCCGACAAACCAGGCTGGCAGCTGTCTCCTTGGTCAAGAGACCATAAGAAAATAAGGAGTCTGCAATAGGCCGGTTGGCCTGTGCATGGCAGCTCCTGTCGAGAGTTACTACCACTCTCTATCATCCATGAGTCTATCTAGCCTCCTTTTGAAACTTTCCAGCCTTCCCGCACTTACCACAAAGTTCCTAAGCTTGTTAAGCTTGTTCCACTCGTCCACCACCCTATTTGTGAACCAGTTTCTTCCTATCTCCCTCCTAAACCTAAACTTATCCAACTTGAATCCGTTGCTCCGAGTCCTATCCTGCTCGGATATTATTAGAACTTTATCTATGTCGCCTTTATTGATTCCTTTCACCCACTTAAATACTTCTATCATATCTCCCCGCACTCTTCGTCTTTCTAGGGAATGCAAGTTAGGTTTCTTTAACCTATCCTGATATGGAAGGTTTCTAAGTCCCGGAATCATTTTTGTCATTCTTCGCTGCACCGACTCTAGTGAATTTATATCCATTCTATAATAGAGGCACCAGAACTGAACCGCATAATCGAGGTGCGGCCTGACTAGCGCAAGATATAGTTGCAATAAGACCTCTGCACTCTTGTTACTTACACTTATAGATATAAAACCCAATACTCTGTTTGCCTTATTTCGAACATTAACGCACTGTTTTCTAGGCCATAGGTCCGGGCTTACAAGTACCCCTAGGTCTCTTTCACAAGTCGACTTCTCTAGGTTGATGTTGTTAAGGCTGTATACATTATAAGTATTTGTTCTTCCAATATTAAGTACGCTGCACTTGCTGGTGTTGAATTTCATTTGCCATTTTTCAGACCACCCCTGCAATTTATTTAGATCCTCCTGTAATGCATTTGCATCCTGCCCTGAATTAATTTGCCGCTCTATTTTGGTGTCATCGGCAAACTTGCTTATGTCACTGCTGATCCCAGTATCTAAATCGTTTATGTAGATTATGAACAAGAGTGGGCCTAGTACTGACCCCTGGGGAACCCCACTGGTTACACGGCCCCACTCAGATTTAACACCATCTACGCTGACCCTCTGCGTTCTATCGGTGAGCCATGATTTTATCCAATTTAAAACTTTCCCCTCGATACCATGAGCCTTAATTTTTCTCAGAAGCCTCTGATGCGGTACTCTGTCAAATGCTTTGCTAAAGTCCAAGTAAATAACATCGTAATTTTCGTCATTATCTACTACCTTGAAGACTTTCCTAAAAAACGTTAGCAGATTTGTTAGACAAGATTTTCCCTTTGTAAACCCATGTTGAGAGTCGTCGTAGATTAATTTGCTTTTCTCTAGATGCGATCGGATGCTATCTGCTATAATTGATTCAAGAAATTTCCCCACTACTGACGTCAAACTGATCGGCCGGTAATTTGATGCTGATGCTCTGTCTCCCTTTTTGAATATGGGTACTACATTTGCCCGTTTCCACAACTCCAGCGTCTAATGGTTTTGTAAATAAGTTTACGAGGGGTCCGCTAATCTGTTCCCTACACTCTTTTAAGACTCGAGGGAAAATTTCATCCGGCCCTGGGGATTTTGTATTCTTTAGTTTGGTTATCTTCTTAAGAACATCCTCTTTTCTGATAGTGATATTCTTTGATTTCTCTTCTTCCTTTCCCCTAAATATCAGTTCCATCTCTGGAAATTCCTCGCGAATTTCTTCTGTGAAAACTGATAAGTAGTAGTTGTTCAATGCTTTGCTTATTTCTTCACTGCCATTTAGCACTTCTCCCCTCCCTTACTTTAAAGGCCCAACTTTGTCCTTGACTTTTGTTCTATTTACCTGGAAAAATCCCTTGGGATTTGCCTTGGATTCTCTTGCTATTTTGACTTCATAGTCTCTCTTTGCTTTCCTTACATTTTTCTTAACATTCCTAGATAATTCATTATACCTATTTCTGAGCTGCTCCTCCCCTCCCTTTAATTTCTTATAAATTCCTTTCTTTATTTCTATGTCATGTTTAAGTTTTCTGGTCATCCACCTTGGCTCATTCTTATTTGACCTAATTTTTCTGTATGGTATATTTTGTTCTTGTGCTTTATGTATACTTGTGAATATATTATAATCATGATCAATTGTTGTGTCATCTATGACCTCACCCCTTCCTACTGGGGACTGACGTGACTGTTCCCAGGTGACCTCACTTAGGTACCTTCTTAATCCTTGATAATCGGCCAACCGAAAGTTTGGGACTGACCATATTGTCATTGTTTTTTGTTTCCCAATTTAGGGTGAACCTGATTTCTCTGTGATCACTGTTACCTAGTTCTTCCCTTACTGTGATATCTCTGATAATATTTTCTTTATTTGTTAATACTAGGTCTAATATATTGTCACCTCTAGTAGGTTCTGTAATTAGTTGTTTAAAAAAATTGTCTTGTACTGCGTCTAGGAAGTCTTCAGATTCATAGTCGCCTACAATGTTGTCCCAGTCAATAGTTCTAAAGTTGAAATCCCTCATAATGCACAGGTTGTTATATTTTGCTGCCCTACTCATTTCCTGCCATATGGGCTGAGCTGCTTCTTTGCCCAGACTTGGGGGCCTGTAAATCACTCCCATAATTAGTTTTTCTCTTCCTTCCGTGATTTCTACCCGGACAGACTCGGTTCCCATTTCACCCTTTATTGAATTATTAATACAACATTTTAATGTATCCTTGACGAAGAGTGCGACCCCTCCCCCCTTCCTACCTTCCCTGTCCTTGTGAAAAAGGTTGTACCCTTCTATGTGGTACCCTGATAAAAAAATTTTGCTCGCCAGATTCATCCAAGTTTCGGTGATTGCTATGACGTCTACATTCTCGGTACATACAACCGCTCTCAGCAAGTCTATTTTATTTCTAACGCTCCTACTGTTTGTATAGTATACATTTAAACCTATCCTTCCCTGGTCCTGTTTTACCCCTTGTCCCGAGTAACTAATTTTACTTCCCAGGACCTACTTGTTTTTTGACTCCCACTTTCCCCGACCTCTCTCTACTGGCGAAACCCCCCCCCCCCCTTTTGGAGTGACAATTTCACGCTCCAGGGATGCAGACAACGTCTTTACCCCTGCACGAGACAAGTGTACTCCGTCACGACTGTACAGGTAGTCGTTGCCAGCTATCAATGAATGCCCAACCATTGTTTGCACAATGCTTTTCCAGTCGGCAATTTATAGCAATTGCCCTGGACAGCCATTCACGACCAACCCCTCTTCTAGGCAAGACACCACATACTATCGGGATCCCTCCTCTATCTCTAATCTTCCCCAGCGACTCCCTATACCTCTTGAAGAGTTCCTCACTTCTAACCTTTCCTATGTCGTTTCCTCCCACACTAAGACACACTACTGGATTGGTACCCTCCCCTGACAAAACCCTGTCTAACCTCTCAGCTACTTGCCCTATCCCAGCCCCAGGAAAACGCACGTCCTTACCCTACGAAGGCAGAAGGAAGTTTGGGTGGGAGACATGCCTGCTGATTTTACCTCTGTGTTATGTCCTCCAGGCATTGCTAAGGGTAGTGTGTTGGTTCAGTCCTTCCTGTCACTTATTTCCCTCAATGTGTTAGCCAAAAGCATTCGGCTCTCTTCCTTACGATGTCAGCAGTTTCCCTCCCTGTCCGTAGGGTCCTGATTGTTGTAGCCGTCATCTCATCAGCTTCCACGACGTCAGCCCCCGGATGATGTGGACGCTTGAAGCTCTGCTGTACCGCCTCCACATACACCGAGACCTGCAGCCTCCACACCTCAACACCTCCACCTCCCCAGCACCTCCACCCGACTCCTCCTCCACTCCTCCTCCACGTGCGCCTCCAGCTATATTTTCCCTTCGTACATGAAGATGAATTAATGCATTTACCTTCTTAATTCCAATTAAAGTACAAGAATTATATTCATAATTATTACACTGGTCTACAAAAAAATATTTTTTTTTCTGGCATGAAACCTTTTAACTGATTTTTACTAACTTTAAGGTGCTGAATCCAAATCTGATCTCAGATTTACTCCATCACGTAACGTGCCAGAATTTACTGAGCTGCCAGAGATTGAGGATATAAACCGGAATTCACCTGCAGAATAATATACAAGCACCAAGAAATGACCTCGAAAACCCATAAGTGGCGAGTAATTAGCATTGCAAAAGTAATTAAAATATTCTAAAAATTATTTGAACATTTTCTAAAAGCCATTTGAACAAGTTATAATCAAGATATCAAATTTTGGTTAACAGATCCTTAAGCAGCACATTCAGGAGTACCTATACTGAAATTTTGAACAAAATCCATTTTTTGGCCGAAAATGACAAAAATTTTAAGTTTTTGGCCAAAAATTCGATTTTGCTGAACATCACAGTATGGGTACTCCTGAGCTTGCTCTTTATGAATATGTGGTCCACGATTCGATTGCAGAGTAATTAGTGGCGAAAATGACCATTGAAAAATTTTAAACATTTTTCAATGCTAATTACTCATCAACTATGGTTTTCCAAGGTGTGATTTAGGGTTTGTGTGTTATTCTGAAAGTACTTAATTGGTTAAACCCCTTAAATTTCAATTCTGAGAAAAAAAATTATTTTGGTAAACAATTTTTTAAGGTGTAAGACAAGGGTCTCAAACTCGTGGCCCGCGGGCCAAATGTGGCCCTCGGGATGGTCAGGTGTGGCCCACGGGATGACGGTAAAATTTATCATCCCGTGAAATTATGAAAGAAATAGATATAATCATGTTTATTTTTTAAAATGAATTTTACATGCTTAAGATCGGACAAACCCAAATGAGGTAGTCCTGGTGAGCCAGGTAAGGCAATGTGTGAAGCTGTAAACTTCAATCCTGCAAATATGTGATATAGCACTTGTGTTGGCCCTGAAGAGGGTAACTAAAATAAGAATTGGCCCTCGAAAGGTATTGAGTTTGACACCACTGATTTAGACCCACTAAATATTTAGATAATGTTATGGTAAGTATGAGAAAAACACATAGGCATGGCTAGGTTTATTACAAAGTGATGAAAAGGTTACGCTCAATACTGTAGTCCACAAAACATGCAGCTATGCTTTCTTTCTTTGAGTCCCTCGTCTGAGGAGTCCGTTTTCTTATCGCTTCACTACGTCGTTTTCTCTCAATCTTAGAGTGCACCTGGAACTTCGTTATTCCTTAATACTGACACAGAATTTTAAATTGCAAGTGGGGTTGCAATTTAGATATGTCTGATTACAGCAAATGTGTTATTGTCAGTTTGTAGGTGAAAGATTTTATCCTCAATAGATGTAGGTGAAGCAAATGGGTAAAAACACCTGGAGGCAACTGCGTGATAACGAAATTCTCGGCTTGAAATATGCGCTATAACAGCAGGTGTGCAGATTTTGATGGAGGCGTGATAACGAAAATCGCGATAACCAAGTGCGCTATAACCAAGGGATGACTGTTATTACATTTTACATTAATTGTCGACAGGGCCTCCTAGGGAGGTGCAGGACCCATTTGCATTCTTAAGAAAAAACTATGCAATACTTAGTCATTAGGAGCAATCTGCAATATCATAATCACTACGGGTATCATCTTATATAGTGAGATATACTGTATATTGCTATCATTAGAGAAAAGTTTTTACTATATATATATATATATATTGTGAACTGTAATATCATTATGATTGCTGTATTTGAACGGTACAGATTACAGCAGAAGCATCAAACTTATTGGAGTATATACGCCACCATATTTCCTATATTCCCCATTCGACAATCTTCGCATGTTAAATTGTTCTGAAAAACTCGATTTTCACCATTTTTTTAAACACAATTTCTTCTAGATACCTTAACAGGAACATTTTTGTACTCAAATATCAACTGTCGTAGTGTCCAGTAAATGTGGTCAGTTGGCTGGATCACATCAACATGCTCGTTAGCGTCGGTAGGACTCCATTTTGAAAGCCTTAGTATTTGTTTCAGTACTGTCCTCTTCCTCCACACGACCCACACGCACCATCACACTCGCTCAGGTCTTCTTCACGAGTTTCTGGAGTTGTGGAAAACAAATTTTTCTGGGGAATCTTTCAATGTCATTTCGATTTCTTCTCCCTGTACACTCGAGATGTATTTTCTGTACGTGTATGTGTCGCTGTAGGTCATGGTGGTATATAGTGAGCGAGGGCTGTGTGCGATAGTAAAATAATGTATATTTAACTGATGATATATATATTGCACTGTCTTTTATACGTGTTAATGATATTGTATGTTTGTATTATTAATTATTATGTACGTATAAAGTATATGAGGATTAGTTGAATTGCATATAAGGGCATAATTGAGAATAAAAATATGATAATTCTATAATTTTAGAAGCCTTAATAGCATTTTTATGTATAATAATTTTTAATATACAACTTATTATCTGTTAATAGAAAAAGAAATCCATTGATTGATATATAGACGGATCATTTGTTTGTAAAAACATTGCTAAAATGCGTAAAAAAATAGCAAAATAATTTAAAATTTCGATTAAATTTTCAGTCTAAACAAATTTCAATAATAATAATTTGAGAAATTTTTAATTCATTATAAGTACAAATTACAAAGTTATCTGATGCTGTTAGGTAATTGCGCTGATCTGCGACCCCCGGAAGTTGCTAGAAACGTTTGCTCTGACCACACGTTATTTCAGATCATTATTATTTCCCCCAATTCCAAATACAAGTTAGATTATGAAACACTGTAACGCCACTGTAGTTAAGTTCTAGTAAAGTAATGGACTTGGATTGTGTTTAATATTTTTTTTCACAACACCCGCCCGGCAGTACCTCTACCTCGGTTCACGGCACAACACATTTACAACATAAAAATCACAGTATTCCTTTTTACACCAACAGGCCTCTGGGACCCACCTTCATTTGTTGAAACGTTTCACGACAGTATGAATTAACTTTACCTTATATTTATATTGTCTTTAATATATATATATATATATTTCATTAGCCCAATAAAGCACGCGGACTTCTACATGCAATCAACACCTCAACCCGCCAGGATTCGAACCCACGGCCCACAAGCCTATGACTGTGACCGGGGAACGCTAACCGCTGGACCACCAGGATGCTAAAAGCAGTCCTAGACTTTGTTATATTTCACACAAAGCCTGTTCAACGAGCTTATGGCGCCGTGAACCTCTAATGGGGACCACCCGCACCACTTAGGTGGTCAGAGTAACGTTTTACCAAATCCGGCTTCGAAACACGAGGATCCATATATATATTTCATTAGCCCAATAAAGCACGCGGACTTCTACATACAAGTGGTGCGGGTGGTCCCCATTAGAGGTTCACGGCGCCATAAGCTCGTTGAACAGGCTTTGTGTGAAATATAACAAAGTCTAGGACTGCTTTTAGCATCCTGGTGGTCCAGCGGTTAGCGTTCCCCGGTCACAGTCATAGGCTTGTGGGCCGTGGGTTCGAATCCTGGCGGGTTGAGGTGTTGATTATATATATATATATATATATATATATATTATTTAATCTCTTTGCAACGTCGATGTTGTCTGTTGTGAGTTCTCATCGACCAACAGTTCCTCCGAATGCTCTGTGTCGGTGTTGTCTAAGCGTGGTTCCTGAAGCTGTTCTTGAGGGTCATCTGTTTCCTGTTGTGACTTTACTGGTGGTTTGGGGGCGGTGACGTGACAGATCCAGCTCACTATGCTCTCAGTATTAATGAACACAGCGGGGAAACCAGGGCGTCCACAGCCTATACTCCAAGAGGACACCCCGGCGATGAACCCGTCGTTGCTGACCAGTGCTCCGCCCCAGTCACCCTGTGGGCGATGGAACAGTTAATTCGGGGACACAACTGTAGAATCCTCTTCCATTTGAGTTAGCTTAGTTCGGGTTAGGATAATTTGGGTTTGGTTTAGTTTGGATAGGTTAGGTTAGATTGGGTCAAGTTAGGTTAATTGAAGTTGGTTTTAGTTATATTTGAGTAGAGTTTGGCTGCGTTTGGTTTGGCTAGGTTAGGTGGTAGAGTATGAACACTCGCAAGGCTACACACTTGAACCACACACCTGGCAGGGATCGAGGCCACCGTGTGTGAAGTTGCCAGCACACACCATGGAATCGGTGATGAGATCCTGGTAGGCTTCACAACACTGCTGGCGCGGGATCTTGGGCACGTAGGCCTGTAACACCAGATTAGATATCTCACTCACTTCCGCCGTCCTGCCCCACCCGGAGATGAGGAACAAATCTGGCGAGAAGAAGGGATACTTGTCTGAAGTCTTTGAAAAGTCTTTGTGGTCTAGCGTAGACTTGGAAAAAGGCGCACCTACCCCTATGCTACTTAATTTAACCTAATCTAAGATAACTAAACCTGATTAAACTAATCTAACCTGACTATCGTTGTTTATTTTTACAGCATTAAACCAGTCATATATAGCCATGACGGAGTTGTACTAACCATCGGCGTGAGAGTGGTGGTAAAAAGGTATGTTTTGTTGGCAGTAACGTGACTTGTTAGGCAGCGGCAAGGGTTGAATCCTGTCGTTGAATTTCACCTTGGAGGACATCTCCACCAGGGCTACGTCGTAGTCATGGGTCAGGTAGTTGTAATCCGGGTGGAGATGGATACTGTTCACCCCGCACCACCTCTCCCAGCCTTCGAACACCGCCAGGTCGTACTCTCCCGCCACAACCTGACAACGGTCAACTTATGTTACTTAGATCTGTTACTTATGCGTTTGTTACTTATATTACCGATGCCTGTTACATTTGCTTATACTATACTTACTTGATTGATACAATAGTGGAGTAAGGTTCTGCTCCTGTATATTCCAGCTCTTCGTCTTCTCTGACGTTAGTCAAGGTTCGGCCAGCAAGCAAGTCACAACATAGACGAGCTCTGCGCCTTGTAGACTGTTTGCATTCACGCTTAAATTTCTAGCTCTAATACTGGTCAACCCGTAGAGACTCGTGGCCTAAAGTAAAAATTTACAATCAACACTATGACGTTACCTGCAGGGTGTTAAAGGGGTACTGGTATCCCTGAACACAGCCGGCCGAGGTGAGGAGCCAGGTGTGGGTGAGCAGAGTGGCACCGCAGAAGTGGACGGGCTGAAAGTATTGTGTGTCCTGTAGGGATATCAACCACGGCGTCGATCCTGCCATCAGAGATACGAAGAATACATTTTGTTACAGTAAAACAAGACATTTGCAGGTGTAGAAACAATTACATAGGATCGGATACACGTGCATGCAACAACAAAACACTAGCTACTGATACATATTTCAAAGTAGGTATAGTAGCATAAACACTATTCAGGAAAAGTATTCATTATGAACCTCCATTACTCTGTACGGGGCCTACATCTCCGGTATGCAACGCAACCCACCAAGAGCTGTTATCTCCAGCTCCTCTTGTCTACTCTATCAACTATTTCCTTGACGTAAGTGCCATTTTTCCCTACATAATAGAGAGACTTAATTTCTTGACTCCTTATTTAAGAAACTCTTGGATGTTTTCGAATTTTGACGTACCTGGTTCAGCGACCTCCCCTCCGATGATACTGTCAGAGTCCTGGTACATCAGGGCTTTGTGGGGGTCTGTGAGGGCAGATCAGGTCTGGTCAAATGTCATCGATTTTATGAAGCAGGTTTTGCTATAGTGAACAATATTCACAAAACTGACGATAAGCCGAGGCGCACAGTGTGAAGCCGCACTCACCACAGCCCATCTTGGGCAGGATACAAGGTGGACGCCTCTCTTGGGTCACACCACACGTCACCCCGCCGATCCCCATCACCGCCCACACCAGTAAAACGTCCACCAACCCTGCTGGCAACATAATTTTTGTTATGTTATATTTTTCATGTTGAAACTCTATAGCAGATAGTTCGTAAAACTATTTGTAATCTTCCACAAGTGTACTGGTATTACATTGTACCCTACTGTACCTGCTTTCTTAACTGATGTACAGTTTATGAAACGGAAATGTATATCTATTTATTTTAGAGATAAATAATTTTAAATGCTTAGATGAAGGTAAACAAGTTAAATAGGAATACTCGTACCGGTACCCACCTGAGGCTGGCCGCCATCTTGACTTCCAGGTCATTATGCTCCTACTTGGTTCTTTACTGCGTCGTGATTCTTTTGAGTCTGGTTGATTATTGTGATTGTTGTAAATTAAGACTATGATATATGTAATTTTTGTTGATTGCCTTGCCCTCGATTCTTGTGATTGTGGTTATAGTTGGGATCGTGATTGTTGTAATTGTGGTTGATCGTGGTTGATAGTTGGGATCGTGATTGTTGTAATTGTGGTTGATTGTTGGAGTCGTGATTGTTGTAATTGTCGTTAGGTTCTTGATGTAATTGTGGTTGACTGTTGTTGCTATAAATGCCCCTCGTCAGCTACTGGTGCTTTTCGTCAGCTACTGGTGCTTTTCGTCAGCTACTTGTGCTCCTCGTCAGCTACTTGTGCGTTTCGTCAGCTACTTGTGCTCCTCGTCAGCTACTTGTGCTCGTTGTCAGCTACTCGTCAGCTCACCACTACGCTGCCAGTTGGAAAGTTAACACAAGGGTGAATACATCTGTGTATTCATATATTATAAAGTTAGGTTAGGTTAAGGTTCGGTTAAGGTTAGTTTGCCTTAGGTTAGGTTAGGTTAGGTTAAGGTCAGTTTATCTTAGGTTAGATTAGGTTTGGTTAAGGTCAGTTTGCCTTCGGTTAGGTTTGGTTGCCTTAGGTTAGGTTAGGTTGCCTTAGGTTAGGTTTGGTTGCCTTAGGTTGGGTTTGGTTTCTGAATTTTCCTACAACGTTTCGGTCTATAGTTAACACCGTTCAAAAGTTAACTATCTGTTATGGCGGAAATTAATCGGGTGAATGTACTCCCTTTTCTTGAACGGATTGTTAGATAGATATTTTACCCGCGTTTAGGATCTTTGTTTCAAGTACGGCTTAAGGGAAGGTCGTAAACTATGAATAATTCCTGATGTTGTTGACTGCGTTATGTATGGTCCAAGCATTAACAATTACTGTACATTGGTCTATTTACGTTTGCAGAGAGTCTAGATTCATCCTTCTATTTCAACTCGTTTAGGTATTATTAGCGTTTCGGTCATGCAACGAATTTTAGAATTTTAAGTTTAGGTTTTGTTGGAATTATGTTTTTTCCGATGGTTTAGATGTGTTTTCAACGATTCTCTCTTACTTCCAAACAGGTGCCTGACAGAAGCGATAATTTTACCCTTGTTTATTTACCTTTACTCTATATTCAGTAACTTTATGTCGATACAATTACGAAATTAAGTACTTGAAGCCTCGTACAGACGGATAAAACACTAATTGACGGCATTTCATGTTGAGATAATCTACCCTCAGCCTTTACCTGACAATGTAAGATGCACCAAGAAACATTGTGAAGTACATTAGAGAATATATGACTGAATATATGACAATTGATTAACCGCTTGACCTGCTTATACAAATAGCCTTAGGTAGGTAAGTAAATCACAAGTGTATGTCAACTGTGTTTTATTTACATATATTTTCAAGCACACGTCAGCGGGATCAGACAGGCACACATGTGTTAATCCTTAGGGAATTCTCGCCGCTTCTTATCTTAATTTTCTCGCTTCTTCAGTTAATCAGTTCTAATAATTTTTCTTATTTTCACAATCATGGATCAATTAGAGTTATATCTCCTCGTGTACAACTGTAGAGAACCAAGTGGATCTTACCTTAGTTATTTATTGTGAGAATTTGGCTTCATCCCGTTGACAATTACTGATGTCTTCCCTCGGTTATTTAGTTAGAATCTCACTTGTTATACACACAGGACAGGTGTACGTGTCATGTGGCGTGTGTGAGCAGCCAAGGTTGTCCAGTATTACGCGGTCCACACAGATATACACCAACATGGACGTTTTCCCACACGCTGCCCCAACACCTGGTGGCACACTGATAACTCTGCCTCTCTTACCTCCCTTTAAACCCCTCTTCCTCTCTCTCGCTCACTGGTGATACCCCAACCCTCCCTCACCCTATATTTGAATAACTCCTCCCCCTCTCTCATCCTCCACCCTCCTTTCTTCATCACCCTCCTTTCTTTCCCACCTCCATCCCCCCTCCCCTCTCTCTCTCACTCTCAGGGTATTACCGTCTCACACACACACTACTACTACTACGAGTATGATGATCATCCAGCTATGATACAATGATATGAGTTATTAAGGATGTCACCTAGGTTAGTGAGTTCTGAGGTGACTAAAGAGACCAATATGGGACCCGCAGCGTCGTTCACATTCGTTGCATATGTGGAGGGCTCCATCTACTGCGGGAGGGGCAGTGGCAGCGTTTTTCCGGCGTTGGCCTCTTGTCTGTCTCGGTTTGCAGTCGGGCTAACTCGAAAGTATTGACACCTTCTCGTGTGGTGCTCCTCCAAGCGTTACGGTGTGGAGTAATCGTCTTCCAGGTGATAGGGGTCGATTTGGCACTTTTTCAGGTTTGTCTTGAGATTATGCTTTCCCTTTTCAATTGCCCGCCGGCGTTACGTTTACTGTTCGTTAGGTGACTGTAAAGTAGCTGCTTTGGAAGTCTACTGTCATCCATGCGGGTAACATGGCCAGTCCACCATAGCTGTTCGTGGATAATGGTAGCCTCTATGCTCCTACAGTTGATGTCAGCAAGAATACTGGCATTTGTTCTCTTCTCTTCCCAGCAAACTCGGAGGATGGAACGTAGACTACGTTGGTGAAAGTTTTCAAGTGCAATGAGGTGCCTCATGTATGTAACCCATGTCTCACTGCCATATAGTAGGGTGGGGAGGTCCACTGCTCGATATACGTGCAGCTTTGTAGATAATTTCCTCTCCCAACAGCTGAAGACACGATTTTGGAGTCTACCAAAGGTTTGAGATGAGCATCTGATCCGATGCTGAATCTCTTCATCGATGTCTGCGGTGGTGAACAGGTGGGAGCTGAGACACCGAAAGTGGGCAACATTAGAGAGGATAGTACCGTTAAGCTGGATGGATGGTGGAGGTGTGGATGAACCAGGGGCAGGCTGAAAGAGAATCTGAGTCTTACGTACATTCACCTCGAGGCCGAAGTGTGCACACGCGTCTGCGTAGGTGTTCAGGATCTCCTGTAGGTCGTGTTCAGTGTGAGCATCAAGGGTGAGGTCGTCTGCGTACTGAAGTTCAGTAATGGAAGCTGCCGACACCCTTGTTCTTGCCTGGAGTCGTCTTATGTTGAAAAGACCCCCCCCCCCCCCCCTTCACCCGGTACTCGATGTTCACCCCGCTGGCTAAATTGGTACTGGCACGAGTAAGGAAGGCAGCCAAGAAGATGGAAGAGAGAGTTTGTGCCAGTACACACCCTTGTTTAACCCCTGTTTGGATGGGGAAGAACTCTGACTGGGTGCAGTTGTGCAAGACACTGCTGTTCATGACATCGTGTGAGTTGCCTCACAATGGCGATGAATTTTGATGGGCAGCCAAAGCGGCTGAGGGTCTGCCTGAGGGCTTCCCTGTTGACCGAGTCGAAGGCCTTGGTTAGGTCGATGAAAGCCATGTACGCTGTTCTCTGCATTTTTCCTGTATCTGGCGGGCAGCAAAGGTCATGTCAGTGGTGCCATGTGATGGTCTAAAACCACATTGAAATTCTGGGAGGAAGTTTTCTGTCTCAGGAAGAAGTCTGTTTAGGAGGACTCGGGCGATAGTCTTGCCAGCTACGGAGAGCAGCGAGATTCCACGGTAGTTGCCACAGTCTGACCGGTCTCCCTTGTTCTTATAAATATTGACAATGGAGGCGTCTTTAAGAGCTTAGCGGATTTCCTCGCTTTCCCATACATTCTCCAGGAGCGGTGCGGTGGTTGGTAGGCGCCAGGACGTGTCCACATGCCAGTGGGCCCATGTGCCGTCCCTCTGGGGCCCACTGCTACTCCGAGATCCCCTGCTGATCTAGCCTGGGCCCACAAGGCACCCAGTTACCGTGTGTTGCCATGAGGAGGCACAGCAGGAGTCTTGATGGTGAGGAAGCTATGTATGGCAGGGGAAGACTTATGCAAGTTGCTTTCCTGTTCGCCACGAGGGCTAGCCAGCGGCGGCAGCTAAACGCAAGAGGGAGCAAGGAATGTTGGCACCTTAACACTAACATAATGCTGCCACTCCAGATGCATTTCATCACCCTGTGTGTGGCTGCGCGCTCACACACACACACACACACACACACACAGCCCAACTAGACAGCATTGCGCCTTTCAGTTATGCAATAAAACTGATAAAAACTTAGTGATTGATAGTGTTTAATGTCGTTTACCGTGATGGTACAGCAGTGAGGCAGCCCGTGTTAACCCCCAGGGTAAGTGGCCGCGTCCAGCTGGAAGTACCGTATATGAAGTCCTTATCCAAACGGTTCCTGAGGTGACAATTTCTCGTGCCTGAAGACGTAATGATGCACCTAACTGATCAACTAAAGATAAAACAAAAATAACGCGTAAGAAAAACATTAGAATTACACTGAGACTAATTATTAAGTAGATTCGTTTCACTGAAACAATAGTTTACGTATAAAATCTTTTTACATCGGGTTAGTGACAGGGGTGTGATTAGCCCTCGGAAACTACAACTTGTCGGTCCCAGTAGACATATTAGAAGCCATCGAAGGCTAAACATACAGATGTTGTATTAATAAAAGAACAAATGATGAAGTAAAATTATAAACGGAAATTACGAGATAACATTTTTTGTTATTTTTTGAGGGTGGGAAGATGATGTAGAGATATGAATAGTCAAACTGAAGGGCCCGGGAGAAGCAGAATTTGGGTGGATCAATTAAATCAATAGCTGTGTTTCCAGCAAAAAACATCATTTGGGAGGATTGATAAACACGTCTCGAAACTAACTGTTGACAGTAATGATGGTAACTGGTCGTAGTAGTGGTAACAGTGGTGGTAGTGGTAACCCCAGCTGACGATTCACAAGATAAACTTCGGATAGGATAAATCAATATATATATCTTTTTTTATCATTTACCGTAAGAGTCTATGCGGACATAGTTTTCAGTGTTAAATTCGTGTTAAGAGGTTAGAGTGAGTTACTGGGTCCTTAGTTCTATTTCTTGGGGGAAACATTATTCACTGGCAGGCGGGAAGCATGTTATGGCCGGGAAATATTTAGTACAAAGTAAAGGGTGTGTGTGTGTGTAATCTCTCTCTCTCTCTCTCTCTCTCTCTCTCTCTCTCTCTCTGTAAATACTGCGAATTCAATATAAAATGGACTAAAATAACATGAACGTCAGAAAACTAACCATGAATATTCACATGTTACTTTCATTACTTAAGATAATTATATGTGTACTTGCTAACCCCTTTCTCACTTCATATCAGTGTTTTAGTACCAAATATCACAGGTTTTCTGCTTCCTCTTGTACTAACACTGGACAATGGAGATGGTAACAAGAACAGACCGACCTCCCTAACGGCTTGGCTAATGGTGCTGAAAAATGGTGAAATTATAAACAGAATAAAAAAAAAAAAATAATGTGTGTTCAATGCTCGTAGTCGATGTTCCGTTTCAAGCGTCTTGTTAATTATCGTGTTTCCGTGACTAAATTCAGTCTTTGCCATCTCCCACCCCCCCTCCCCCCCCCACCAATCCCCTACAGTTTGATGATATTTTGGACGTTGTTTTTGTGCTTAAGCTTACGTTAATTAAACGTTGTTACATCACCAGTTACGAGGAAAATATAAACTACAGAATGAAACTTTGAGGCACACTGCTGGGGGAATGATGAGTAGGTTAAGGTTGTTATATACGTCACAAACATCAAAAGTTCTGAATTAAATCTTATACTCGGGGAAAACAATAATAATCCGAGTATGGGAGTGATTTTTTTTCCTTTTTTCCTTTACCGACTCAAGCACACGTGTGTTGTGTGCTGGATATCACGTGATCTTGATTCATTGGAGGTAGTTGGTGCTTATCAAGGCAGAGGTGAGATATGTGCTGAGAAACTATTACATAAGGGCGGGTCTTGTGGTTCCCTCAGCAGATGTGTGATAAAGGTTTAGGACTTGTGGTTCCCCAGTGTATGGGTTCGTGTAGTGAGAGACTCAAAGATAAGCACACAGTCAACACCAAAACATTCTGTCAGCCAAAGATACACTTTAGTTAATCATTAATTACCTGTTTCACTTTTTTTAAACACGTTTTACATCACAAAACAAAATCTTGAATAACAGGATAAAGATTCAGTAAGTTCACATCATTATATCACCCTTTGCTTGTTGTACAGTACCTGATAATTTGGATGTACTGCAATTTTTGGCAAGCTACCCAGTATTCACATTTTGGAAGGGCGAGAAATAAAATTATTTTCTCCCTTAAGGTTGTGGTTTGCTACGTGTCTTCTGGAGAGTTTGCTGTTTTGGGGGAGTAATTAATAATAAAAATATCGCTCTGTAATGTATCCAACATCAAGAGCTGGGTGGCAGTTGTGGTGGTAGGAGGGGACGGCACGGTGAGAGTCGAGGCTGATAGACTAGAGATAGGGAGCCTCTCGTGAGAAGTAAAAGAATTGGTCGTGGGATAGTATCGCTGCTGCACCTTAAGGCGTTCTGCAATGAGAGTGGAACATTTTGGGGGTTGCATATTCGTATTTTGGGCATGGCGGGCATTTTAGGGATGTATGGAAGTATTTTAGGGATGTGAGACCATAATCAGGGTCTGTAGGTCAATTTTGGGCGTGTGTTTGTGTTTAAGCCCATTTAAGGGTGTGTGGGGGCCGTTTTAGGGGTGCGTGGAACCATTTTAGTAGTGTGTCGAACCTTTTTAGGGCTTTAACTTTTCAGGAAAGTAAATTTAGAGGGCTAGTTTAGGGGTTTGGCTGTGTAGGGTGTGAGAGGTTACGGATGTTATAGTGCAGGGTGTGACATATTAAATTTGTGGCAGTTTAAAGATCCAGGCACATGGCATCACAGGTAAGATTTTGAAGTGGATTAACAACTGGCTCAAAGACAGGCAACAAAGAGTGGTAATAAATGGAGTACATTCTGAATGAAGAAAGGATCTCAGTGGAGTACCACAAGGCCCTATCCTTGGACCCACCCTGTTTGTGATCTATATAAACGACATAGATGAAAATATATCTGCCGCATTGTTATGTTTGTGGACAACACGAAGATATCTGTGAAGGTAGCAAGTCAAGACGATGTGGCAACAATACAGAAAGACCTGCGTGAGCTGTTCAAATGGTCTCGAGACTGGTAAATGCTCTTTAACATGATTAAATGCCGGATCTTATACGTAGGAAACAACAACCCTAATCACAACTATATTGACAATAAAACTTTCATGGATACTGTCGATAAGGAGAAGGTCTTGGCGGCGAAGCGAGTGAGAAAAACAAACTGTGATTTGGGAATTATAAAGCGTACCTTCGAATAGAAAGACAGGACAATTCTCCTTCAACTGTACAAATCTCAAGTAGGTCCCAGTCTGGATTACTGTATACAGGCATAGAAATCCTACCCCCAGAAAGACCTAATATCCTTAGAAAAAGTGCAACACAGAGCGACAAAGATGATTCCGGAACTATGTCATTTCGATTATCCAAGTAGACTGAGGACTTTAGGGCTAACAACTCTTCAGACAAGACACAATAGGGCAGATCCCATTGAAGCATTCAAAATCCAAAAAGGTATGGAGAACGTGAACCCGGGACCACTTCATTGTGATGTCGCGCACCACCAACACAAGCTCGCCAAGTTATCATGTAGAACGAATATAAGGAAACACTTTTCACACAGAGGCTGGTAGACCTATGGAACAGTCTACCAGTCCAGGCTGTGGAGTCACACACAGTACCGGGCTTCAAACTAGCTCTTCACAAAATTATTAAGAACAATGGAGGGACCCTACACAGGCCACTGTCCTCCTTCCCTCGACATCGCCGATTCTAGTGGGTGACCATTAGACAAATAAGGGTGTAACAGTTTATAGGTGTGACAATACAGGGTATGTGAGTTTAGGATGTAAAATCAAGATTACCTAAGTCTTCCCTGGTAGGTTTTTGTTTGTCACTAGTGCTGGGAAGGTCGCAGCAGCCCACCACCTGGACCACACTGATTGAGGATGTGTACATCAAAAGGGAAAAACAGAGATATTAATTTGTGTTTTAAAAACGTTCAGCCAATCAGGACGCGCCAGTGTGAGATCTCTAGGCGGGGATTCCCATATAAGGTTATGGTGGTTTAGTGACTTGTACTTGATGGCGCTGCCCCCAGGAGGTATAGAGAGGCAATTTTAATAGGTAATTTCTCATGGGAGGTAGAAGGCAGCTATCAAACAGGGAGGTACTACCGCCTGGGAAGATATTGGAAGCATAATGTGTTGTCTAATGGTAGACCCTGCTGCCATATGGCATCACGAAAATTGTGACCAAGTCCCAGGTTGCTGATATGACTTGACTTCTGCCTCATTTACACACATTTGCAGGGTCTTAATTGTTTCTCTTACTTTAACAACACAACCAATGTGTAATTTCTCACTCTTGATGTGTTTATTGTTTCCATTTCTGTATTTATGGTTCTTATTCTTCACCCCCCAGACCCCGATGTGGGTCGGTGACCTGTGCCTGGGTGGGCTAAGCTTTGCTTAGTTATATTCTGTTCGGATTAACCACATTAATCATTTTCGTCGTACTGCTGCCGGTAATCATACATAAGGTGATTGTTGTCATTAATGGTAACAATAAAATGTTACTAATTTTCGCACACAGATACGATCGTCCCAGCGTCAGTAAGGAGGCCCGTTCAGGTCACCTTACCTGTAATATCTGGGGCTGGGTGACATTACATGGCCAGGGTGGCACATTGAGGGTCGCTTTACTGCGGCCAAATACATCCAACTGCTGAAGGAACGCTTCTTGCCATCTCTACGGGTAAAGAATGTTCCTTTCCCAGCTGGACCTGTTCTATTTATTCACGACAGTTGTCCGATCCACACTGGATTCAAGAACAAGACACCCTTCAGCTCTTGGAATGGCCCAGCAAAGGAGCGGACATGAATGTCATTACACGTTTGGGCGCAAATGGTGAACACCTGAGAACCAGCAACGAGAGGACCAGCCATCAACTCCTGAACTATGTCCTCGCCCAGTGGGAAATCTGCAGTCGTAAGCCGGAGGTTATTCATGACCTTGTGTCTTCCATGTCAGATAGATTGCACACAGTTATTGAGAACTGGACGAGGTATTAAATGATAATGTGAAAAATAGATTTAATTTGTCCTTGTAAAATGTGTTTTATTATTGTTAAATAAACACTAGTAACTAATAATGCAGACTACAATTTATATGTACACATTTATGTAGAAGAAGAAAACATATGTTAATAATTTATTACACTATTGTGGGTGGTTGTTGGGGTAATATCGTTCAAGACTTATTATGAGTTGCCTGGCGGAAACCAACCCAAACTATCCTTGTTTTGTCTTTCCCATTATAAGAAATAATTAACAGATGTTGATGATTATAATATAATATATTAAAAAGGTTTATTACATTGAAATATATCCCATTTTTGTATTCAGTATATATAATAGCAATGAATTACTTATAGTATTCTCCAGAGACACAAATTATATAGACGATATAAACGGACAGATAGATACTATATGGAACAGCTTACTTTTTTGACATTTGATATACAAATACGTTACAATACACACACCTAGGTAATAGGCCTGTTCCAGCGCCATCTGGACCGCCAACGAGTAACCTGACACTCTGAAACTAGTGAACGATTTTTTCTGAAACTTTGTTTATAAAGTGTTTGTCTTATATAGGTCGTGCGCCACCATCCTCGGGTTAACTCCATCACACACATTACATCTTACATATTTGGCCTCAGAAACTGATAGGCCAACATTTTCCCCGGCACTAATCGCATCATGTTTCCATTTCATATCAAGTCTCTTGTATTGTCTGTTTGGTGTATTAGTGTTGGTTATAACAGTGATCATAATGGGTCGTGAGTGAGGACCGCTATCTCACACAACATGTGAAATAAAATTTATGTTGAGTTTAGCTAAGTGTGACAGCGAAGGGTAACCTGACTCAGTACAACACACCTGGTTCAGTGTCGCTCTCCTTACACCTATTAGTTGTTATTATACTGAACCTTATATATATATATAAAACATTGTTACGAGTGAGAGTTCCATGGTTGGGTGTGGATTCACAACGTGAACGTCTTTTGTTTGTTTGTTTGTGACTTCATTTCTGCCCGCTTCCGCTCCCTTTGTTTACCGCCAGTATGGGGCCGGCAGTGATAAGTTAAGTACAGAGCATCTCCTTTCTTAGAACATAAGAAAATAAGGAGTCTGCAATAGGCCGGTTGGCCTGTGCATGGCAGCTCCTGTCGAGAGTTACTACCACTCTCTATCATCCATGAATCTATCTAGCCTCCTTTTGAAACTTTGCAGCCTTCCAGCACTTACCACAAAGTTCCTAAGCTTGTTCCACTCGTCCACCACCCTATTTGTGAACCAGTTCCTTCCTATCTCCCTCCTAAACCTAAACTTATCCAACTTAAATCCGTTGCTCCGAGTCCTATCCTGCTCGGATATTATAAGAACTTTATCTATATCTACTTTATTGATTCCTTTCACCCACTTAAATACTTCTATCATATCTCCCCGCACTCTTCGTCTTTCTAGGGAATGCAAGTTTAGTTTCTTTAATCTATCTTGATATGGAAGGTTTCTAAATCCCGGAATTATTTTCGTCATTCTTCGCTGCACCGACTCTAGTGAATTGATATCCATTCTATAATAAGGGCACCAGAACTGAACAGCATAATGGAGGTGCGGCCTGACTAGCGCAAGATATAGTTGCAATATGACCTGCACTCTTATTACTTACACTTCTAGATATAAAACCTAATACTCTGTTTGCCTTATTTCGAACATTAACGCACTGTTTTCTAGGCCGAAGGTCCGGGCTTACAAGTACCCCTAGGTCTCTTTCACAAGTCGACTTCTCTAGGTTGATGCTGTTAAGGCTCTATACATTGACAGTATTTGTTCTTCCACTATTAAGTACGCTGCACTTGCTGGTGCTGAATTTCATTTACCATTTTTCAGACCACCCCTGCAGTTTATTTAGATCCTCCTGTAGTGCATTTGCATCCTGCCCTGAATTAATCTGCCGCCCTATTTTGGTGTCATCCGCAAACTTGCTTATGTCACTGCCGATCCCAGTTTCTAGATCGTACAATATGTTTCTAGTGGTATAACGTGTAAACCTTGCTCGACTTTTATAACATCAAGTAAAGTATTATTTGTGAAAGATAATAGTTAATCATATTTTAGAGTTCCAATGGAAAATAACTTACTTATTTATGAGGTTTCGTGTGGTGGATAGACCACGTTGTTCATCGTAGTTTCTAGACTAAATGAGACTTTACTTTTATGTTCATTATTTTGTCACTCGGTTGAGTCATTTATTTGATCAGATTTAACTTGTATTTGTTTATTTTTGTACACACTGATATAGTTATTTTATTGTTTGATTGTTAATATATTCTGTAATTAAAACTACTGCATGTATTTCAATATACCCCATAGTAATGAGGTGATGATTTTGGCGGGATCTATTCCTTGGACCTATAATACAAAGAGAAGTTGAATTTGTGAGTTTGTTACACCCTAAGAGGCCAAAGGTCGTAACAAACTTGGCGACCTTGCCAGGATAGATCCCTTTATCACTCATTAACTATTGGGAATATTTAGATATAGATATTCTTTATTGATTATTCATGGCTACTTTTGATGTTGAGGAGTTTGTTGAGAATCCATCCGTGAATATGTTGAAAGACTGTGTTCTACGAAAGGATGATTGGATGATACTTGATGATACATAAGAAATTGAGTATCAACATAGTCAAAGGAAGTCTGTGATTCAAAATGCAGTTCTAACTGAACTTGTGAATGAAGAGGTGCTACCGAAGGGGGCACTGACGTTGCGTGCATTTGACCCCAAGGAAGCTGTAGAGACAAGAAAGCTAGAACTGGAGCATGACAGCCGAGAACGAGAAAAGGATAAGTTGCATGAGTTGGCTTTGAAGGAAAGAGAAGAAAGGGAAACAGAGCGTGAAAGGCAGCATGAATTAACGTTAGCACAGGTTAGCAGTAGAAGACAAGACTTACAGGCATTGTCTTTAGAATCTGAGACAAAATTGTTTGATGTGACAAAACATTTGAGACTTATGCCTGCTTTTGACGAGGAGGATCCAGAAGAGTTTTTCATGCAGTTTGAGAAGATTACAAAGTCTTTTTAGTGGCCTGAAGAGTCGTGGATTGCTATGATTCAAAGTGTGTTCACTGGGTCAGCTCGTTCAGCATTTCTGTCTTTGTCAAGTGAAGTTTGTTATAGTTATAAGTTAGTTAAAGAAGAAATTCTTAAGGCACATGAACTCATTCCTGAAACATATAGAGTGAAATTTAGGACTATGAGAAAGACTGATGCACAGTCGTATATAGAATTTGTTTATTCAGTGAGCAAAATGTGAAGAAGGTGGATAAAGTCTAGCAAGGTAGAAACTTTTGAGGAACTTGTTCAGTTGGTGATTTTAGAACAGTTCAAAAAAGCCACTCCAAGAGATATACAATTGTACTTAGGAGGGAGAGATATTAGTAATGTTCATAAAGCTGCTGCATTAGCTGATAGCTATGCCCTTACTCACAAAATGCATCCTGTTAAATCTCGAAATCATTCAGGTGGAAAGGGTTTTGTAACCAAGGAAAAGGGTGGTAGGCAGGATAGTAGTACTGCTTCTTCTAGTAAAGTAAATTTTCGTGGAAACTCAGGTGAGCTTTCCAAGACCTATGCCAAGACTAAAGCATTTGTCTGTTTGTACTGTAAGAAACCAGGTCATGTGATTGCGAATTGCCCTAAATTGGAAGCAAAGAAGGAAGAGCCAGTTCTCTCATTCGAACCTCTGGAGAAGTTTGACAAAACTTTAGTGAGAAATCGCCCAAAGGAGGATTCTTTTGAACCTTTCATGTTTGATGGTTCAGTTGCAGTTGAAGAATCAGGTGATCAGTACCCTGCGAAGATTTTGCGTGACACTGGTGCTTCTCACAGTATTCTGTTGAAAGGATCTGTTCCCTGCGTGGAAGATTCCTATACTGGAGAGCATTTGGTGCTTAAGGGTGTCGGTGGAGTGATCACTGTTCCTTTGTGTAGGGTGTTTTTGAGAACTCCACTTGTGTCTGGTTGGGTGACTGTTGGCGTTCAAGATTCTCTTCCTGTGACAGGGGTTACTTTTTTGCTGGGTAATGATATTGCAGGAGCCAGCGTGGTGCCAGATCCTGTGGTATCTTCGACTCCTACAGAGGAGAATAATACTGGTTTAATTGAAGAAGAATACCAAGATTTATTTCCTTTATGTGCAGTTACAAGGAGCCAGACTCTTCGGAATAAGGTACAGACCGTTCCTTCAGTTGACCCTGAGCTCTGTATTGCTGATAGTAGTGCACCTGGCAATGATGAAAATGATTTAGGTATTGAGAATCTGTTTGACAGTCAGGATGATTCATTTGATAGTGACATTGGTGGGAGAGGTGTGAGTGAAGCTAAAGATTCAGTTAACATTCATTCCCCAAAATCTGAAGCTGATCTCCCTTCTGGTGACAACATTACCATTCAGAAAGTACCTGTCACTAGGGAAAAACTGATAGATGATCAGCAGAGTGATCCCGAATTAGCTGAACTATGTAGGAAGGTTGTGGATATTGAAGAAGCCGTTCTCTTGCCTGTTTGTTACTACATGGATTCAGGGTTACTTATGAGGAAGTTCAGATCTGTATCTGATCCTGCTGATGAGTGGAATGTTGTGCATCAGGTTGTTATTCCCAGTTGTCACAGGGGAGAAATCTTGAAATTAGCACACGACTTTTTGGGAGGACATTTAGGAGTTAGGAAAACATACAAAACAGATTTTGTCGCATATTTACTGGCCTGGAATGAAAGGTGATATTGCCAGATACTGTAGAACTTGCCATGAATGTCAGGTGGCTGGTAAACCGAATCAGGTCATAAAACCTGCTCCCCTAAAACCCATTCTTGTGGTAGATGAGTCATTTAGCAGGGTTATAATTGATTGTGAAGGTCCTCTCCCAAAAACTCGATGTGGCCACCAATATTTGTTAACAATCATGTGTACTACCACCAGGTACCCAGAGGCTATACCATTGCGAAACATCAAAGCAAAGAGTGTGGTAAAGGCTCTGACTAACTTCTTCACTAAATATGGCATTTCTAGAATTGTACAGTCGGATCAGGGTACTAACTTCACGTCTTTCCTTTTCCAGCAGGTGACGAATGAATTGGGTATTAAGCAATACTTAGCTTCTGCGTACCACCCTCAAACCCAAGGTGCCCTAGAGAGGTTCCACCAGACTTTTAAATCTATGCTTAGGAAATACTGTATGGAGTCTGATAAGGATTGAGATGAAGGAGTACCACTTATGTTGTTTGCCATAAGAGAGAGTCCCCAAGACTCCCTAGGATTCAGTCCCTTTGAAATGATTTTTGGTCATGCTGTAAGAGGTTCTATGACTGTGTTGAAGGAAAGTTGGATAAGTAATCAAATAAAAGTCCCTTTATCAGTGTATGTAGAGAAGTTTAAAGAGAAACTGAAGAGAGTAGGTGAGATTGCTCGTGAAAATCTGTCAGAGGTACAGGAGAAAATGAAAAAGCAATATGATGAGCATTGTCAAGCTAGAGAATTTAAGCCTGGAGATAGGGTTTTAGCACTTATACCCCTGTATAGAAATCCCCTTCAAGCTAAATATGAGGGTCCATTCACTATAATTAAGAAATTAAATGACCTCAACTATGCCATAGCGACTCTAGGTAAGAGAAAATTGGAGAGTTTGACTCGTATCAACAGGTTGAAACCGTATTTTGGTAGGAGTGAAGTGGTCTGTTCGGTAACAGGAGGAGAGGAGGTGGTCCCAGACACTGATTTCCAAGTGGATATCCCCATAAAAATCTGTAATTCCAGTATATTGTGTGACCCTACCTCTAAAGTATCCCAGCTTTCACAACAGCAGTCTCAGGATGTGGTGCAACTGCTGCAGGAGTTCAAGCCACTCTTCGACGATGTGCCACGCCAGTGTTCTCTGCTGGACCACGACCTGGTACTGCTGCCTGGCACATCTCCCATCAAGCAAGCACCCTACCGAATGAGCCCTGATAAGCGGGAGAAGCTGAAGCAGGAGGTGGAGTATCTACTGGAACATGACCTAGTGGAGAGGAGCAGCAGTGCATGGGCGTCACCCTGTGTGCTGGTGCCTAAGCCCGACGGAAGTGTCCGCATGTGTACTGACTACAGGAAGCCTTTTTTAAAAGGAAAGTAGATCATAGAAAAAGGGAAATTCTGACAGGAAACGGAATTTTTTTAACGGAAACGTTAAGTTTATATCATGGAAAACGGGAAATATCTACTTTTCAGGAAAATAGATTACATAATTTTTCGAAAATTAGATTGTCATAGAAAAAGCAAATTTCATTAGAAAACGGGAATTTTTTATCATAGAAAATGGGAAATATCTACTTCCCGAAAAGTAGATTATCGACTTTTCGGGGAAGTAGATTATCGACTTATCATGAAATATTACCTAATTTTGCGAAGTAGATTATCATAGAAAACGGGAAATTTGTATCACAGAAAATGGGAGATATCTACTTTCTTGGAAAGTTGGTTATCTACTTATCAGAGAAAACGGGAAAATTGCATCATAGAAAATGGGAAATATCTACTTTCCGGGAAAGTTAGTTATCTACTTTCCCGAAAAGTATATTATCTACTTTCCGGGAAAGTTGGTTTTCTACTTATCATAGAAAACGGGAAAATTGCATCATAGAAAATGGGAAATATCTACTTTCCGGGAAAGTTGGTTATCTACTTTCCCGAAAAGTAGATTATCTACTTTTCGGGAAGTAGATTATCGACTTTTTAGGGAAGTAGATTATCGACTTTTTGGGGAAATATTACCTTATTTTGCTTAGTAGATTACCATAGAAAACGGGAAATTTGTATAACAGAAAATGGGAAATATCTACTTTCCGGGAAAGTTGGTTATCTACTTTCCCGAAAAGTAGATTATCTACTTTTCGGGAAGTAGATTATCGACTTTTTAGGGAAGTAGATTATCGACTTTTTGGGGAAATATTACCTTATTTTGCTTAGTAGATTATCATAGAAAACGGGAAATTTGTATAACAGAAAATGGGAAATATCTACTTTCCGGGAAAGTTGGTTTTCTACTTATCATAGAAAACGGGAAAATTGCATCATAGAAAATGGGAAATATCTACTTTCCGGGAAAGTTGGTTATCTACTTTCCTGAAAAGTAGATTATCTACTTTTCGGGAAGTAGATTATCGACTTTTTAGGGAAGTAGATTATCGACTTTTTGGGGAAATATTACCTTATTTTGCTTAGTAGATTATCATAGAAAACGGGAAATTTGTATAACAGAAAATGGGAAATATCTACTTTCCGGGAAAGTTGGTTATCTACTTTCCTGAAAAGTAGATTATCTACTTTTCGGGAAAGTAGATTATCGACTTTTTGGGGAAGTAGATTATAGACTTTTTGGGGAAATATTACGTAATTTTGCGAAGTAGATTATCATAGAAAACGGGAAATTTGTATCACCGAAAATGGGAAATATCTACTTTCCGGGAAAGTTGGTTTTCTACTTATCATAGAAAACGGGAAAATTGCATCATAGAAAATGGGAAATATCTACTTTCCGGGAAAGTTGGTTATCTACTTTCCCGAAAAGTAGATTATCCCATTTTCTGTTATACAAATTTCCCGTTTTCTATGATAATCTACTTCGCAAAATTACGTAATATTTCCCCAAAAAGTCGATAATCTACTTCCCTAAAAAGTCGATTATCTACTTTTCCGAAAAGTAGATAATCTACTTTTCGGGAAAGTAGATAACCAACTTTCCCGGAAAGTAGATATTTCCCATTTTCTGTTATACAAATTTCCCGTTTTCTATGATAATCTACTTTGCAAAATTAGGTAATATTTCCCAAAAAAGTCGATAATCTACTTCCCTAAAAAGTCGATAATCTACTTTTCCGAAAAGTAGATAATCTACTTTTCGGGAAAGTAGATAACCAACTTTCCCGGAAAGTAGCTATTTCCCATTTTCTGTTATACAAATTTCTCGTTTTCTATAATAATCTACTTCGCAAAATTAGGAAATATTTCCCCGGAAAGTCATTAATCGAATTTTCGGGGAAGAAGATTATCGACTTTTTGGAACAAGATATATACATTTATCACTCCAGTACTTCATTATAGATTTAATAAAGGTTAGATGAAACAATGGTCACGGTGCTTTATGCTTTATTTATTAAAAATATATTTACAAAAGCTACTTACAATACCAGACAGCGGTACAGACTGTCTCTCTGACACACCAGACAGCTGTACAGACTGTCTCTCTGACACACCAGACAGCTGTACAGACTGTCTCAATGACACACCAGACAGCTGTACAGACTGTCTCTCTGACACACCAGACAGCTGTACAGACTGTCTCAATGACACACCAGACAGCTGTACAGACTGTCTCTGACACACCAGACAGCGGTACAGACTGTCTCAATGACACACCAGACAGCTGTACAGACTGTCTCAATGACACACCAGACAGCTGTACAAACTGTCTCTCTGACACACCAGACAGCGGTACAGACTGTCTCAATGACACACCAGACAGCTGTACAGACTGTCTCAATGACACACCAGACAGCTGTACAAACTGTCTCTCTGACACACCAGACAGCTGTACAGACTGTCTCAATGACACACCAGACAGCGGTACAGACTGTCTCTAGCACACCAGACAGCGGTACAGACTGTCTCTAACACACCAGACAGCGGTACAGACAGCAGTACAGACTGTCTCTAACAGGGGTACACACACAGCAGAGACGGTCGTGCCAGCAACATGTTTCTAAGAGCCTCGGGACACTGTCACTAACGCAGGAAAGTTATAAAGCTTTGAGTGATATATTAACAGTAACCTCAAAAATTGACTCCAACACTATGGTGCACAAACTGTCATTCTGGTAGCGTTCGTGTAGCGCAGGCGGATTCGGTCGTCTTTGTTTACAAATCTTCCGCCATAACAGTTGCGGCACCATGCGTCTTCGTCCTCCTGCGCGCCACGAACGCCGTTAACTATATATTTTGGGGCGTATCCGGAAAACACAAACAAGCACACCGATGCCCTTAAGACTGATTCAGGAATTAAAAATAGACAAGCGTCATTTACTTCTACGACTCTTCTTCCCGCCAAAAAGCATCAGCTGATATGGTGGCGGGAAAACTCACGTGGAGGCAGCAGCGAAGCGTAAAGAAACTGTTTTTATTTTCGCCCCCAACCATCTGGAGGGCATCCACAGGCTTGAGTGCATCTCGGGCGCACTAGTTCTAGGTCTGGAATTTCCAAATTTCGTTCGGTAAATCTCCTCCTGCAACTAAGAGACAAGAGAATGTATCTAGTTAAAAAAAAAGTCTCAGTTCAACTTCCACATCAATACTCTGCAGCGCCGTCTTGAAGGGGCGACTCCAATACACTCTCTCGTCTCCTCTTAAGCTTTAAGGGGATTTTTTTTTTATTTTTTTTTTACCGTACGAAATTTTGAAGGCTCCGGGCCGTAATATCTTTAGACAATGCCTTGTTGAGCATTGGCCGTGATTGAGTACCCAAGCACAGCTGACTACCTGCAGGATCACTTAAAGAACGAGGTGTTTAGTCTTTGATGGTGTGAGGGAACCAACAGCCCTTGGCCTCACTACGATTCTAAGGAAGGGAGGAGAGGAGGAAGGAAGGTCCAAGGGGGAAGAAGAAAAAGGGAGAAATGGGAGCAGCAGCCACTGAGAAGAAGCCCCGACAGTTTTTTTTTTTCCCTCCAAGTCAACAAGCTGAGGGAGAAGGGCGCATAAGGGTGACTAAGTCGTGCTGGAGACGTTAAGGTGCTTGAAGCTGCTCAACTTAGTTAACGATAAACATAAATTTGCCTCAAAGATAATAACCATATCTCTTAAAATTCGCTTCTGTGTTTAGTTGTATAGTTTTTTTTCTTGACTAAACGACAAGTGAGACACAACTTCACTGGAGATTCAAAACAGCGAGAAAAAATGACAAAGAACACATGAAACGTCTTGAAACTGAACCCATCAACCCCCGCCCCTCCCCCCCCGCACCCAAAACAACATTAACGACGACAAAAACACCACTAACTTCCCTCAACCAGCCAAAAAAAAAAAATATATATCATTAATGACGACTAAACACGCCTTTACATCACACCTTTTAAGTTTGTTTCCATTATGAACGACATTAAGACGACTAAGAGAGGCGACAGAGATCTACAAAACGACAGATTCTTCGACCTGAAATACTTAATAAACCATCTAAAAAAATATGTATCTATATTCCACCTCAAGAGTGTGTGTATTTATTTATTTATTTATTTTATCATTATTAACGACATCAAACAACAACAAGATGCTACTAACAATGACAATATTTCTTTGACTTTAAGCTTTGAACTTGTGCAAAGACAAAACAGCACGTCATTAAATTATGCTGTTAACCATTACTGCTGCTGTTAACCATTACTGCTGCTGTTAACCATTACTGTTGCTGCTGTTAACCATTACTGTTGCTGCTGTTAACCATTACTGCTGCTGTTAACCATTACTGTTGCTGCTGTTCCTACTTCTGCTGTTTCATTACTGTTTCTCTCCATACCAGCGACTGCCTCAGCAAACACGATCGAGATGAGACTATGAATCCCGAAAAAAACACAAAAAAACAAACAGTATTTACCCAGTCACAAACACAAACATCATCTGATAATACAACTTGGGTGTTTTTTGTATCTATTCAAGGACAAAAACAAGATAAAACAGAGACCGACAGACAAACACCAAAGAATTCAAGACTCAAATGCATGTCTGTTTTTTTTTCTTTCATTCAGTCTTGTTTTTTTTATTAATTCTAAACATAAGAAATTAATAATACGTTTTTATTCATTCCCTCATTATATTTCTTCTCCATAATGACAGTCTAAATGATGAAGAGTGACTGATACAGACTGTAATGAGTTGAAACAGTCTATAATACAGTCTTTAAATCACAAGTGAGTTTTAAAAATATCAGTCTAAACACCAAAGACTGACACAGACTGTATGACTGTAATGAAGCTGAATCAGTCTTAAAATACAATATACGATAATGAACTGTTTTGAAATATATGGGTCTTAATTTTCCTTATATGTATATTTTATAATGGCAGTCTAGACAGAGACCGTGAGTGTCTTTTAACTGGTGATACAGTCAGTCCATCTTACCACACATACACACTCACACAAACTTCCTGTTTGTTTGTTTGTTTTTATTTTGAATGGACGAACGGTGAAATATATCTATGTTTGTTTGTGAATGTCTGTTGAGGTCAAGTTAATAAAAACCAAAGGTATAAATTCATTGATGTTTTAACCCCTTGAAGACGATGACTTAACCCATTGAAGACGATTTAACCCTTTGAAGACAATGTTTTAACCATTTGAAAACGATAATTTAACCCTTTAATGACGATGTTTTAACCCTTTGAAAACGATAATTTAACCCTTTAATGACGATGTTTTAACCCTTTGAAGACGATGACTTAACCCTTTGAAGACGATGACTTAACCCTTTGAAGACGATGATTTAACCCTTTGAATACTAAGTTTTAACCCTTTGAAGACGACGACTTAACCCTTTGAAAACAATGATTTAACCCTTTGAAGACGATGTTTTAACCCTTTAAATACCATAAACAATGCACTGGAGTAAGAGGACTTCATACTCAAGGGGTTCAAGGTATAACTTACGAGTCCCACTGACATCCCCCTTGTGTATGACTGTCCGTCCTCCTCGTATGATGAAAGAAACGCAAAATATTACATTGGTCGTCACACAAGACCCAAATAATGAATAGAATTAATAAACAAAAAAAAGCTATGTGTTGACCCTTGACCCCTCGGTTGGTAAGACGCTTCTACACTTAACACCTGTTTAGTGTCTACTTATAAATATTTTAATACTACCACCCACAAGCTGGAGGTGTTTTTTTTTTGTTTGTTTGTTACTTAGATGTGAGGAATAAGTGAGGAAAGTAACCCGAGATGTTTGGGTAAGTCTATAATATTTCAGGATTATATTATAGACAATGGGGACGATAGTTTGGTTTAATCAAAGTTCTAGTCATTAATCAAACATAAATCACTTATGGTCTCATGTTGTGTCCCTAAATCCCGGACGGTACTAACTTCACTATCTCCTCACACCAGAAGCTTCCTCCAGACTACAGGGTGTTATAAGACCCTTTAAATCCGGTTCACAGTGAGGAAATAATCTGCTCTAAAGTTAAGATACGACGCTGAAGAAATAAACATAGATTTGATGTAGTTTACCCAAGGAAAGAAAACGACGACGTTCATTCTACTGTTAACTGTACCTAACCTGAGGGAAATATTCTCTCTCTCTCTCTCTCTCTCTCTCTCTCTCTCTCTCTCTCTCTCTCTCTTTCCGTTCACTAGACTTTGACCCCCCCCCCTTCCCCTACCAGAACATAGACAAGTGAGACACAGTAGAGAAGAAAAACAAAACATTCAATTGACCTACTGTTACCTAGCCTGAAAAACACACAGATACTCACTGATCCACACAGACAGACACACACATATCGATGTACAGAGATACGCACATACACACAAGTAGACAAACAGACACACAAAGTCTCGTATCATTGTTGTGGATATTCTGTTTTGAATATCGTATCACCTTTGACCTCTTCTTTTGCCTTGACCTCCCTTAAATACCTTGACCTAACTCATAAATAAACTCCATATGCCTGAAAGGGGACGGGAGGGGGGGGGTAGAGGTAAGGGAAAGGTAGGGGGAGAGGAGGGGGAGATGGAGGGTGTGGGGGAGAGGGAGAATGAGAGGGAGAGGGTTATTTATAGGATGGATCCGTACCACAGTACACTGACCTCTCTAAACCAGTGCCACGATGTTTTGACGTTTCTAAATTAGTGCCAAGGTACTCTGATTTCTCTTGGGTCAATAGCACGAATGCCTAGGGTATTTGACGGACTCCACTGACCCTCACCCCTACCCTTTGACCTCCCTTCCTTTCTTTAGGTCACTTGGCACAATGACCTTATTTTGTTGGAGGCCTCTGTGTTGTTAGTCACTTTAGTGCCTCCAAATTCCACGAGTGTCGACGTTATTGAGGAAGGTATCAAAGCACTTACACTCCCTCCAAATTAAAAAGTGCCTGAGTGAACGTAGAAGAATTTGAGAGGGAAGAAGAGTGTTAGAGAGTCATTAAAGAACAACCACGGAATTACTAACATAAATAAGGTTTTCTAGTGTTTTTCAATTGAACCTGACCAAACGAAACCTGATCTGACCTGACCTAACCTAACCTTACCCTTGTTTTGGTAAATTTACGTAGTTTCGTGAACAAAAAGTATTTATCTTCACAAAAATGACAGTTTGCTCTACAATTTACGGCAGTTTGAAGAACACTATTGCCCTTGAAAATGTCAATAGCAACGGGCGTAATTTACAAAAACACCTTGAATGTTTTGTCAGTCAGAGTAACACCACCTTCCCAAACAGAAGCCATCATTCAACTAACTTCACAAGCCTGAACCCTAAGCATGCGCAGGAGTATCACATGACATCGAGACTCTCACTGACTGGTTGAACATAGTCACATGAGCAAGATGTAAGCAGTGTCTCCCATGAACTTATTACTCTACATGAAAATAACTCGAAAAACATCTAAATCTGACACAGAAACGTAATAGAGTAGATTATTATTATTATTATTATTATTTACTCTATCTCCCTATATAATATAAATATAGAGTTCCGTGGTTGTCCTCTTGTGAATCTTAACCAATGAGGGAAGTCAGGTCAGGGATGTTCAAGTCATGGTAGGTCACGAGGGAGGCACCAATGCTGTAAACACGTCCTTCCCATAATTTTTCATCTTATAGGAGAGAATTGTAAACAAGTGTCGTACAGTAAACATGTATGTATGTATGTATGTATGTCAAGTGCACCTTCACCTATAACCTATTACCTGTACGTGTGACTCTTATATGTGACTCTTATATGTGACTCAGATTAAAAACAAAACTATGAAAGTATAATATTATAAACTTTGTCTACTGGATATATTATGATGAATTCTGGTATATTCTTCTTCTTCTGGTGTGGAATAATATAGCTAATATATAGTGTTAAGTGATCTGAGCCATATTGTGAGCCAGCAAAGAGCTATATTACTGATATATGGAGAAATAACACACACACACACACACACACTCACTCACTCACTCACACACACACACACACACACACACACACACACACACACACACAAAATTATGTCAACACAATACTAATTAGCGAAACACTACGAAACACTGAAACACTTAAATGAAACACAATAAAAAATATCAATGTTATTTTTATCTTATCTGTAAAAAATAAATGTAATGGGATAAATTATGTAAATAAAATAGATAATAATTAACATCATGAAGAGAGATAGAATAACTAATTAAATGAATCTTACCTGAAATCCTGAGGTAAATTTCAAATAATGTTTTATATTTTGACTTTTTTCTTGTTAATTAAAATCTTGAAATAAAGAAAGAAATTAAGGGAAAAAATTTGTTTAATATAGGAAAAATATATAATAATTACATATTAATGAAATAAATATAGGAGAGATATATTTTTTACATATATTTATTGTATAGAATGGAATATTGATTAAACTGTATAGCAATTTTAATATCTTATGAGTTAAATTATTAGTATATAAGAGGAGTATATATTATATTTATGTATACATTATAGCTGATGTATGAAAAAATCCTGAAGAGAATGATAGCATAGGGTATAATAAGTTCACTATAACGAAAGATTATGAAAAAATATAATTCTGACGTAAATTCCCTAAAAAATTAAGTTTTGATAAATTATGTACATTAATTTATTTAGATTAGGTTAGGGTAATTAGATTAGATAATAATTAACCAGTATACTGTAGAATTAATTATCCAGAATTATCAAGATTTTTTGGATTTTGTGAAGAATTATATTACAGAATTAATAAAAAAATACTGAGAATTTTATCACAATGCTGATGTTCATGGTAGCTGCATCTCTCATGGTAGAATGGTAGAGGCGTAAGATTTCATGGTAAGTGTTGTATAAGATGGTGCTGTCATGGTAGAGGGTTGAAGAATCATGGTAGGCGCTTGATAAAGACTTTACTATCATGGTAGTAGTAAACTTATGGTAGTGATGTATAAAAATCTAAGTATCCATCATGGTAGTTACTTATATGACTGTCAAGTAGAGCATCATGGTAGTAGAGCATCATGGTAGTTACTTATAATACTACCTCACTTAAGTCATTATCGACGAGAACACTTTACGCTACTTATAAATGTCTACTTTATGGTACACTTTTATTAATGAGTTTTCTAAAGTGTATTGCTATCACGGGCTGTTTAGCGGGTGAGTAGTGTGTACTTTATGTAGTGTATGTGTACATGTGTGTATATATGTAGTGTATGTGTACATGTGTGTATATATGTAGTGTATGTGTACATGTGTGTATATATGTAGTGTATGTGTACATGTGTGTATATATGTAGTGTATGTGTACATGTGTGTGCGTATACTACTATTCAATCAGTTTACAAAGCAAATGAACAGTTCCCCCTCATACCGACCCGACTCCCCTTACCTTTCCTCCCTCACCCCCCCACCCCCTCATTACCTAACAGTGACTTTAAATATTACACCAAATTTTCTTTATAAACATCAATTAAATATCAATGTTTTTCCTCCTTTCCAAAAACATATACAAAAACCCCCCAAAACAATACGAACAATAATACTAAGATTAATAATAAACATTAATTAAAATCCCAACAGGTAAGCTGTGACAGGTGAGTCAGATGTGTATTACAGGTGAGAAGAAATAGTTATATTAAGTAAATGGTAAATATATTATGTGTTTATATATTTATTTATTTATATATTATGCTTATAGTAGTAAATGTTTGTTTATTTTGGTTCCAGTTATTGTATTGTGTGTTTGTACCTGTTCTGTACCTGTTCTGTGTTTGTTTTGTGTTTGTTCTGTGTTTGTTCTGTACTTGTTGTGTCTGGTTTCTTATTGTGTATTTGTTTTGTTGCAGTGTAAAGGGTTGAATTAGACAAGGAAAATTCTCTCTCTCTCTCTCTCTCTCTCTCTCTCTCTCTCTCTCTCTCTCCTGTTTGCTAGGTAGAGGAGGTAGTTACGGTACCTGCGTGATGCTCTCTACACCTCGGTATATTCTGTATGGTATCTATAGGTACTTTAAGGTACTCCTGGGTAGTTTAAGGTACTCCACGGTACTCTTAAGGTGCTCTCGGTACTCTTAAGGTACTCCACGGTACTCTTAAGGTACTCCACGGTACTCTTAAGGTGCTCTCGGTACTCTTAAGGTACTCCACGGTACTCTTAAGGTACTCCACGGTACTCTTAAGGTACTCCACGGTACTCTTAAGGTACTCCACGGTACTCTTAAGGTACTCCACGGTACTCTTCACCACATCCTAGTATCTCCGCCCTTAACCTCCACGAACGACGAAGTAACAACAAGACAGACAGTTTCCCGTTGGAGTGTTTGTGACGTCAGGGGAGCCTCGCCTGTGCCAGGGCTGGAACTTGTTGTCTTAGCCTGGCGAACGTCTTGTTATTATTATTAATGAGAGAGAGATAAAGAGATAGAGATCCTCCTCCATCAAGCGAGAGTCTCTTTATTACTATCTCTCGAGAGTCTCTTTAATACTATCTCTCGAGAGTCTCTTTGGTAGCGCCTCCGACCATGACCGCTGTACAGACACACACACACACAGACACAGACACACACAGACACACACACACAGACACAGACACACACACACACAGACAGGCAGTATCTCAGGGCCGTCATTTGGCATCTTTTAATACGACGTCTCAAAAGATTCTCAGAATAACACAGCACATCTCAGGGCTCTCAGGGTCGTTTACGTAACCCGCACATATACACAGACACACACACATACACACACTTTCTAAATACGACCATCTCAAAAAGTCTCATAGAACGACTGTCAACATAACACATCTCAGAGAACAAGACGGTCATCAACACATCTATAGTCTTGCAAAATCTCACCTCTTGCAACACCTCACCCCATCTCTCACGTCTTCAACAACTCACCTCATCTCTCACGTCTTGCAACATGTCACCTCTTGCAACACCTCACCTCGTCTCTCACGTCTTGCAACACCTCACCTCTTCTCTCACGTCTTGCAACATGTCATCTCTTGCAACACCTCACCTCGTCTCTCACGTCTTGCAACACCTCACCTCGTCTCTCACCTCTTGCAACACCTCACCCCTTGCAACACCTCACCTCATCTCTCACGTCTTGCAACACCTCACCTCGTCTCTCACGTCTTGCAACACCTCACCTCTTGCAACACCTCACCTCATCGCTCTCGACCCGGATCTCAAACACGATTCTTTTCTCATCTCAGAATCACGAGAAACAAACACACCCACAGCTGACACATACACAGCAGTTCATCTCAGGAGCAGTGTGTCAGCAACCCAGCTGTCAACACGGTGATGATGTCCCAGCGGCTGACAGTAGAAAGAAGGACATCTCACGAGGGGGGTCACTCGGTAGCCGTTATTAGAGTAGGACTTGGGTGGGTTGATAGATGGGAGTTGGTAAAGGGCATAAGGAGCTCTCTCACCCGTCCTCCACGAGTCCTATAGGTTGTTGCCCTTGTCCTCCCGGAGTAGTCCTACAGGATCCTCCCAGACAGATATCTCAGCAAGACGGCATCCTATAGAAAGGACCCACCACCTGAAGAGCTAGTCGACGGTACCAAACAAGTGCTCTCTGCCACATACTTTGACTGAGCTTGTGATGGTGCTGTCCCGTGCTGCTGCTGCTGCTGCTGTTTCTGCTGCTGCTGCTGCTGTTTCTGTTGCTGCTGCTGCTGCTTTTGCTGTTGTTTTCCTCGATGCTGCTGCGGTGATGCTGCAACTATGGGAGAGCATCTTGGCCGAAGAGTAAGCTCAGCTCCTCCTCGTTGTAGGCGGGGAAACACCCCTCCAAGTAAGACTCGAGCGTCTTATATAGGTGCATCTGGACCCGCTCCAGGTCGTGGCCCTCGTCTGTGTAGGTCTGTTGCCTGTGGACACGACAACAGTTAGTTAGTCCGTCTGTATGTTTACTGTGAGGACATCCTTGTACAGAGAGAGAGAGTCTTAACGTTGTCTCTCGTAATATAAAACTCTCTATAATATTATGAATGAAATAGTAAACAAAAACGTGCCTTACTGACTATATTATTTACTTATACACACCGACAGAGATCTCTACCTCCCTCTCCCCTCACCTATCCTCCCGTCTACCTCTTATTCCCCTCACCTATCCTCTCCTCTACCTCTTCTCCTCACCCACCTGAAGCTAAACCCTCCTCTCTACGTCCCCTTCCCCTCTACATCCTTCTCCCCTCACCCACCTGAAGATAATGCCCTTTTTAGTAAGCGCCCGAGAGAACTTGAGGGTGTGGTCGTAGTGGACGTCCGTGTCTGCTGAGCCGTGTACCAGCAGTAGCGTCCTGTTCTTGAAGCTCGACGCCCGCAGGAGCAGGGAGCTCTCTTCATACCCTCTGTAGTTACCACCTGGGACCACCTGCGCCGTCCCCATGTACTTTTCCGTGTAGTACGACGCTGTAGGAGAGGAGCACAGTGAGGTCGTGGGAAGATGATGAGACTCGTGGGAAAATAAGGAGACTCGTGGAAAAATAAGGAGACTCGTGGGAAAATAAGGAGACTCGTGGGAAAATAGGGGAACTCGTGGGAAAATAGGGGGACTCGTGGGAAAATAAGGAGACTCGTGGGAAAAAAAGGTTAAATTAAGTTAAGTTAGCATTACCTCAGTTTAAGTAAGGTTAGGTTTGGTTAAGTTAGATTACGGTACATTAAGTTAGGTTAGGGCTAGTTAAATTAGCTTAGGTTTAGTTAAGGAGACTATCAGTAGAATAACATAAAACAGACAGAGTTAAGCAGTAGTTCTCATTATTAACTCACAGTAGAGGGACCAGTCAGTGATGGGGTTGACAACGGCGGCGCAGGCGAACACTTTATCAGTGTCCTGCGCCAGTAGTCGGGCGGTGTTGTACCCGCTGTGACCCCACCCGAAGGCCGCCACCCGTGACCCGTCCAAGAACTCCAACTTCTCCAGTAGTGATCTGTGGAAAGGAGGTGACTTGAGGTGACTTGGAGTGACCTGACATGACCTTAAGTGAACTGAAGTAACTTTGATTGTACTGAAATGACCTCTCTTGACCTGACTTAACCTGACATGACCTTAAGTGAACTGAAGTGACTTTGATTGTACTGAAATGACCTCTCTTGACCTGAGGTGACCTGAGTTGACCTGAATTGGCTCTCCTGGTCAACAGTAACCGTATCTGAACTAAAACGACACTGATTTACTTAACTGATCAAGTGTTCAGAGATAATCTTACCTAATTATACCTGCGAACTTAAGTGACCTGACCACACACACACACACACACACACACACACACACACACACACACACACACTAAAGAGTGATAAGCAGAATATTAATAATCAACTGTATTAAACGATAAAAAAATAATAGACTCGCGTAATAAACAGTAAACAAACATAAACAATAACAAACAAACAAGACACAGGGGGAGAGGTAGACAAACCAAACAAACAAGGGAGAAATATGCAAACGCCAAAAGAACTTAAACAAACATTAAAGTAGGAAGGACTTACTTATACAAACACTCAACAATAAAGGCACTCACTTGACCACAGCCACATGGTCTGCGACTTCCACCTCGCCGAGTCTCCAGGCCGGCTTGTACATGAGTCCTAGATCCTGGCTCGATGCCCCTCTCACATCCACTTCCATGGCCACCCAGGATCTGTAGGAGAGGGCCGGGGTTAGAGAGAGAGAGAGAGAGAGAGAGAGAGAGAGAGAGAGAGAGAGAGAGAGAGAGAGAGAGAGAGAGTTACACCAGAATGATCAAGTGGTAACCTTAACAAGACTCCTTCTACAGGTAATTTACAGGTGATGGAAGACATACCTGTACAGAAGTGACTGAATATTATACCAAAACAACCCAAGGACACCCAAAGACGACTTCCTTCTACAGGTTAATGATATACAGGTGAGGACGGAGGAGAAGAAGAAGAAGAAGAAGAAGAAGGAGGAGGAGAACAACAACAACGAGAAGAAGAAGAATAGGAAAAACAAGAACAAGAACAAAAAGAAGAAGAAAGAGGAGATGAAGAAGAAAGAAGAGGAGATAAAGAAGAAGGAAGAGGAGGAGCAGAAGGAAGAGGAGAAGAAGAAGGAAGACGAGAACAAGAAGAAGAAGAGGGAGAAGGAAAAAAAATAATAATAAGAAGAAGAACGTACTTGTTAGAGGCGAGGTAAGTGGTCCAGTCAACATGCCACTTATGGTTGACGCGCTGCTCGCCAGGTACACCGCCCACCTGCACCATCACCGGGTAGATGAACGCCTCCTCCTCCGTGAACTCCGGCGGGATGCTCAGACGTACCTGAAGAAGGAAAAACGAACAAAACCTTTAATAAATAAATAAAACATACGAAGAAAAACCCACTTAAACCCACCACCCCCCCTGCCCCCCCCACACACACACACTTCAGAACTCACCTGGGCAACGAAGCCACCATCCAGCTTGACTCTGTAGTCTTTACGCTGCGGCCAAGCCATCTCCAGACTGAGGCGCTGCAGGTACGTGTTGTTGTGTATGTAAAGCAGCACCTCCTCGTCCACTATCGAGTATAACATCGTATGAGGAACACCTGGACCCTCACACTGAAGGACCACCTGGGGGGTAAATGGAATTGGAGGGTGAGCGAGAGAGAGAGAGAGAGAGAGAGAGAGAGAGAGAGAGAGAGAGAGAGAGAGATAAGTAACAAAACAATAGAGTTACTCAAGGAAAGCCAGTCAAAGGCACTTAGACCATTGTTCTCCCTCAGCCGTAAGTGCTATGTTTACAGCCTTACGTACGAGCATAACACCCTTAATGACGACCACTCTCGGGGGAAGAACCTGTTATACTGCCTTCTCCCAGTCTCGTATTATATCCAAAGTGATGGCGTAATTTCCTTTCTTGATGGAGTATAAAGGTGATGGAGGTGGAGAGAAGGAAGGAAGGAGATGAGAGGATAGAAGGAAGGAGGGAAGGAGGGAAGGAAGGAAGGAGATGAGAGGATAGAAGGAAGGAAGGAAGGAGATGAGAGGATAGAAGGAAGGAGACAGCAGATGAGAGAGGATAGATGGATGGAAGGGAGAGGTGGTGGACAGGAGACAGTAAATATAGATGGTTAAATGTTTGTATCTACCTTCCTCTATCTTCTTCTGTCCATCTTATTCTCTCCTGTCTCTCTTCCCTCCTCCTCCTGTTTATCTTCCCTTCTCCTTTTCCTCTCTTTCTCCTTCTTTCGTATGTTATAGAGACAAATAAACTGCATTTATTACCTCATTGACTTTAAACAACCGTCCCCCTTAAGAGCTAAAACTTGACCCCATCAGGAGTTAAGATCTATACCAAGTCTCACAAACAGACATTTAAAAGTCACATGTCTAGATGAACAAGGTAACCATAAACCAGGTAGACATTTTACAGCCACATGTCTTACCTCGTAGAAGTTGTCAGGACCCATGTAAGGGGTGAAGTGACGACAAGGTGGGGTGGTGTAGTTAAGGTGGCAGGTGAGACACTCCTGCTGGCGGGGCGTAGGTGAGGTCACATCTGTCACTCTCCACAGGTGTCGCTCCGCCACTTCCGTCTCTGTGTTGGCCACGTAGTACCTGAGGGAAGGAGGGCGTGGTGTGAGAGAGAGAGACATCAGTATGATATGGTGTAAGATTTTCCTATTTGTAACTCAGAATCAAAAACTCGACCCCATCAGACTGAGAGACTTCCTCCTTCAGGCAGGTCCTCCTCTAAGCTCGTCACTTACACGTGGTGGTTCTCAGTGTCCCAGCCGACGACGGAGAACACGGTGTAGGTGCCGAAGGTAACGGGGATGGTGTGAACGGTGCCGGTGCTGCCCTGGTGGATGTGTGGATAGGTTCCCGACGTGCTATCTACCAAGGGCGCCACACTGACGAAGGCGGTGCCGTTCATAGCGAAGAGAGGAACTTTTTCCACCGTCGCCCATCGTCTCGGGCCACTCTCCTCCACGTAGAGCTGTGAGAGATAGGTGAGAGAAGAAGGGAGAGTAGAGGGACATTATTAACGCAGGCTGAAGTTGTACGTCTGAGATATGACTGTGAGTGTGTGATTGTGTGTGTGTGTGTGTGTGTGTGTGTGTGTGTGTGTGTGTGTGTGTGTGTGTGTGTGTGTGTGTATATATGTGTGTGTGTGTGTGTGTGTGTGTCTGTCTGTATATGTGTGTGTGTGTGTGTGTGTGTGTGTCTGTATATGTGTGTGTGTGTGTGTGTGTGTGTGTGTGTCTGTATATGTGTGTGTGTGTGTGTGTGTGTGTGTGTGTCTAGGTACAGTAAGTCACCCACCTCTTCACAGAACCACATGGGTTCGGTGCAGGCGGTGACCACACTCACGTTCTGAGCTCTGTTTCTCCACACCACCGCCACTGTGTCCGCGTCCACCCACGACACCCCGGTGAAGTAGTAGTCCCTGAAGGTGGTGGAGACATGTCAGTTCCCCAGTACCACTTCAGGACCACCCCAGGTCCCTGTCAGTACCCCAGGACCACTCTAGGAGCCTGTCAGTACCCCAGGACCACTATAGGAGCCTGTCAGTACCCCAGGACCACTCTAGGAGCCTGTCAGTACCCCAGGAGCACTCTAGGAGCCTGTCAGTACCCCAGGACCACTCTAGGAGCCTGTCAGTACCCCAGGACCACTCTAGGAGCCTGTCAGTACCCCAGGACCACTCTAGGAGCCTGCCCGTACCCCAGGACCACTCTAGGAGCCTGTCAGTACCCCAGGACCACTCTAGGAACCTGTCAGTACCCCAGGACCACTCTAGGAGCCTGTCAGTACCCCAGGACCACTCTAGGAACCTGTCAGTACCCCAGGAGCGCCCCCATGAAATAGAGGATCTCTATAGGAGATCTGAGGACCATGTTAGTATCTCAGGGTCCTCAGGATACCCCTAGACCATCCTCTGTGTCAGGCAGGTTACAGGTCCAGCAGGTTACAGGTCCAGCATGTTACAGGTCAAGGAGGAGAATTTGTTACGTTTTATACCTCCCTCCTCTTTATTCTTTTCCTTCTTGCTTCTTCTTTATCCCTTGAACCCTTTACTCCTCTTGGCTGTTACAGTAGACTAATACAGCGAAAGAATTACATTAAACTACACAATACAGCACTGTTCTCATTTACCCACTGTTTCTAACTTTCTAAATCACTTTCACTAATACATATCGCTATAAAGCTTCGTAATTAACTACTTGTAGCTATTACAGTACAATACTACCTTAAAGTAACATAAGAAACAACTACTTTTTACTCTTAAACTTTCTAATTTACTTTCACTTGTTTAGGTAATCTAATACTTTCACCACCTACTTATTTTGACTCTAATTCACTATTACATAAGATATAAAATGTAATTAATTATATTTATTCATTTATAAGTTCAATTAATTCCCCAAATTAGTTGTAGAGGGGAGGGAGGGAGGGAGGGAGGGAGGAGGGAAGGAGGGAAGGGAGGGAAGGGGAGGGAGGGAGGAAGGAAGGAAGGAAGGAAGGGACGGGGAGGGAACACAAGACTGAGTGACTGACACACCAACCAAGTTATAACATCTAATAGGCCCCCAACTTCTAATGGGCCCCCAACATCTAATAGGCCCCCAACTTCTAATGGGCCCCCAACTTCTAATGGGCCCCCAACTTCTAATGGGACTCAGTTTCTAATATGTCTTAAGTTCTAATAGGCCTCAGATTCTAATGGGCCCCACCGCCCCAATCGTAATAGGACCCAGCTCTAATAGGTTAAGCCCTAATGGGTCTCCGTCCAAATAGTTTCCAATCCTAAAAGCTCCCAACCTAACCTAACCCAACCTAACCCAACCCAACCCAACCTAACCTAACCTAACATAACCTAACCCAACCCAACCCAACCTAACCTAACCCAACCAAGACAGCGACCTTTCCACACCACCCAACCACGACCTCCAACCATCACAAACCACGGCAAGGTGAGGAAGGGAAGACATGTACTTACTTAAAGGGGAGAAGGGGAAGGGGGGGGAGGGGAAGGGGAGGGGGAAGGGGGAGAGGGTGTTACTACAATGACTTTCGAACCGATCATTAAATAAAGCTTAGAATTGCACCAATGTTTCTAACCACACCTTGCATTAGCCTGGTCTCCTCCTCATGCTCCTACTCGCCCTCCTCCTACTCGTCCTCCTCCTACTCGTCCTCCTCCTACTCGTCCTCCTCCTACTCGTCCTCCTCCTACTCGTCCTCCTCCTACTCGCCCTCCTCCTACTCGTCCTCCTCCTACTCGTCCTCCTCCTACTCGCCCTCCTCTTACTCGTCCTCCTCCTACTCGTCCTCCTCCTACTCGTCCTCCTCCTACTCGTCCTCCTCCTACTCGCCCTCCTCCTACCCCTCTTCCTCTCACAGACAAAAAATAACAATAATAAAAAATATATATATAATTGTTATAAAACTTTATTAAAAGTTATTATGCCACCATGGTGCTATTGACCAATGATAATCGTCACTGTCTCCAAAGTCTAGTGTCATTGGCTCTCCACCTTACATGCTGGCCAATGATTATCGTTTACAGTATACTTCTAGCTAATCCTAACTTCACTGGTCCTCCAGCTTGCATGCTGACCAATGAGCATATTCTACTTACTCCCTGACGTCATTGGTCTTCCACCTCGCATGCTGACCAATGAGCATCATCTACTCTTCTAAGACCCTGACGTCACTGATCCTCCACCTTACATGCTGACCAATGAACATCGTCTACACCTAAGAAACCCAGACGTCATTGATCCTCCACCATACATGCTGACCAATGAGCATCGTCTACACCTAAGAAACCCAGACGTCATTGATCCTCCACCATACATGCTGACCAATGAGCATCGTCTACACCTAAGAAACCCAGACGTCATTGATCCTCCACCATACATGCTGACCAATGAGCAACGTCTACTCCCTCTGACGTCATCGATAACCAGCACAACACAGTCACAATCACAACAACAAGACACTGGTCGGGGGAGGAACAAACCACACGCCCACTGACTGGTCTCTAACTCGCGTGGGCGGCTTCAGGTCTCTGGGTGCGGGCGGCGACTGACCCAACTCTACCACCCACAGCGTCGCTACCGGGTTGCTTGTGTCTACCTGTGAGGGAAGAGAGAGAAATACACACCTTTAAGCCACCTAATTAACTTCAAAACACCTATAATCACCTCACCACCTCAACACCTGATACACTCACCTACACCACCACAACACCTGATACACTCACCTACACCCACCACAACACCTGATACACTCACCTACACCCACCACAACACCTGATACACTCACCTACACCCACCACAACACCTGATACACTCACCTACACCCACCACAACACCTGATACACTCACCTACACCCACCACAACACCTGGTACACTCACCTACACCACCACAACACCTGATACACTCACCTACACCCACCACAACACCTGATACACTCACCTACACCCACCACAACACCTGATACACTCACCTACACCACCACAACATCTGATACACTCACCTACACCCACCACAACACCTGATACACTCACCTACACCCACCACAACACCTGATACACTCACCTACACCCACCACAACACCTGGTACACTCACCTACACCACCACAACACCTGATACACTCACCTACACCCACCACAACACCTGATACACTCACCTACACCCACCACAACACCTGATACACTCACCTACACCCACCCATAGCACCTGATACACTCACCTACACCCACCACAACACCTGATACACTCACCTACACCACCACAACACCTGATACACTCACCTTGGGGTACCTGACTTGATTAATGGTAGCATATTTGTCGGTATACACAGGTATTTTGGCCTCCCGTACACCTGAGTCGTTGAAGGAAGCGTAACACAATCTGGTACCCTCCTCGCTAGCCCACACTGCCGATACCGAATGTAACACGTACTCTGGAGGGTGACGGGGGGGGGGGGGGGGAGGTGAGTACAGAGATAATGAGTACATAGATGAAGTGGAGAGATGAGTTGAGTACATACGTGGTGGGTTGAGTACAAAGGTGAGAAGAGGTATGGTATTTCTTTAGGTGAGAATAGAGGTGAGATTAGCTGAGACGAGGTTTGATTAGCTGAGTATAGAGGTGAGATTAGCTGAGACATGGACTGAAATTAGTTAAGTGCTGGGATGAGATGAAAAATGAGAGATTAATTAACCTGTGAGTGAGATTAGACGAGCCAAGAGTGAGGTGAAACATTCATACGATAAATAAAATAAAATATATGGATAAATTCTCATACAATATTATATATTTATTATGAAATACATCTTCATACATTAGTCTCAGAGTTAAATACATTACTTAATAAATTTCCAGATGTATTATTTGAAACACACACACACACACACACACACACACACACACACACACACACACACACTCAACACACTCACCTCTGTAAAGATAATCCGTGACGCCATTAAACACCTTGTGTCGTTCCCCTGTAGTAGTGAGGCGTGAGACGACAGGTGAGGTTGGCGACTCTTTGACGTAGATGTCGTTCTCGTGGACCATGACGAGAGAAGCGGCGGCCCCAGGCACCCATACCACGTGTTGGAGCTCCGGGTGACCCTCCTTGGACGGGAAGGGCGTCACCGATACCACGTGTCTATAGGAGGAACAGGAGTTAGTATCTGGAGTAGGAGAGATAGGAGGAAGGGTAGGAGTTAGTTTGTAAAGGAGGAAGAGGAGGAGGAAGATCAAGAAGAGGAGTTAATGCGAGCAGGAAGCGCAGTAGAAGGACTGTTAACTAATTAGGAGAACAAGATTGTGTTAGCTGAGCCTGATTATGTTCAGAGAGAGTTGTTTAGTTAGTAGTGAAGGGGCAACAAGGTCTCTCTTCTCTAGTGGAGGGAAGTGAAGGGAAGCTGGTTAGATTACTGGAGGGAATACACGATCTCTCCTTCATAGCGGAGGGAAGGATAGTCTTATATATCTCATGGAGGGAACTCATAATCTTACCCTTTACAGTGGAGGGTAGTAAAGGAGGGATTATTTAATCAATAGAGGGAACTTGTGACCGGTGTCCTACCACTGGAGGGGCGAGATAAACACCTACTTAATCAGTGGAGGGAATACGTATTTTCCCCTTTCCACTGAAGGGAAACAGAGAAGAGTCCACTTAATTAACGAAGGGGAGGAAGGGAAGGGGAGGGAGGAAGGGAATGGGGGGAGGGAGGGAGGGGAAGTATAATTGGTACAGTAGAGCGACACATTAAGCCTGTCTCAAGATCTTGAGACAGAGAGAGAACACACACACACACACACACACACACACACACACACACACACACACATTAAATTAATTAATTTAATTAATATAATGGTTGCCTCTCGTGTACGAGGATGGCCGGCCCAAGGGCCACCAAGGCGTGAATTTGTTTAAGGTGTAGAAGCTGTCACCAACACAACAACTACACCCTGAGTTATCGAGCTGCATGTCCCAGTGTCAAGGAATAGTCCGAGAAGACCGGACAACTAGCCAACTGCACTGGCTAACCATTACCCCGGAACACGATCCACAAATCATTTAACATCCAGGTCCCCAATTACTGCTGGGTAGACAGAGGCAAATGGCGTAAAGAAACCTGCCCATAGTTTCACCCTGACCGAGTATCAAACCCGGGTCCACTAACTTGTGAGGCGAGCATGCTGACCACACACACACACACACACACACAAACAGGTGTAATATATTTGTCTCGTCTTTATATGAGGAAGTCAAGACGATACACCTGCAGACACATGTCACTACAGGTGTGGCCGTAACTCACCCTGACGACTCACGGCTCAGGTGTGA
>CAUDMG010002639.1:157500-160000 GCA_958450375.1 Homarus gammarus | reverse complement strand
GAACTATCTGGCAGAGACTCAGAAGCTCCTAGGCGGGTTTGTTACTTACGATAATCTCAAACGTAACGTAAAGTAACGTAGCGTAACGAAACCTAACCTAACCTAACCTAACGTAACATAATGTAACACAACATAATGTCTAATGCAACGTAACGCGACGTAACCTAACCTAACCTAACCTAACTTAACCTAACCTAACCTAAGTTAACCTAACCTAACCTAACTTAACCTAACCAAACCTAACTTAACTTAACCTAACCTAAGGTATTTATTTAAATATTCCCAAAAAACCCTTCGATAAACCCTTGATAATAAACCAGTTTTAACATAAATAAAAAAGGAATTATACACAATTAGTATGAGTTAAACCACCTAAAGTAAGCGTGTTGGTTTAACTATAGTCATACATACATACATACATACATACACAAACACAGATATAGACGGATATGTTAGTTTAGCTGTTCGGTCGAGATACCAGATGGAAAGGTTGACATTGTGTGTGTGTGTGTGTGTGTGTGTGTGTGTGTGTGTGTGTGTGTGTGTGTGTGTACAGGCATGACTCATGTTCTTGTTTACTTACACACACTTACCCGGGCGACGCATGCGCAGTACACCTCCTCCACCCACAGCTTGCTTACTCCCTTCCTCTGTCTATCTATCCCCCATCCTCTATCGTTCATCCATCCATCCATCCCTACATCCATCCATCCATCCATCCATCCATCCCTACATCCATCCATCCATCCATCCCTATATCCATCCATCCATCCATCCATCCATCCATACATCCATCCATCCATCCATCCACATCACTCTTGAATGTTGACAGGGAGATTTTAATTATTTTTCTGCTTGTAGTTTGCACGATCTCTCTCTCTCTCTCTCTCTCTCTCTCTCTCTCTCTCTCTCTCTCTCTCTCTTTCTTCTTCACGTGTCAAAATTCGATATCAATATCTAGTTAGGTGGCAGTGTAGGTGAGTCAACACAGTAAAAATGACATCATATCAACACACACACTCAACACACTCACACACACACACACTCACACACTAATTCCCATTATCTCCCCGGCCTTAATAACCAAGACCCTTAATTAAGACATAGGACATGAGACCGTCACCCTCTCTCTACACCCTCCCCTCCCCCACACATTCCCCCTCCAACCCCCTACACATTACCCCTCCAACCCCCTACACATTATCCCCTCCACCCCCCTACACATTATCCCCTCCACCCCCCTACACATTACCCCATCCACCCTCCCCCACCCCCTCCTCCCCCACCCCCTCCTCCCCCACCCCTCCCCCCCCCCCCCACACAGCCTGACGTAAACAAACCTATTCAGGGCTCCAATGATCCCAACTTTGTGTAAATGGAACGATTGTTTGTCTGTAATTGGTGATTAACAGAACGTCCGTAGTGGTGTTAACTACCCAATCACACTAAGTCTTCTCAGGTTAAATGGAGGTAATTGCGTTAAAGGGGCTGTTTCGATTAAGAGCAGAGAATGAAACCCAGATGAAACGATTTACTATGACTTAATTTGCATACAGTGTCTCAGTGTTTATGCAAATGAGTACAGGTACATTGTTGAAGGTTTATCTTTGGGTTGGTATAATAATTAAGGTCACCTGAAGATATATTTTAATTACTTTTTAATTGACCTCTGACCTTTGGTATCTTGTAATGAGATCTTCAAATTATCTCTGAGTTAAAAATGACTCAATGAATGTATTATTGATCTCTGACTTAACTTAATTCATTCTAACCTAACCTAACCTAACCTCATTTACATACCATTTACTTATAAAACTTAATTAAGTATTTGTCTGGTTTAGGTTTAAGTAAAATTTCTTTGGCACTTAATTACTTACTTATAAGAGTCCTATTTACATGCCCTATTGCCCTATACTTATAAAAATTGTATAAGTACTTACTCCGAGTCCATTTGTAGCACCGTGTACTTGGCCAAGTGGCGGAAGTGTCGAGTCTGGGGAAGAAAAACACTTTATAAGTTGGTGTTAAGTAACTTGCGGTAACCATGCCAACCAAAATCTGAGGGGGAAAGATATTTAGGTTACCATGACAACACAATTACAGAGGGCACGTGAGTATTAATTAACTTTTGGGGGTTACCATGACAACACGATCGAACACAGACGATTCCATTCAAGTGTTTGTGTTCCTGTTCGTAAATTGAATCGAACACGCTGAAATGTTCATAATGGAGAAGTGGTGAGAAGACATGGGATGAGGGGTGTTCGGATGAGGGATGTTCGGATGAGGGGTGTTCGGATGAGGGGTGTTCGGATGAGGGGATGTTCGGATGAGGGGTGTTCGGATGAGGGGTGTTTGGATGAGGGGTGTTCGGATGAGGGGTGTTCGGATGAAAGGGGGAAGTGGAGGGTGGGTGATGAGGGAGGGAGATAAGGGAGGGAGGAAGGGAAAAATGAGGGGGAAGGAGGGAGAAGGAGAGAGGGAAGGGGGAAAAAGGACT
>CAUDMG010002639.1:135000-147500 GCA_958450375.1 Homarus gammarus | reverse complement strand
TTGCTGAGAGAGAGAGAGAGAGAGAGAGAGAGAGAGAGAGAGAGAGAGAGAGAGAGAGAGAATGGTTATCATTTCAAAACGAAAGGGGAGAAATCTCTTGGTTGTATCTCCCCTCTATCTCTCTCTATCTTCCCTCATGCTTCTCTCTGTCTCCCCTCTCGTCTCACTTCACCTCCCTTCTTTCATTATCTCACTCTCTCTCTCTCTCTCTCTATTCGGTAGAGCCAAAAATGAGCACAAGAACTTTATTGAAGTCTGGTACACATATGCCCTTTAAGCCCTGAGCGGTAAGGCTTCAACTCTACTTCTGACATTTTACTGTAGAAGACCCAGAGAGAGAGAGAGAGAGAGAGAGAGAGAGAGAGAGTCCCCTAAATACAGTTAATAGGCCATTGGGACCATAAATGACCCGGGCCTATTAAGTTTCCATACATTGAAGATGCTTGTGACCTTGTAGTGGTAGGGTTGTGGTAGGGGTTGTGGTAGGGGTTGTGGTATGATTGTGATAGGGGTTGTGGTATGATTGTGGTAGGGATTGTGGTAGGGATTGTGGTAGAGGTTGTGGTAGAGGTTGTGGTAGGGATTGTAGTAAGGATTGTGGTAGAGGTTGTGGTAGAGGTTATGGCAGGGATTGTAGTAGGGGTTGTAGTAGGGGTTGTGGTAGGGGTTGTGGTAGTGGTTGTGGTAGTGGTTGTAGAAGTGGTTGTGGTAGGGGTTGTGGTAGGGGTTGTGGTAGGGGTTGTGGTAGTGGTTGTGGTAGTGGTTGTAGTAGGGGTTGTGGTAGGGGTTGTGGTAGGGGTTGTGGTAGTGGTTGTAGAAGTGGTTGTGGTAGGGGTTGTGGTAGGGGTTGTGGTAGGGGTTGTGGTAGTGGTTGTGGTAGGGGTTGTAGTAGGGGTTGTAGTAGGGGTTGTGGTAGGGGTTGTGGTAGGGGTTGTGGTAGTGGTTGTAGTAGGGGTTGTGGTAGGGGTTGTAGTAGGGGATGTGGTAGGGGATGTGGTAGGGGTTGTAGTAGAGGTTGTAGTAGGGGTTGTAGTAGGGGTTGTAGTAGGGGTTGTAGTAGAGGTTGTAGTAGGGGTTGTAGTAGGGGTTGTGGTAGGGGTTGTGGTAGGGGTTGTGGTAGTGGTTGTGGTAGTGGTTGTAGAAGTGGTTGTGGTAGGGGTTGTGGTAGGGGTTGTGGTAGGGGTTGTAGTAGGGGATGTGGTAGTGGTTGTGGTAGGGGTTGTAGTAGAGGTTGTAGTAGGGGATATGGTAGGGTTGTGGTAGGGAAACACCTTAGTAAAAACATCATATCGGAAAGAGTGAATGAATGAATGACAATGAATGAATCACAGTTAATAAATAAATTAAAACAATAAATTAATTCATCATGTAAAGACTTTATGCCACGAGACTCTACAATAACCTCGACATACACACACACACGGACATTCTCTACAACCACACCCATATATTTTGATGGTATATAAACGCCCAGGTGACAGGTGTGGTTGAGGGAACATGCACTGGCGACATTTGCATGACGGTACAGGTGTGTGGGGTGGGTGGGTGGGTGTGGGGGGGGGGAGACGGTCATGCACACCTGCCCTTTAAAGATATCGAGTCGCAATCAACACACAAAGGTAACCACAGGTAGGCGGGTCGATGGTGGGGACTCTCTCAAGAACCTCGTGCGTGGTGTTTGTTGTGTTTGTGCGTGGTGTTTGTTGTGTTTGTGCGTGGTGTTTGTTGTGTTTGTGCTTGTTTATGTTCATGTTTATATTTTGTTGGTTTGTTTTCCATTCTAGAGAGAGAGAGAGAGAGAGAGAGAGAGAGAGAGAGAAAGAGAGAGAGATTTTATTGTTCTTCATTGCTGTTATTTCCTTTATTAACTTGAGTTCGTGTTCTTGTTCTTCATGGTATTGTTCTTGTTGTTCTTGTTCTTCTTCCTGTACTTGTTCTAAATAACTTTTTATTCCTTTATAAATCCGTCAAAAAATAAAAATACCGAAATTCCCTAAAAATCCGAAATCCCTAAAAAAAATACAAAATTCCCTAAAAAATCCGAAATTCCTTAAAAAAAATTCTGGTTAATATCCACACGTTAAAAAAGGTTAATTAAAAATTTTCACTGACGTAATAACGAGTGAGGGATTCAATCAACCGTAACGAGCGTGTGATGTAGTTAGGCTGTTAACGCCACTAACGAGGTCATTCTGTTATATCGGGATTACCTCATTTGGATATCGGAAATATGAAGAAAAAAAAAACGCGAGTGAATGGTGTTTTTTTCTCGTTTTTTATTTATTATGAATTTTGTTGTGATTGATGATGTTTGTGTTTATGTTTATGTGTTTGTTTGTTTGTTTATTTTAAATGATGATTTTTTTGGTATATTATATTTTTTTTATTTTTTTTTTATTAATTTAAATTGATTTTGATAGTCGAAAATTTGACCAAAACACACACACACACACACACACACACACACACACACACACACACACACACACCAAATAAACTAGACAACGAGAGAATAATGAAAGAGACAAAACACGATAAACTATGAGAAGCAACAACAGAGAATAATAAAGGAGGAATTAGTAGGAAAATATGTTAAATATTAGACTCACAGGTGGTGGCTGTGTGGAGCACGTTGGAGCCAGGCCAGGGATCGATACCCGTCAAGGGCCACCACTATCACCTGTGTCTCTACGGGCCACTCTCCCTTCTCCCCCCTGTATGGCCAAGGAGGGTAGTGTGGCCAGTGGTGGGGTTAGTATGGCTAGGGAGGGTTGTGTGGTCAGGGGAGGGTAGTGTGGCCAGGGGAGGGTAGTGTGGCCAAGGGAGGGTAGTGTGGCCAGGGGCGGTATAGTGGGGTCAGGGGAGGGTAGTGTGGCCAGGGGAGGGTAGTGTGGCCAGGGGAGGTATAGTGGGGTCAGGGGAGGGTAGTGTGGCCAGGGGAGGGTAGTGGGGTCAGGGGAGGGTAGTGTGGCCAAGGGAGGGTAGTGTGGCCAGGGGAGGTATAGTGGGGTCAGGGGAGGGTAGTGTGGTCAGGGGAGGGTAGTGTGGCCAAGGGAGGGTAGTGTGGCCAAGTGAGGGTTTAGGGTCAGGGGAGGGTAGTAGGGTCAGGGGAGGGTAGTGTGGCCAGGGGAGGGTAGTGTGGCCAAGGGAGGGTAGTGTAGCCAAGGGAGGGTAGTGTAGCCAAGGGAGGGTAGTGTAGCCAAGTGAGGGTAGTGTAGCCAGGGGAGGGTAGTGAGGCCAGATAAGACATAGTGTAGTCAAATAAGGTTAGTATGGCCACAAGAGGGTGAAGGTGGCCCCTCACTGTGGCCACACCATCACCTACATCCCCTCCACTGTTAATCATAATATATGTGTCTACTAAAGGTCTATTTTTACCACCATTATGTCCGAGAGAGAGAGAGAGAGAGAGAGAGAAAGAAAGAAAGAGAGAGAGAAGAGAGAGAGAGAGAGAGAGAGAGAGAGAGAGAGAGAGAGACTCGATAACTCTCTCGTATTGTTATTTTACCATATTTTTGTTTTATAATGATGGCTAATATTATACTGATATGTATCGGCATAATGGTCTGAATAATATAGTCATGGCGGGGAATATTTTTTTTTTATTTAATGTTACGGTTAAAAAAGTTATTTACTCGTTATTTTACATCTGTTAGGGCAGTGACGTCACCAGGGGGCAGGCGAGGGGGGGAGAGGTGACCACTTTAATTTTTATCCAGGACAATCTAGGTATTTTTTTTCCAGTATCTTTTATGTGTAGATGTTTTCCCCAGGACGATTTGAGATTTTTTTTTTCAGGACGATCTAGTAAATTGCCAAGAATATCAAAGGCTTTAATAGTTCCCTAAAACGATCTAAATCTTTCAATTTCCAGGATATATGGCTTCCATATATTTTTTCCCAGGACGAATAAGCTCGGTATTTAATTATATATTTTCCTTACTGGTTTAACAGAGGCGTAAGTCTTCCTACACGAGACAAAAGGCTTCTATTTTTCCCAGGTTGTTTAAGATCTGTTATTCTTTTACCAGGATGTGTTACGCCTGTAAATTTCTCCCCAATAATAATAATAATAATAATAATAATAATAATAATAATAATAACAATTAGTGACCCTTGACCCTTGACCTGAGTAATGGCATCATCAAAATAGTACTGACCCTCTAACTTTAATCACCAGTAATGGCTAGTGAACCATTAAACAGGTAATAACTAGGTCGTTAGCGGCTGGTGGTAGTTAAAGCTCGTTAGCTGTAAACTTGCCGTCTTTAGGAACATGTCGGGTACGTGTCTTGAGTTACCTGTTTGTGATGACTTGTTGAGGGGTGAGGGGAGGGGGGGGGCGTAGGGGAGGGGTGAGGGAAGGGGGGGGGGCGTAGGGGAGGGGGGGTAAGGGTTGGATGGGGAGGAGGGTAATGGGTGAAGGAATAGAACATAAGGAGTCTGCAATAGGTCGGTTGGCCTGTGCATGGCAGCTCCTTTATCGTCCATGAATCTATCTAGCCTCCTTTTAAAACTTTCCAGCGTTCCAGCACTTACTACAAAGTTCCTAAGCTTGTTCCACTCGTCCACCACCCTATTTGTGAACCAGTTTCTTCCTATTTCCCTCCTAAACCTAAACTTTTCCAACTTAAATCTGTTGCTCCGAGTCCTATCCTGCTCGGATATTATAAAAACTTTATCTATGTCGCCTTTATTGATTCCTTTCACCCACTTAAATACTTCTATCATATCTCCCCGCACTCTTCGTCTTTCTAGGGAATGCAAGTTTAGTTTCTTTAACCTATCTTGATATGGAAGGTTTCTAAGTCCCGGAATTAGTTTCGTCATTCTTCGCTGCACCGACTCCAGTGAATTTATATCCATTCTATAATAAGGGCACCAGAACTGAACCGCATAATCGAGGTGCGGCCTGACTAGCGCAAGATATAGTTGCAATAAGACCTCTGCACTCTTATTACTTACGCTTCTAGATATAAAACCCAATACTCTGTTTGCCTTATTTCGAACATTAACGCACAGTTTTCTAGGCCGTAGGTCCGGGCTTATGGGTACCCCTAGGTCTCTTTCACAAGTCGACTTCTCTAGGTTGATGCTGTTAAGGCTGTATACGTTGACAGTATTTGTTCTTCCAATATTAAGTACGCTGCACTTGCTGGTGTTGAATTTCATTTGCCATTTTACTGACCACTCCTGCAGTTCATTTAAATCCCCCTGTAGAGCATTTGCATCCTGCCCTGAATTAATCTGCCGCCCTATTTTGGTGTCATCCGCAAACTTGCTTATGTCACTGCTGATCCCAGTACCTAAGTCGTTTATGCAGATTATGAATAAGAGTGGGCCCAGTACTGACCCCAAGGGAACCCCACTGGTTACACAGCCCCGCTCAGATTTAAAACCATCTACGCTGACCCTCTGTGTTCTATCGGTGAGCCATGATTTTATCCAATTTAAGACTTTCCCCTCGATACCATGAGCCTTAACTTTCCTCAGAAGCCTCTGATGCGGTACTCTGCCAAACGCTTTGCTACAGTCTAAGTAAATAACATCGTAATTTTCGTCATTATCTACTACCTCATAGACTTTCCTAAAAAACATTTGCAGATTTGTTAGACAAGATTTTCCCTTTGTAAATCCATGTTGAGAGTCGTAGATTAATTGGTTTTTCCCTAAATGCGATCGGATGCTATAAATGATTCAAGAAATTTCCCCATTACTGACGTCAAACTGATCGGCCGGTAATTTGACGCTGATGCTTTGTCACCCTTTTTGAATATGGGAACTACATTTGCCTGTTTCCACAAGTCTGGCACAACTCCCGTGTCTAATGATTTTGTAAAACAATTTACGAGGGGTCCGCTGATCTGTTTCACACACCCTTTCAAAACTCGAGGGAAAATTTCATCCACCCCTGGGGATTTTGTCTTCTTTAATTTATTCATCTTCTGATAGTGATATTCTTTAATTTCTCTTCTTCATTTCCCCCAAATATCAGTTCCACCTCTGGCATTTCCTCGTGAATTTCTTCTGTGAAAACTGATAAGAAGAAGCTGTTTAATGCTTTATTTATTTCCGCACGATCATCGATCACTTTAAAGGCCCCACTTTGTCCTTGACCATTGTCCTATATAGAGATGGGATGAGGAGTAAAGATGGGAGGAAGGAAGGGAGAAAAGGAGGGGGAAGGAGTCTCACACACACACACACACACACACACACACACACACACACACACAGGCGCTAGTGTTCGCCAGGCAGTGACTGTGTTAGGGAGGTAGAGTCATTTATCTCTGGCAGTTAATGTGTCCATGCTGGGTCCATCCTACACGGATCGTCTGTCTGTCTGTCTATGTTTGTTTATCTGTCTGGGTTTGTTTTCTGTCTGTGTTTGCTTGTGTTTTCTATCTGTCTGGGTTTGTTTGATGTCTGTCTATCTTGGAACCCTTAAGTCTGTATGTCTGTCTATTTTGTAATCTAATTCGTCTGTCTGTCTGTCTGTTTTTTTCCCTTAGTTGTGAATGTCATCCACCATTCTAGTAAGGTTAAGTCAGGTCAGATTAGGTCAGGTCATATAAGGTACGGTTCAGGTCAGGTAAGGCCATGCCAGATTAGGTCAGGTTAGGCCTATCAAGTCTAGTCAGGTCATATTAGGTATTATCAGGTCAGCTAAGGTCGTGTCGGGTTAGGTCAGATCAGGTCAGGTCTAGTCACAAAGTGTAGATAACTTAATCGAGTGACATCATTATCCAGGTAATTAATGGATAAATTAAGGCCATCAGGTAGGTGTTGATTAACCTGTCAATTTCTTAATATATTTCTAATAAGTCGAAGAAATATTATTTTTTTATTTTTGTAGCCAATTTTTATTTGTTAATTATGATTATTATATTTGCATATATTTTTCTGGTTTTAAATTCACACACACACACACACACACACACACACCACAATACCCCCCACACACAACACACCCCCCCCCCCCGCTCCCCACACACACACCACAACACCCCCCCACACACAACACCCCTCCCCCCACACACATAATAGCTCTCCCTCCCCTTACACACACGCACACAATGATAAGAAACTTTCCGACAGTTCTAAATAATAGCTCGTGAAAGTTCTAATTACCGGAGACGATAAGTGGACTGAGTTAATTACAGACAGCTAGTTTTTTCACGCATTCTCAGGGACGGTATAACCAGCCGTCTGTGAGGAATTGTCTGTGCCAAGGGAAGGATTTGGGCTAACCTTAAACCCCTTTCATTATTATGGCTTAACCCCTTGAGTACGATGGTTTAATCCTTTGAATACGATGGCTTAACGTCTTGAGTACGATGGTTTAATCCTTTAAATACGATGGCTTAACCTCTTGAGTACGATGGCTTAATCCTTTGAGTACGATGGTTTAACCTCTTGAGTACGATGGCCTAACCCCTTGAGTACGATGAATTGTACCCGGCAGGAGATTGAGGGGTGGTTTAACCCTTTGAGTCCTGGAGGGTTAAACCATAATGCTTAAAGGATTAAATCGTGGTTCTCTAAAGTGTTAAATTATCATCATCAAAGACTTAAACCACCATTGTCAGAGAATTTAACCATCATCGTCAAAGTATTAAACCATTGTCATCAAAGTTAAACCAACATTGACAGAGAATTAAACCATCATCGTCAAAAGGTTTGTTCATTGTACTCAAGAGGTCACCGTACTCAGGAAGCCTTATAGATCAAATGCAATGACAGTCTAGCATGTTGCACGAACTCTGCCCCCAACTACCACTGTCAGCTATGAAGGGTTTAATCACTACGGAGACTGACCTAACCTAACCTGACCTGACCTGACCTGACCTGACCTAACCTAACCTAACCTAACCTAACATGACCTAACCTAACCTAATATTATATACTAATTAAAGGCCCCGAATCGACATACCTGAGGAGAGGGGGTGTGGGGGGGGGTGAGGGGAGAAGTGTGAGGGTGATGGGTGAGGGATGAGGGGTGAGAGGGGGTGGGGGAGAGAAGGTGGTGATAGGGAGTGAGGGGGGTGTGAGGGATGGGTGATGGGGTGAAGGGGGGTAGTTTCTCAGGTATGACACGTTAAGTATGCGGTACATACAGTCCTCCACCTGATGTAGTAGGTTAGGTTAGGTCAGGTCAGGTCAGGTCAGGTCATTGGTATGTTAAATTAGATTAGGTTAGGTTAGTGTTAGGGTATCTAATTATCAGGTAAACTTCACCTGATCCATTTTTTTTTCAATTTTTTAGAAAACTGTAAAGAGACTAGAGACACGGAGAGACACAGAGACACGAGATGATAAAATATAATTAACAATTGTGTGATAATTGATAATATAATTGATGGAGAAGTAAAGTAATTGATAAGGTAATCAACGAAGATAATTCATGAAAAAAGTGTAGTAATTAATCAGCTAATTAATGCAGAAGTGAAGTAAACTGATCAGGTAATTAAGTGACTAATTACCCCAGATAGGTGACACAGGTAAAGTTGTCAGGTGTTAATAAGACTCAAATAGACAAAAGGAAATTAGATTAATTTTTGTCTCAATTCTTCTTAAATTTTTCATATTTTAATTATTCTTTGTATTTTTCGTTTATTAAGACATGAATGAAAAAAAAAACGATATGGAAGAGAGAGAGAGAGAGAGAGAGAGAGAGAGAGAGAGAGAGAGAGAGAGAGAGAGAGAGAGAGATCACACTCACCTGTAAGACGTCATGTTTCAATAGGATGTATCTCTTGTCGGGGGAAACGTCGAACTCTTCAACGTTTAGACGGCGCTGGAAGGAGAGCAAGAGAACAGAGTGTGAGACCAGGTGCATATATACCTGTGTTGGGGTGTCAGGTGTATTCATAGTAATATACCTGTGTTGGGGGTCAGGTGTATTCATAGTAATATACCTGTGTTGGGGGTCAGGTGTATTCATTGTAATATACCTGTGTTGGGGGTCAGGTGTATTCATTGTAATATACCTGTGTTGGGGTGTCAGGTGTATTCATTGTAATATACCTGTGTTGGGGTGTCAGGTGTATTCATAGTAATATACCTGTGTTGGGGGTCAGGTGTATTCATAGTAATATACCTGTGTTGGGGGTCAGGTGTATTCATAGTAATATACCTGTGTTGGGGGTCAGGTGTATTCATTGTAATATACCTGTGTTGGGGGTCAGGTGTATTCATTGTAATATACCTGTGTTGGGGGTCAGGTGTATTCATTGTAATATACCTGTGTTGGGGTGTCAGGTGTATTCATTGTAATATACCTGTGTTGGGGGTCAGGTGTATTCATTGTAATATACCTGTGTTGGGGGTCAGGTGTATTCATAGTAATCTTCACAACTTTTATTCCTGTGTTGTTTGAGGCATACATATGTATATTTATGTTTATATACGTGTGATACAAACGTGTGTTAAACTAAGTAATTTGCATGTATGTACAAACATATGTGTACGCATACTTACGCACATAAGTATACACAAAAATGCACATATTTATTCGTACACAGATGCCAGCATGGCCATAAACACACTCTCTCTGTCTCTCACGCACTCTTCCTCTCTCTCATACACTCATTCTCTCTCCCACACTCTCACACACACCCTCTCTCGCTCACACACTCACAAAAAAACACACTCTCCCGTCTCTCACAAACGCACACACTTTCACACACTCTCCCAGCCGTCACAACATCATAAAACGTTCATAAACTTTAATTAATTTACTTACTTAAAAAGACCAAATTTCCGGCTGAAACAGAATTACGATTTTGGGATGATAACATTGTACCAATTTTAACCAATTTTTACTCCTTTTTTTTTACCAATTATTACGAGTTTTGGTCAATGTTTATGAGTTATGGCCAATGTTTATGAGTTATGGCCAATGTTTATGATTTTTGGCCAATTTTGATAATTTTCTCAAGTCGGTGACCAACATTTTAACAAATTCTTCACCACTTAATAATAACTTACACACACTTAAGTACACTTACATTTACTAGATTAAGTTTACTTATAAAAGAACACGAATTAATTGGGTTACTTATGACGCTCAGTTTCAGTGTTTCCATTTTCTATTTCCGGCGGAGATTAATTTCTGTCTACATATAATTTCCTCTGACGAAATTGCTACAAGAAATTCCTCTTCCCTGGAGATTTGTCTGTCTGTCTGTCTCTCTGCCTGTCTGTTTGTATGTCTGTCTGTCTGTCTGTCTGTATGTCTGTATCTCTGTCTGTCCTTCTATCCGTTTGTCTGTCTGTCTGTCTCTCTGCCTGTCTGTTTGTATGTCTGTCTGCCTGTCTGTCTGCCTGCCTGTCTGTATGACTGTCTGTCTCTGTCTTTCTTTCTCTCTCTATAATTATACACCTCCTGTTTATTTATCTCTATCTCTTTTCCTCAAATTTAAGTTTAATCTCTCACTTTTTCTTCTCTCCCTATCTCTCTCACTTTTTCTTCTCTCTCTCTCTCTCATTTTTCTTCTCTCTCTCTCTCTCTCACTTTTTCTTCTCTCTCACTTTTTCTTCTCTCTCTATCTCAAGCCTTTTCATCCTTCCTAAATATCACTAACTTTCCCTATTAGTTACCAGTGGGTGGAGGGGTAGTAGTGGGTGGAGGGGTAGTAGTGGGTGGAGGGGTAGTAGTGGGTGGAGGGGTAGTAGTGGGTGGAGGGGTAGTAGTGGGTGGAGGGGTAGTAGTGGGTGGAGGGGTAGTGGGTGGAGGGGTAGTAGTGGGTGGAGGGGTAGTGGGTGGAGGGGTAGTAGCGGGTGGAGGGGTAGTGGATGGAGGGGTAGTAGTGGGTGGAGGGATAGTAGCGGGTGGAGGGGTAGTAGTGGGTGGAGGGGTAGTGGGTGGAGGGGTAGTAGCGGGTGGAGGGGTAGTAGTGGGTGGAGGGGTAGTAGTGGGTGGAGGGGTAGTAGTGGGTGGAGGGGTAGTAGTGGGTGGAGGGGTAGTAGTGGGTGGAGAGGTAGTAGTGGGTGGAGGGGTAGTAGTGGGTGGAGGGATAGTAGTGGGTGGAGGGGTAGTAGTGGGTGGAGGGGTAGTAGTAGGTGGAGGGGTAGTAGAGGGTGGAGGGGTAGTATTGGGTGGAGGGGTAGTAGTGGGTGGAGGGGTAGTAGTGGGTGGAGGGGTAGTAGTGGGTGGTGGGGTAGTAGTGGGTGGAGGGGTAGTAGTGGGTGGAGGGGTAGTAGTGGGTGGAGGGGTAGTAGTGGGTGGAGGGGTAGTGAAGGGGTTAAGCGCCATTACCTTCCCCACCTTTATATCAGTACTCATAATGGCGCAGGTGACGGTGTACAGGTAACGATATACGTCACTATAACGGGGTATTACTACGTGTGCTGCTACGAGTATAGTGGCTCATAACTACGCCACTTTATTATTATTATTATTATTATTATTATTATTATTATTATTATTACTATTATTATTATTATTATTATTATTATTATTATTATTACTATTATTATTATTATTATTACTATTATTATTATTATTATTATTATTATTATTATTATTATTATTATTATTACTATTATTATTATTATTATTACTATTATTATTATTATTATTATTACCCCCTTAACGAATAAGTCAATCACCTAACTATTCTGCTTCCGAGAATCCTGCAAACAGCCAGTCAGTCCAGTTGACCTTTGGCCTGGCACAGAGGTCAGAGGTCACGGTTATCGGTCATGAAAATGAAATAGAGTTTAGGGGGGGGTGGCGGTGTGGGGGGGGGGTCATGGTGGGGGTGGGTGTGTGGGTGGTGGGTGTGTGGGTGGGTGTGTCATGGTGGGTGTGTGGGTGGTGGGTGAGGGTGTGGGCTCGGGGTGGGGTCAGACAGTGTTTATTATAGTTTGGGGTTAACTCGAAGAAAACAGGAATACGTCTTGAATATTGATCCGTGTGTGTGTGTGTGTGTGTGTGTGTGTGTGTGTGTGTGTGTGTTGTTTCTCTTTATCTATTTATCTGTCTATCTGAGAGGGAGAGGGGAGACGGGGAGATAGGAAAGAGGGAGGAGAAGGTGGAAGTGGAAAGGAGGGGAAGGGAAGAAGGAGGAGGAGGAAGAAGATAAAAGAAGAGGAAGAGGGAGGGTGGGAGGAAGAGGAAGAGAAGGAGGGAAGGATGAAGAAGAAAAAGAGGAAGGGAGGAGGAGGACGAGGAGGAGAGGGGGGGGGGGGCGGAAGGGAAGTCAGTACCTGGCGCTAATTAACAGGTGAAACTCCTTGTTATTAAATTAAGGAAGAGAAAGAAAACAGGGGAATCTAGTCTCTCTCTCTCTCTCTCTCTCTCTCTCTCTCTCTCTCTCTCTCTCTCTCTCTATTTAACTTTCTTTACCTGCATCTATCACACTCTCTCGGGATAATTCTCTCACTCTCGACCTATTTACTTAATTTCTGTCTCTTTCTCTGTCTCTTTCTCTGTCTCTCACTCTCTGTCTCTCACTCTCTTTCTTTCACTTGACATATAACTCATGAAACTTGAA
>CAUDMG010002639.1:92500-130000 GCA_958450375.1 Homarus gammarus | reverse complement strand
TGATGAGTGTGAGAGAGGAAGGGAGAGTGAGAGTGATTATGAGAGGGAAAAGTGGGGTTAATGAGCTTGGGGGAGAGGGAGAGGTAAGGGAGTGTGGGGAGAGGGGAGAGAGAGAGAGAGAGGGAGAGTGGTTATGGGAGGGTAAAAGACGGGGGGTAAAGAGATAAATAAAAATAATAAGCAAGAAGAAAAGAAAGAAGAATTAAGCAAGAGAGAAGAAAGACTAAAAAACAAGAGAGATAAAATTAAAGACAGTTAGAGAGAGAGTGAGAGAGAGAGCCAGATGAAAGTGAACAAGAGAGAAAAAAGAAAGAACAAAGCAAACGAGGGTGAAAGAAAGACTGAACAACGAAAACAAATAAAGGTGAAAATACCAAAAACAAAAGAGGAATAAAAAAAAAGCATCAAAGAAAATAAAAACAAATAAAAAAACAAATTTCAAATAAAAAATCTAACACCTATAAGAAAAAAAGGCAAAGTTACCCCTAAAAACGAGGAAGATGACAAAGAAAACGGAGAAATGTCTAATGGGTAACTTAGATATAAAACAAAGTCAAGATACGAATTAGAAACGCTTTAAAGTTGTATTATGGAGTCTATACTTTACTATTAAAACGAAAATCCCAAAATAAAACATAAGACGACATAGAAAACGACGAAGATCACAAGGAGTAACTTACATATAGAAGGGAAATGTCAATGTGTAATTCTTTGATAACTGGGCTGTGTTTTGACGTCTGAGTTTGTCTAAAGGGAAAAAAAATACACAAAGGGTAGAAGAAGACAGAGAAAATGAGGACTAATGACAACAGAGGGATGGGGGGGGGGAGGGATCTATAAAGTAAAATATAAGCGTAGAAATATTAGCCGTCTTAAAGGTGAATTCTAAAGGCAAGATTTGACACCAGACCTCCTCTTGTGTTTCAGGTAGCGAAAGATAGAAAACGGAAGAAAGATAAAGAAAATGGAGAAAAACACTCAGGAGTAACTTAGAAATATAAACAAAATCAGTAGAGAAAATATGACCTGCTGACTCAAAGTTATATTTTCGAGGCAACGCTTGAGAATGGGCCTTTATTTTTCTTATCTCAAACAACAACAAAAAAAGAAAAAAAAACGATGAAGAAAACGGAGGAAAAACACAAAGGGGGTAACTTAAGAAAAAATAATACAAATCCTTTACATAAATTTCAGAAAAGTTAAAATTATATTATCCAGGCAACTTTAACACAACAGACTTTATCTATCGCATCTCAAATAAAAAACAGAATGGAAGAGAGATAAAGAAAACGAAGAACCACTAAGGAGTAACTTGAGGAAAAAATAGAGAAAATAGAAAAATCTGTGTCGAAATTTGAGAGAGGTTAAAGGTGTGTTGTGGAGGTGTCCTGCCGGCTCTCTGGGCTATATCTCTCCAGCTCGTGTTGAATATTGCCGGGGAATTTGGCTGCCAGTGTTGGGGGGCCGCCACTCTGGTGAGGTATGTGTAGTGGTAATGGGGAAATACTTGCTTTGATATGCCCCTGTGTGTGGGGGGGGAGGGGGGGTAATGTGTGTGTGTGTGTGTGTGTGTGTGTGTGTGTGTGTGGGAGAGGGTATAAGGGTTGGTTTTGTAGGGTAATGGAGAAATACCTGCTTTGATTTGACCCGTGTGTGAGTGTGTGTGTGTGTGTAGGTCATGTGTAGGTGTACTTGTGTGTATGTGTGGGTAGATGACTGTGTGTGTTTTCTATTTGACATGTGTAATTATTGAGACATTTTACACATGCAAACTGTGTGGGTGAATGATGGAATAGTTGTTGTGGGTGTGGGCTTGTGTGTGTTAACGTGGGCGTGTGTGTGTGTTTAGGTGGGCGTGTGTGTGTGTTTAGGTGGGCGTGTGTGTTAATGTGAAGCTGTGTGTTTATGCGAGTGTGAGTGTGTGTGTGTTTGTGTGAGTGTGTGTATGAATGTCTATGTACCGGAGACACATTTAGTATACAGTATACTGCATCCACCCCGCCTCTAACACTCCCTCAGCGCTGTCTGTATGGGGAATGGCAAGACAGTGATTTACTTGCATACAGTATATATATATAAATATTTCATGTAAATCCACAATGAAAACGTGGATAAGGTGGTCCGTTGTTTCCATTTTCCCGTGTGATTTTATCAAGATATATAAATATATATATATTTTTTTTTGTCAGCATAGAAACTCCTGCAGCTGTTTTATTTAAGGGTCAAAAGGTTAAGTTAAGTCAAGTTAGGTTAGGTTAAGTTAATTTTTTTTAATGTGATTAATTCAGTTGTTTTTTCAAGTATAATTGGGAATGAATCTAATTGGCTTTACGTCCCAATTACAGTCATTTAGTTCCCTCTTTATGTATGTACTTCGTCTGCTTTCTTTGTACCCTTTTCATTCTTTCGTTTTAGTGATGTCTTGCTTGTTGAGAGAGAGAGAGAGAGAGAGAGAGAGAGAGAGAGAGAGAGAGAGAGAGAGAGAGAGAGAGAGAGAGAGAGAGAGAATTAAAGATTTACACAATAACATAACCACCTGAATGTTAACTTAAAACAAATATATAAATAAACAAAGTAAATAACCAAGAGGAGAATTTATACCATCGAGACTCAAGGAAATAATCAGTAGCTGGCAACTGTTTGTTTACATGAGTCAGCTGGGACATGATCAGCTGTTAACAGAGGATCGAGTTACCATGAACGAAGGACGATGGTTAATTTGTTTATTGCCTCTGACCTTCTGGGAGAGAGAGAGAGTACAAGGAGCCAAACAGACATGCACAAATATGTAAACACACACACACACATATGCGTACAAAAACACATTCTTTGCATACATACAAATTGACACACATACACAAATACGTACAGACAGACAGACACCACTGATCTAGACACTTGACCTTTTGACCTAGAAAGCAGCAAATCAGGTCACGGAATTGTCATGGTATCGACATACACCAAGTCTGACTACCCTATCTCCTTCCATTCTCAAGGTAAGTGGTTGACATACATCAGTCAGTCAGTCAGGGATGTCAGGCTGAGGGTTGGCGACCACAGCCCTCCTACCCTACTTATCAATCTATAAGAGTAATGCATAAACAATAACAATAACCTACCCAATTAGTTGACCTCATAACCGTGAAGTTTAATTAAAGGTCAACCATAATGCCCACTCAAAGGTCATTCAATAAGGCCGTGTAGATTAAAAAAAACTTGAATGAACTTAACTAATATTAAAGTTTACGGGAGAAAGATTTCATAATTTGACGCTGTTGTTGGACAAAAGTTTAATTATTAGATTTTTTTTGTGGGGGGGGGGGGGAGGGAGGGGAGGGGGAGGGGGAGGGAGGGAGGGAGGGGGGGAGGGAGGGAGGGAGGGGGGGAGGGGGGAGGGGGGGAGGTCAAATGAGTTTAAATATTGACAGAGTTTATGAGGGAGATTAGTGTGTGTGTGTGTGTGTGTGTGTGTGTGTGTGATAAGACATTCTACTGTTCTCTGTCTGTCTGTCTGTCTCTCTCTGTCTGTCTCTCCCTGTGTTTGTTTGTCTGTCTATCTATATCTGTTTGTATGTGTTTCAGTCTCTGTCTATCTCTGTCTCACACACACTCTACACCTCTCTCTCTGTCTCACACACTTTCTTTACCTATTCATCCGTCACTTATTTCTGTGTTTGTCCGAATGTCTGTCTCTCCTACAAACTCTGGCACACTTGTATGTCCCCAAGGGTTCAGGGGTTCAGGGGTTCACGGGTTCAGGGGGTTCACTCGGGGCCCTCTTGGTAACGTCCCCAACACAAGCAAAACTCTTTATAAAACACACAGTTACGACACACAGAGGGATTCTCAAAGGTTCCTAAGTTAATATTTACGTATCTAACTGACTCACTTTAGCTACGACACACAGATGGATTCTCAAAGGTTCCAACGTTAATATTTTTCCCAGTAATGAAGAGGTAAAATTAACTTTATCGTAACTAGAGGCGTTCTGTAACCCACAATTACTGAGAAAAATATTTGTTCCAGTCTTAATGGGTTCCAATCGGGTTCCAATCCTAATCATTCCCAACATAACCATCGGAAACGAGAACAAAGTCGTAATAGGTTCCAACCCCTAATGGTCACAATTAAGGAAGGACAATTTATACCGTATAGGTGGAGGTGACCCAATTAGACTTGGTTCTCTGGTAATGTAACTCTACCTATGTTTACCCTTCAAAGAAAATGGGATACTGGGTCACAGAAAACGGGAAACTATAAACAAACTCTTCCGCAATTAAGTTATCAGATGGGAGTAGATTTTTTTTTTTTTATGCTCGGGTTGATATAGAGATTAATGAAGAAACAGTGTGGGATGAATGATATCTATCTCTCTCTTTCTTTCTTTCATTTTCTCTCATTTTTTCACTCTTTCATATCCCCTCTCTTTATCTGCCTCCCTACCTCTCTCTTTTGTTTCCTTTTTCTTTCTCATTCTTTCTTTCTCATTCTTTCTTTCTCATCCCTCTTAATTATTTTTCTTTTCCTTCCTTCCCTTTCTCTCCCCATTTCTCTCCTCCCCTCAACATCTCCCTCTATATATCACGTCTTTCTCCCTCCCTCCCTCCCTCACTCCCTCCCTCCCTCACTCCCTCTATCAATCTCTCCCACATAACCCGGAAACCAGCGAAAATGTCATTTACGCTACACGGGTTTAATCTCACCTAAACCCTAACACAGTATTACCTGTTTTATTACCTTAATTACCAATCATAAAACTAATGTAACTGAATTATCTATAAAGCCTTTGTATTATTATTTTTCTTACTGTAATGATTCATGTAATTCATCATTATTGTAGTTATTTTTTGCCACACACACACACACACACACACACACACTTAACCTACACGTGTACCCCCATTAATTCTAAGTCCTAATAGTAAAAGAAAATGGGGACACGGGCACCATTAATTAACTGGTGACAGGTTAAATGGGTCACAATCTTAATGGTGGAGTGTTCTAATGGGTTGCAGCTCAAGACCCCTTATCGTCCTCCCTTGACACCCCCCCCTCTCCTACCCCCTCCCTCCCTTACCCTCCTCATCTTCCTCCCTTAAGTCCCCCTCCCTCCCTCACCCTCCTCATCTTCCTCCCTTAAGTCCCCCTCTCCTACCCCTCCCTTTCACCCCTCCTCATCTTCCTCCCTTAAGTCCCCCTCTCCTACCCCTCCCTTTCACCCCTCCTCATCTTCCTCCCTTAAGTCCCCCTCTCCTACCCCTCCCTTTCACCCCTCCTCATCTTCCTCCCTTAAGTCCCCCTCTCCTACCCCTCCCTTTCACCCCTCCTCATCTTCCTCCCTTAAGTCCCCCTCTCCTCCCCCTCCCTTTCACCCCTCCTCAACCTTTCACCCCCCACTCTCCTTTCCCTCACCCCCCCCCCTCCCCACCATCATAACCCGTCATTATTATGGACAAAAGCAGCTTAATGAACTCCCCTCCCCCCTACCCCTCGGCTCTATGGGTAAACTTTCTATCGTGTTTGGGCTGTGTGTGTTTCATTATACCTCTCGTGTTTGGGTTGTGTGACCTCGTTTTGTTGTTGTTTTTACTGTTTTTTGTGTATTTGTTTTTGTTAATTGTTGTTGTTGTTGTTGTGGTTGACCTAAGAAAATCAACCTTTAAAAATCCACCTTAAAAAAAAATCCATTTATAAAAAAAATTGACTCCACATTCGACCACCAAAAAAGAAATCCCATCAAGATCCACCATCGTGATTGAGAGGGCAAGTAATCCTACCCACACCAGGTCAGGTAAATCCCATGGCGTTGGAGATTTAGACACGAACTCACGATTTATCAGGGAATAAATCTCTCTGTCAAGGTAGTGTCGTTCAGGAGAAAAATCCTCTCTCTCTCTCTCTCTCTCTCTCTCTCTCTCTCTCTCTCTCTCTCTCTCTCTCTCTCTCTCTCTCTCTCTCTCTCTACCTGTCACCTCCGTCCCTCTCAGTTACGTCTCGCGTGTATAATAAGACCCTCGCTGTCTCCAACATTTCTCTCTTCAGCTGTTTTGTTGAGGAGTTGAGTGAGAATTCTCAATGATTTTAGATTTCAAGAGAGGAGGAGGAGGAGGATCAGGAGAAGGAGGAAGAGAGAGAGAGAGAGAGAGAGAGAGAGAGAGAGAGAGAGAGAGAGAGAGAGAGAGAGAGAGAGAGAGAGAGAGAGAGAGAGAGAATAAAGGTGAGAAAATAGAGAAGAGAAAGATAACCTTTAACTATTGGGTTAAAATAACAATAATATGTGAAATGACTCAGCATATGTAACACCAACAATTACACAGATGAAAATTTATTCAGATAGTAAACAGATATTCCAAAGATATATACCCGGCACATCTCTATAACGGAGGCTGTAAGGACCGTATAAATATTTCCTCTTTTTCTCATTCAGTTTTGAGGTAAATCAGGAATTGAAATTGACTTTTACGTGTGTTGGATGAGTCTTGCTTTTGAATCAATATAGCCAACGTGTTGCTGTGCTTGGAAGAATATGCCTTTTTTTTTTTTGTCCTCATTACTGGAATACATCATTTTGTAATTAATGTCTGCAAAACAAAAACGTGTTAATTTTTTCCTTGGATGTGTCTGACTTAATTATTTGGACGTTCTCATTAAAGGGTGAATTCTGGAATGATTTCAGAGCATTGCGAATCGTTTCTGAGTTTTGAGTTGTTTCCAGGACCTTGACGAGTGGAGATTGGTTCTGATTCTTCCAGAGATTCCAGACCTGAAGCCTAGGTGAGGTGCTGAGCTTAAGAGAGTTTTAAGGCCTTAATTCCTGGAAAAAGATCCTGAGACTAATATAGTTTCCAGACTGTGACCTCTGGAAGACTGTATTACTAACCAGTGACTCCAGATGTGACTCATGGAAAGCCTCTAACGAGTCGAGTGTTGATGTGTGCGCCAGCCTCCAGACCCCGGCTTCTGAAAAATGTTTGTAACTCTTCCAGAAATTCCATATTGTGATTTCTTGAAAACTTTATCGAGACCAGAAAATTTTCCAGGACTTGATTGTTGGTGAATGATTGTACCGACTCTTGGAGATTTCTAAACTCTGAGGTGCGGTAAACTGTGCTGGATCCAAGAAAAATTCTACATCTTGATTCCTGGAAGACGTCGCTGAACACATAAGAGTTCTAGACTTAGACTCTTGGAAAAAAATTCTCGACTTTAAGAGCTTCATGGAACACGTAGCTAAGTACAAGACAGTTTCTAGACGTGGACTCTTAAAAATACTCTTAAACTCCAAAACCCTTTCAGGACAAAAATTCTGGAAGACGTCGCTGAGTACAAGGGAGCTTCCAGATTTTATCAAACTGGAAAAGGCTATAGAAATATGTACACCTTCCAGACTCTCACTTCGTTTCTTTTATTGTCGATATATGGAAAGCGTCGCTGATCGTATAGGAATTTTCCATTACTTGACAGATGGAAAATGACGATACCTGCAAATGCAATCTGGAGAGACTGACAGATCAAAACCAACGATCTCCTTTAAGGAATTTCCAGAACCTGACTTGCGACCCAAACATCTGACCACCATAGAAGACAATGCTGAACCCAGACCTTAACTCCTTGGCGGTTCCAGACCCTAAGAGTGTATAAGCAACCCCTGAAGAATCCCTGGACCCTGACTGCTGGAAAGAGGCTGAGATGAAAATCCCTTACATTCGCAGAAACGACAAAACCCTTCAATTCTGCCAAAGTGTTGGACGGAAGGAGTTGGAAGTTGCATTGTCGAAAGTGCCAAGAGAAGAAAGGACATCTTGTGTTACCTGGTCAACCATAGGGACATTTTGTGTTACCTGGTCAACCATAGGGACATTTTGTGTTACCTGGTCAACCATAGGGACATTTTGTGTTACCTGGTCAACCATAGGGACATTTTGTGTTACCTGGTCAACCATAGGGACATTTTGTGTTACCTGGTCAACCATAGGGACATTTTGTGTTACCTGGTCAACCATAGGGACATTTTGTGTTACCTGGTCAACCATAGGCACATTTTGTGTTACCTGGTCAACCATAGGGACATTTTGTGTTACCTGGTCAACCATAGGGACATTTTGTGTTACCTGGTCAACCATAGGGACATTTTGTGTTACCTGGTCAACCATAGGGACATTTTGTGTTACCTGGTCAACCATAGGGACATTTTGTGTTACCTGGTCAACCATAGGGACATTTTGTGTTACCTGGTCAACCATAGGAACATTTTGTGTTACCTTGTCAACCATAGGGACATTTTGTGTTACCTGGTCAACCATAGGGACATTTTGTGTTACCTTGTCAACCATAGGGACATTTTGTGTTACCTGGTCAACCATAGGGACATTTTGTGTTACCTGGTCAACCATAGGGACATTTTGTGTTACCTGGCCAACCATAGTTATTCAGATACAAAAGACAAAACGATACTTGGTTGTGACGTTTTCTCGTCTGTGTTTGTAGAGCCAATAGAAGCAGGAATATAGTGTCCATTTTTGGAGTAAATCTTTGTGAAATTACCTGAATGTCTGATAATATCTTTAACGACAAGGGATAGCGATAAAAATAAAGATAAGACTCACATTCAGATAAAATTTCCTCTTAACGTTACGATCTTACGGAAACTCTTAAATTATTACGAACTAAATGACCAATTACCATTACAGTTAAACTTCTATTTAATGGACTATATAGAGAGAAAAATCCATTATATCGAGAGTCCGTTATATCTGACAGTCCGTTAAATCGAGGAGGATCCGTTAAATGAAGGTTTCATTGTAAATAACGAATGAATATTGAAGTTTATATCGAAAAGTCAAATCAAAATATCTTTCAATTATTTAGCCAATATAATCCGCCTTCTATGAATTAAAGTAAATAGATCATTCCAAGAAGTTAATTATGATATAGAACATTAATTTTAATCGTGTACTTAGGAAGTTAATTAATTAGTAACTTCGTCATTAGCGCCTCAGGTAAGAGTGTCTTGATTATGGAAGAGTGAGAGGCAGCGGTGAGACAGACAAGAGGGAGGAATAGACTATGGTGTAGGGGGGGGGGAGGGATGGAGGGAGAGAGGGAGAGAGGGAGGGAGAGATGGAGGGAGGGAGGGACGGGTGTGATGGGAAAGATTGGAAGTAGAAATGGAAGAGGTTACAAAAATAAAAAAAAAGATTGGACGCAAAGATTATAGGCTGAGAATAGAAGAAAAATGAAATAAAATTAGAACAGAGGAATTATAGAGAATTATACAAATGGACGCTTAAAATAGACCTGAATTTGGAATTAGAATTTTTAAAGAACTTTTTTTTATATAAACTTTCTCGCCTTTCTTTCATTATAAAATTATACTTTCACTTTTTTTTGAGATAGTTTTCCTCAGTGTCTTAATTACTTTCTTAACGAGGTTGGTGGGAAAGGAGAAAATAGAGAGAAAATATACTTGAGGAGTTTCTTCAATTTTGACTTTCAGATTAATAGCATTTTCTGTGTGAGTCCGTCTGTCTGTCAGTCTGTCCGTCAGGGTTGTTGTCCATGCGATAACTTGAGAAAATATTAATGGAGCTTATTAAAACTTGGTGTGTGGATACATCACAACACGATCTCAGACTAGTTTGATAATTAGTGTTTTGTGATATTATCTGAAACAGTTATGGCCCCTTGAGCTTTATTATGATGCGGCCGGGGATAATTTCTCTCTCTCTCTTTCTCTCTTATTCTCATATCTCTCTATCTCCCCTCTTCACCTCCTCCTCCACTGCCCAGCCTAGGATGAGATACCATATACATCACGAGTATCGATCTCTCCCCCTCCCCCCCCCCAGGATGCTGTTGTGTAAACAAAATATTGATGGCAACATGCGTCGACAATGACGTCATAGTGGTTGCCTCACAGGGATTAAACCCACCAAAATATAGGAAGAAAAACAGGTGTTATGATGTGTGTGTGTGTGTTTGATTGGTATATTTTTTGAGTATTTTTCAAGTTTTTGTTAGAATTTGTTAAAGTTACTTTGAGTTTTGTGTTCAGTGATGAGAGAGAGAGAGAGAGAGAGAGAGAGAGAGAGAGAGAGAGAGAGAGAGAGAGAGAGAGAGAGAGTATTAATGGGCAGCTTACGTGAGTCTGTGAGAAGTATCCAAGCGTGAGTTTATGAGTGTCTCTGTGTGTGTGTGTGCCCCCACTTATGTATGTATGTAATCATGCTTATGTATACCTGAATGTGTATGTATACCTCTCCGTCCCTATGTATGTATGTTTATGTATACCTGCACGTGCAAGTATACCTGTGTGTCTAGGTAACATCACCTCAAGGTAATCAGTGGACTAATCCGGGTGGAGAGGCGCTGGTTCTTAGTGCCGATCAAGACAGGTAATGTGTAATTAACGGAAGGTCAGACGGCAGGTAAAGGTCACAACAACGGGGTCATGGCTCTTGACCTTTAGCCATCCACGTCAAAACAAGTAAAGGGAAAATGATGGAACTTGGTCAAGGTCATGTGTGTGTGTGTGTGTGTGTGTGTGTGTGTGTGTGTGTAGGTGTGTGTGTGTGTGTGTGTGTGTGTGTGTGTGTGTGTAGGTGTGTGTGTGTGTGTGTGTGTGTGTGTGTGTGTGTAGGTGTGTGTGTGTGTGTGTAGGTGTGTGTGTGTATGTGTAGGTGTGTGTGTGTGTGTGTGTGTGTGTGTGTAGGTGTGTGTGTGTGTGTGTGTGTGTGTGTGTGTAGGTGTGTGTGTGTGTGTAGGTGTGTGTGTGTGTGTGTGTGTGTGTGTGTGTGTATGTGTGTGTGTGTGTGTGTGTGTGTGTGTGTATGTGTAGTGTGTGTGTGTGTGTGTGTGTGTGTGTGTGTGTGTGTGTAGGTGTGTGTGTGTGTGTGTGTGTGTGTGTGTGTGTGTGTGTGTGTGTATGTGTAGGTGTGTGTGTGTGTGGTGTGTGTGTGTGTGTGTGTGTGTAGGTGTGTGTGTGTGTGTGTGTGTGTGTGTGTGTATGTGTAGGTGTGTGTGTGTGTGTAGGTGTGTGTGTGTGTGTGTGTGTGTGTGTGTGTGTGTGTGTGTGTGTGTGTGTGTGTGTGTGTGTGTGAGGCGGGTATGGTGACATAACAAATAATTAAACGCTAGTAAATAATGAAAAATCCGCCACATAAATCTCCACTAATCTGTAATTCATCTGCCTCCTTAATCCGTCAACATCCTCAGGTAAATCCCTCACGTTAAAAATCCTCACAGGTAGATCTTCCCATCTTACCAGGGGGATTTACTCTCCAGGTTACAAAACAGCTATAAATCTCCAAGGATTACTGGGTCTATAATTGGATTTCTACTCATTTTAACGAAACCTAACTTAACTTAGCCTAACCTAACCTAACTTAACCTAACCTAACCTAGCCCTACCCATGGGATTTTTTTTAGCCTATTCCGGTTATAAAAACTGGGGTGGGTGGGTGGGCGGGTGGGTGGGGGGGGGGGGGAGGAGGGTGTAGTGTCAATAATGATGATGATGATGACAATAATGATGATGATGATGATAATATATTTGATAATCCCTTGAAAAATCCTTCTCTACCCCCTCTCATCTTGCATCCCACTCAACTCCCAACTCCCACTCCTTCTCTCCCTCTCCCCTCGTTAAGACAGTAATCCAGGCCAAGGGTTCAGATGCTCGAAAAATCTTACGTTAAATTTTGTGTTTCTTAAGTTGTTTAGAGTCTCAGTGAAAGAGTGACGCCATTTTGTGAGCTTGATGTATTTACCGTACAGTGAAACCTCTATTTAGCGGACTATATAGAGATGAAAGTCCGTTATATCGAGTGTCCGTTAGATGTGAAAACTCCTTCTAACGGAATATATAGATAAAGAAATCTGTTATTATTATTATTATTATTATTATTATTATTATTAAATACCATAGATGTTAGTTAAGCCTTAATATATATAGAGAGAGGAAGTTAAGTCCTAATAGCAGGTAGTAGTGAGGGAGTCAGGTAGTAGTGAGGGAGTCAGGTAGTAGTGAGGGAGTCAGGTAGAGTGAGGGAGTCAGGTAGTAGTGAGGTGAGTCAGGTAGTAGTGAGGGAGTCAGGTAGTAGAGTGAGGGAGTCAGGTAGGAGTGAGGGAGTCAGGTAGAGTGAGGGAGTCAGGTAGGAGTGAGGGAGTCAGGTAGTAGTGAGGGAGTCAGACACACTAAACACTGAGGTAATGGTCCCGTGTATCAGTACCTACCAGACTTCTCAATGTTTACACCTGTCAATTGTTATACACACACACACACACACACTCACACACACACACACACACACACACACCAATAATCCGATAATCGTATAACTCATAATTAAGGTGTAGTCACTAACGAGGCACTTGGGTGATCTACGGCGCCTCACCTAACTGCCAAGTGGTCGTCAAGCCCAATTAGAACTGACGAGCGTCTATGGTAGTTCAGGTAAACACTTATTAACACCTTGATGGTAATTAGATTTTGATATGTGTGTGTGTGTGTGTGTCGGTGTGTGTGTGTCTGTGTAGGTGTGTGTGTGTCTGTGTGTGTGTGTGTGTGTGTGTGTGTGTGTGTGTGTGTGTGTGTGTGTCTAATACATCGAATTATACACAAGATGGAGGGAATTCGAACCCGTGTTCTGCCATTAGTGTGTCGATACCCCGTCCCCAACAAACACCCAAGTTCTATAACCCTGATGCATTCTGGGAAGTCTAATTGGCCACTGTCAACATCTGTTACATGAAACTTGAGGTGGGAGAGTGGGTGGGAGGGTGGGTGGGAGGGAGAGTGGGTGGGAGAGTGGGTGGGAGGTGCGTGGGAGAGTGGGTGGGTGGGAGGTGGGTGGGTGAGACAGTGGGTGGGAGGTGGGTGAGACAGTGGGTGGGAGAGGGTGGGTGGAAGGTGGGTGGGATAGAGAGAGGATGAGTGGGTGAGGGTGGAAGTGGGTTGAGAGGATGGGTGGGAGGGAGAGTGAGTGGGAGAGGGAGGGAGAGAGGGTGAATGGGGTTGTCATCAGAAGAACATGGAGTGTCACATCTGATATTATGGTGGTGGAGGGAGAATTGAGGGAGATGGAGAGCTGAGGGAGGATTGAGGGAGAGCTGAGGGAGAGCTGAGGGAGAATTGAGGGAAAGTTGAGGGAGAATTGAGGGAGAGTTGAGGGAGGATTGAGGGAGAGTTGAGGGAGGATTGAGGGAGAGGGAGATTTGAGGGACAGCTGAGGGAGAGTTGAAGGAGAATTGGGGGAGAGTTGAGGGAGGATTGAGGGAGAGTTGAAGGAGAATTGAGGGAGGATTGAGGGAGAGCTGAGGGAGAATTGAGGGAGAATTGAGGGAGAGCTGAGGGAGAATTGTGGGAGAGTTGACGGAGGATTGAGGGAGAATTGTGGGAGAGTTGAGGGAGGATTGAGGGAGAATTGTGGGAGAGTTGAGGGAGGATTGAGGGAGAGTTGAGGGAGAGTTGAGGGAGAATTGAGGTAGAAATGAGGGAGAGGGAGAGTTGAGGGAGAGTTGAGGGAGATGGTGAGGTGAGGGAGAGAAGAGAAGTGAGGTGACGGAGAATTGAAGGAAAGACTTGAACAAATATCCTTGATTGTAAAAGACCTTCAGACGTGATCCTCCAAGTCAAGTAGGACCTCATAAGACTCACAATTAGACGCACGATATTGACTCCACAAGCTGCTGGTTAGGTTAGGTTAGGTTAGGTTAGGCGACCTATTAGTGACAGTCTGCCTACACCACACTTGACTGAATTCAATTTCCCCAAGTGTAAAGTTAGGTACCTCTTGGCAGCAGGGTGGACATGGGGTGCCCCGCGAGAGTTAACCACAGACGACGTAATCCAGCAGAGTGAGTCTAAACTACTTCCTGGATTGGCTGTCCACACTTCTAGCCCATGGAACTATCCTATACTACCATACTACCTCTAAGGATGGTTAACTTAAGCGAAAAACTGTAGAAACTCTGTTGAACTCTCCTCGGAAGCAATCGACAACCCTGTGTGTGTGTGTGTGTGTGTGTGTGTGTGAGTGTGTGTGAGTGTGAGTGTGTGTGTGTGTGTGAGTGTGTGTGTGTGAGTGTGTGTGAGTGTGTGTGAGTGTGTGTGAGTGTGTGTGTGAGTGTGTGAGTGTGTGAGTGTCTGTGTGTGTGTGTGTGTGTGAGTGTGTGTGGTGTGTGTGTGTGTGTGTGAGTGTGTGTGTGTGTGTGTGTGTGTGTGTGTGTGTGAGTGTGTGTGTGTGTGAGTGTGTGAGTGTGTGGGGACTATCACCAAACTTGCCTTTTCAAATAATTATCTTAACACTAATTTACTAATACGATTCTAAAATAATTATCATAATGACAAACAACTCTAATTGGGGTCTCAAACAATGCTGAACCATCTCTATAAGCAATTCAGTAATCTCTTAGTTGATGTAACGATTGTAAACTACCCAACGAGCAGAGAATTACAGTCAAGTTGGATGGAATAAAACGAAACTACCTCCAACTACCTCCAACAACCTCCAACTACCTTCAACAACCTCCAACTACCTCCAACTACCCCCAACTATCCCCAACTACCTTCAAAAATTACTATAAAATCAACGCAATGGGTGATAATGACCTGTACGACTTAAACCACTTCTGGAGATGGTAGTTGGCGCTCCTGATTAGCGTTAATGACCCCGAACTACCTCCAAGAAGGTTTGTTATCGACTTAGTTTGTACAGGACGAAGAGTTGAAACTTTTTTTTTTCCCGTCTCTCTCTCTCTCTCTCTCTCTCTCTCTCTCTCTCTCTCTCTCTCTCAATATACATACATAAACAAGACTGGGAGAGTAAAAGAGAGTGAGGGAGGGAGAGGGAGGGAGACAAAGGAGGTGCGAGACGGAAAGTGGAAGGGGGGAGGAGGAGGAGGAGGAAAGAGGAAGAGAGGGAGGGAGATAGGGAGAGAAGGAGGGAGGTAAACAAAGACAATAACGTAGAGAGAGAGAGAGAGAGAGAGAGAAGGGAGCTATGGGAACGTAGGGAGGTTAGGAGAGAGGGAGGGAAAGAGGGAGGAAGGGAAGGTGGGAGGGAGGGAGGGAAGGAAAGAGGGAGGGAGGGCTGGATTGATCGTCCCGTGGTTTCCATAACGACAGCTTAGAGGAGACCAACTCCCTCCACCCTCCTGCCCCCTGTCTACCCCTGCCCTCTGTCTACCCCTGCCCTCTGTCTACCCCTGCCCTCTGTCTACCCCTGCCCCCTGTCTACCCCTGCCCTCTGTCTACCCCTGCCCTCTGTCTACCCCTGCTCCCTGTCTACCCCTGCTCCCTGTCTACCCCTGCTCCCTGTCTACCCCTGCCCTGTATCTACCCCTGCCCTCTGTCTACCCCTGCCCCCTGTCTACCCCTGCCATCTGTCTACCCCTGCTTCCTGTCTACCCCTGCCTCCTGTCTACCCCTGCTCCCTGTCTACCCCTGCTCCCTGTCTACCCCTGCAATCTGTCAACCCCTGCTCCCTGTCTACCCCTGCCCTCTGTCTACCCCTGCTCCCTGTCTACCCCTGCTCCCTGTCTACCCCTGCCCTCTGTCTACCCCTGCTCCCTGTCTACCCCTGCTCCCTGTCTACCCCTGCCCCCTGTCTACCCCTGCCATCTGTCAACCCCTGCTCCCTGTCTACCCCTGCCCCCTGTCTACCCCTGCCCCCTGTCTACCCCTGCTCCCTGTCTACCCCTGCCCCCTGTCTACCCCTGCTCCCTGTCTACCCCTGCCCCCTGTCTACCCCTGCTCCCTGTAAAATTTCTTATTAAAAAACAAAACAATAGATTCACTTAAGTTTGCAAGACGAACGACCCCAAAGACGACTCCAAGACCCTAAGACGACCCCAAGACAATCCCAAAACCCAAGACCCTAAGACGACCCCAAGACAATCCCAGAACTACCCCACGACCACCAAGACGACCCCTAGTACGACCCCTAAGACGACCCCAAAACAATCCCAAAACTACCCCACGACCACCAAGACGACCCCTAGTACGACCCCTAAGACGACCCCTAAAACGAACCCCAAATATATCTAATAATACTCTCAATACGACCAAAAGACGACCTTAAGACGACTCCAATACGACCCCCCCCCCACGACGACTTTAGATTCAGCTCAGGTGTTTAATGTGATATAAATTCTCTCTATTCAGTATATTAAGGCTGGGAGAGAGAGAGAGAGAGAGAGAGAGAGAGAGAGAGAGAGAGAGAGAGAGAGAGAGAGAGAGAGAGAGATCTGCAATAGATTGTTCGTTGTCAGGCCAAACCCATTCTCCCCAGAGATAGAAAATCACGAAGCAGAAAACACACACACACACACACACACACTAACACACACACACACACACACACACACACACACACACACACACACACCATAAAGCCATATGATTGAGACAGTATCATCCGTTCCTTACAGTCCAGTCATTTGCATACGACTCGTTCATGTGTGAATATATGGGAGAGATCCATGCATATGTGATCACTGTGTGTGTGTGTAGTTTTCTTTTCATCCATCCGCCCACCACCCACCCACCAACCATCCAACCATCCGCCCACCACCCACCCACCCACCATCGATCTATTATTCAACTTCAATCGTAAACACCAAAATTCCATCGTCATCTTCATCACACACAGACAATCCAATTTCACCCACAGATGAGAACCTAACCTAACCTAACCTAACCTAACCCTATTTCATCACATTTCGTAATTTTCTGCGTAAACACACACAAAAAAAATCCAGTGATTCATCTTGGTTCTAATCTGATTCTCCCACAGCCTCATGTTACCTGTAATCAGATTTAAACCTAATCCCTAACTTAACTTTAATCCGATTTAACCAGAAATTTTAGAGACAGAGATTTACAGATAGACAGACAGACAGATAGACAGACAGACAGATAAACAGACAGACAGACAGAAACAGACCCATAAACAGACAGACAGACAGAAACAGACCCATAAACAGACAGACAGACAGAAACAGACCCATAAACAGACAGACAGACAGAAACAGACCCATAAACAGACAGACAGACAACAGACAGACAGACAGAAACAGACAGAAACAGACCCATAAACAGACAGACAGACAGAAACAGACCCATAAACAGACAGACAGAAACAGACCCATAAACAGACAGACAGACAGAAACAGACCCATAAACAGACAGACAGACAGAAACAGACCCATAAACAGACAGACAGACAGATATTATTTTGTTCAATACAGATGAAAATTTTATTTCCTCTCATAAAAACATCGATTATTTTTTCTTTACTTGTGTGAGAGAGAAAGAGACAGTGGTTTATCTCCCTCTCTATTTCTCTGTCTATTTGTCTGTCTGTCTCTCTGTTTGTCTGTGTATGTCTGTCTGTCTGTCTCTCTATCTGTCTGTTTGTGGCTGTGTAACTGAGAGGGCGTGGTAGGGCTGAGATGCAAGAAATTAGAGTGAGGGGAGAGGGAAGAGGGAAGGGGAGAGGGGAGAGAGAAAGAGAGGGAGGGGGGATCTTAACTGTGTGTGTGTGTGTGTGTGTGTGTGTGTGTGTGTGTGTGTGTGTGTGTGTGTGTCCTGAGAAAATAATAATAATAATCGACCCCCTGTACCGTCTTGACCTCCTGTGACCTAGTTTGTCGGCTCTCTCTCTCTCTCTCTCTCTCTCTCTCTCTCTCTTTCACTGTTTCTCATTCTATTTATATTTGTCTGTATGTCCGATTGTCTCTAGTTATCTTTCTCTGTCTTTATTCGTCTCCCTTTCTCTCTCTTTTTATTCACCTATGTTCCTTATCTTCATCTGTCCTTTCGTCTCTCTTATTATCTATCTAAATACATATTATTTTTTATTCCATTGAAGAAAAATCCTCAATTTTAACAACCAGGTTAATTAACACCTCTACCTGTAATCCCTAATCCCTTCAAATCCCTCTGTGAAGGTAAGAGGGATTACCCATTCATCTCACGAACCAACTCACTCGCCCACCACAATCCCGTACCAAATCTGCCCCCGTGTCTCACAATATCGAACCGGTGTCCTAGATATAAGGTAACAGACTACACCACACCACTCCCCCTCCAGTGAAGTCGTTATCCCGTTAAGGTTATTAAACAAGCAGAATCGGTAGTTAGGATCTCTCTAATTTAACTATTTTATCGAACTGGTGTCGTTAATTTGGCTAATGTAGATCCCCTTCTCCTCCCCTCCTCTCCTCTCCCTTCTCCCTTTCTCCTCCTCTCTCCCTTTCCTCTCCCCCTTTCCTCTCCCCTCCCTTTCCTCTCCCCTCCCCAAACACAAACAAACACACCAGCCCAAACTGACTTACCTGATATCCACTTGCCGTTGAACCCCGGCGGCTTGAACGCACCGCTGATAATGTCAGCTAATGCGAACCTGTTGCCTGTGAACCTCGGGCCAGCGTCAGGCGGCGTCAGCAACACGACGGAGAAGATGATCAGCCCACAGACACAGCCAATCACCAGCAGGGCGATCAGGATGCCTCTCCAGTTGCGTTGGTTAGGTGTGGAGGCGACCAGCTCCTGTGGAAGGGGAAGGAGGGCGGGAAGGTCTTGGTTAGTTCATGTGGTTAACATTTTAGGGACGTGTGGTAATCTTAACTTAATCTATGTTTTATGGTGTTTTATCCTATACCTGTGTTTATGAGTAGTGTTTAATAGTGTTTTATGGTGTTTAATAGTGTTTTATGGTGTTTAATAGTGTTTTATGGTGTTTAATAGTGTTTTATGGTGTTTTATCCTATACCTGTGTTTATGAGTAGTGTTTAATAGTGTTTTATGGTGTTTAATAGTGTTTTATGGTGTTTAATAGTGTTTATGGTGTTTAATGGTGTTTATGAGTAGTGTTTAATAGTGTTTAATAGTGTTTTATGGTGTTTTATCCTATACCTGTGCTTATGAGTAGTGTTTAATAGTGTTTTATGGTGTTTAATAGTGTTTTATGGTGTTTAATAGTGTTTTATGGTGTTTTATCCTATACCTGTGTTTATGAGTAGTGTTTAATAGTGTTTAATAGTGTTTTATGGTGTTTAATAGTGTTTTATGGGGTTTAATAGTGTTTATGGTGTTTAATGGTGTTTTATGGTGTTTAATAGTGTTTAATGGTGTTTAATGGTGTTTTATGGTGTTTAATGGTGTTTTATGGAGTTTAATGGCGTTTTATGGTGTTCAATAGTGTTTTATTGTGTTTTATGGAGTTTACTAGCGTTTTATGGTGTTTTAATGGTGTTTAATAGTGTTTTATGGTGTTTAATGGTGTTTAATAGTGTTTTATGGTGTTTAATAGTGTTTTATGGTGTTTAATAGTGTTTTATGGTGTTTAATAGTGTTTTATGGTGTTTATGGGGTTTTATGGTGTTCTTTCTTATGAGTCTTAAGTTATTTGGGCTGCCTGTCTGTCTGTCTGTACGCTGTCAAAAATATTATATATCGTGTACTGTATAGGGCATATGATATATAGCCGTGAACACACACACACACACACACAGAGTTATAGATAATCCTAGTATAGACTAATATATCACCTGTCATTGTATAGTCCTGTTATATTGCCTCCAAACATTCTTTCCTATACCTGAAAAACATCATATAACATCTACAGGTACAGCATCTTAATTAACATCTGGGTTGGCTAATTTAGACTTACCTGCTGTTATATGTAAATTCGGTTATAATTTAGTCAATACTACTGATATAGTTAATATATAAAATTATTATTTGTTATATATAATTTTGTTTACATTAATTAAGGTTGTATAATAGCAATGCTTTTAACTACCTGTAATTAAGTTCTAATGATCCTCCTAGCTGTGGTGTATGGTAATGATGACACGACAAAATAACATGTTATTTTAGAAACCTTTTGAAGTGTGATTCTAATTTTATGTTCTCTATTTAGAAAAAAAAAATTAATTATTATTTTCTTAAGATATTGTATATAGAATAGCTTAGCTTATGAATAAAGAACATTGTAATTTGGGTTTCTAATTCTAAAAAAAGTATAGGCCTACTACTTTAGAAACCCTTGTGTAAAATACCACATAAATTGATCTAGGCAACACCTGTTATTAACCTCATTAACCTCACACCTACAGGTAGACTCTGTGTGTGTGTGTGTGTGTGTGTGTGTGTGTGTTAATCAACCATCCAAGATTTAGTTAATTACTTCTATAACCATTATCCCAAAAAATAATTAATTTTTACCCACGTTACCTCATCAAATTTCAACGCTTATGAACCTTGAAAATCTTTAATATATTCATAAATTTATATCATCACCAAATTAACTAAATCTTGGGACTCCTAAAACCTTAATTCTAAAAACATATTGATTTTTTTTTAATTTATAAACATATTTTAACTCTAAGCTAAAATACTATAGTTTGGGCATTAATTTAGATGGTATTCTACTCTCCATACGTTTTCTATGACAGGAATTCTGACCAATAGGAAGCCACTCAGACAACAACAAAGCAACTCCTATGAGCCTAAACAACATATACTGTACAGTGTTGATAAATGACCACGACATTAGCGCTTAATTACGTGGCTATTAAATTTTGTGGTAATTTGATGACACGAGTGAATAAGGAGACGTGGAACTACACAGAAGATTGTTAGGTTAGGTTAGGTTAGGTTAGGTTAGGTAAGGTTAGGTTAAAGTGAGGCTATATTAATTTAGGTTAAATCAGGGTTATAAAGTTAGGTTAGGTTAAGTAGGGTTACATTAGATTAGGTTACATTAGAATTGTGTCATATAAAAACGCCAAAATTAAACCCACAACTCAGCTGGTTTAAGTCCTGATAATTCGTCAACACTATACATTAACCGATCACCAACTACGAAGCTCAACACAACACTAACTAAACAAAACAATGTTACACTATCTTAAACAAATTCTTTAGTTCCTCCTGGTATTAAATGTCTCGTTTTCTCTCGCGTAAAAACAAAGAAAATGGGTCTAGTAAGCTGTAAACACATATGACGTTATACTAATGAAGCCAGCTATGAGATGGTCTAATGAGCCCTCGACTAATACCTGTCTCTTACCTGGTCATATGTAACACCTGTTGTAATTAGAATTATCTGAAGAATATTTGTAATTTTTAGATTTATTCTGATTTTTGGTCAAATTTTAAAGGGATCGAATTCAGAATTTTGGGTTTAAAATACACTTATACATTTTAATATCATTAGAGTTTATTGAGGTGCAGGAATAAAATATAATATCAATATCCTTCAAGATGTAGGATACAGTAAGAACAGAAGTCCTACACTTGCCCAGGAGAGAGACAGAGCGCCCTCATCTAACCAGGGAGTATCCTACGTTCCTACAGTCCAATGATCCTTACAGTAATTACAACAGAAGTACAGAATTGTTTACACTATGAATAACAACAATCTAGATACAGACATTACAGTGACAGCCATCTCCTTAACTTATCTCTCTCTATCTCTCTGTAGTGGGAGATAATGAGATAATGAGATTCCAGCATATTTTATTTATTTATTTTTCTTTAATTTTGGTACTTTTTTGTATTTTAATTTTCCTACCATGTTTTTGTTTATATATTTTTCTGTTTATGTTGCAATTATAATTTCTAGAGCAACCTTGAACCATCTATGACTATTCTCAGTTCTATATAATGTTGTGTTATTGTTGCAAGGTTTCTAGTGTAGCCTTATAATGTTTTAGCATAGAAAGAGAGAGAGAGAGAGAGAGAGAGAGAGAGAGAGAGAGAGAGATATTGTTGATGAAGGAGACTGTCTCTCCAGCCATCGATGTCTCACACTCATCTAAGAGACAAAGACGTAGAGAGACATTCATTGGCACCGATGGAGAATATTTCCATCACCTAAGTCTCAAACAACCTGATCAGACCCATCAGGTGAGTTTAGTGATGAATGACGATAATCTGATCACATAAACTGATCAACAGGTGTCACAGAATCAGGTGAAGTTCATTTTCTAAGCTGATCTAATTTGTCTCCTTTCGGGCTCAGTTCACATCCTCTCTCGTCTTATGTTGGGGGGCCGGACGCTCAGAGGCAAAATCCACTTGGATGCGGGTATGACGCGATCTGATTGGTTCTTGGTCATCTTGAGATCCCCAATTGGTTGACGTCACGATGAACATAGACCAATAGGTGCACTTCATACCCCCCAAATGAGTGGATTCTACTTACAAAATCGTGTTTTAAGCACAAATGAACCAGCAAGTCCGCTGTGCTAAATCTTAACACACAGACAGACAAACACGCACACAAAAGCTAAACAGATATACAACACACGTTCACAAAAAGCACATTGACGCTCGACCAATCACTGCTGGGGACGGAAGCTACGTAATAATCGCAAGTTGAACGTAAAAAAATAATTATCAGATAATCGTAAATTTAGCGATATATTAAATTATCTTTCGTTCGGAACATTAAAAAATAACACGAGGAAAAGTATTAAGAATGTAAATAAACAGAGTAGAAATTTTTGATAATTTTTAGAGATAATTTTTTATTATTTTTTTTTATGAGTCATTTTAGGTACATTTGTGTTTAGAAAATTTATTTGTTAGTAGAATTTTTTTTTTTTTAGATATAAGTACAGAAATGTGAAGGAAAAAACATACATAGTTTATTGCTCGGTGAATATATTAAGGAAGGTTCGCAATGGTGATTAATTGATAGAGAGAGAGAGAGAGAGAGAGAGAGAGAGAGAGAGAGAGAGAGTCCAGGACCACCACAAAAAATGCCTTCCAGAATTTAGAGAGAGAGAGAAAGAGAGAAAAATTAAAGACAGGGAGAGAGAGAGAGAAACAATAATTATAAGCCTTCAATAATACCCTTACAGGAAACCCTCGTCGTTGAGTTACATGAAGAAAAAAAAATCCATCGTAAAGAAAATAATAAAAAAATAAAACGAATCTTTGTTTTTTCTCGCTTCCTCTTTTGTAATAATAACAAGCGGTGTTTTATTTTTATCTCTGTGTTTTACTTGATGGTGTGTGTGTGTGTGTGTGTGTGTGTGTGTATGTGTGTGTTATGGTGTGTACTGTATGTTTTTTCATTCCCTCTCTCTCTCTTTCTCCCCCTCTCTCTCCCTCCTTTCACTTCCTTTCACCCCACCTCTCCTTTCTACCTAGCTTTCTCCTTTACAATTTTCTTTTCTATGGTTCAGTTCTTGTCAATTTCTCCAGCAACTTTCTCTTACGCTTGAATAAATTATACTCGAAAGAATACACATACACACGCACACACATGAGAGAGAGAGAGAGAGAGAGAGAGAGAGAGAGAGAGAGAGAGAAAGAGAGAGAGAGAGAGAACTGTACTATAGAGGAGGTTGTAAAGGAAAGAATGAACGTATGGAATGCAATCAAAGGAAGAGGCACACACACACACACACACACACACACACACAAAGTGAACCTCCGGTGGTAAGAATGTATACAATGCTATTAATGAAGGATATGAATGGAGTAGAGATGTTGAAAAGGATGATAGATACAGTATAGTGTATATATATAAAGGCAGGGGGAAGAATGTGAGATAAGAAATGAATGCAGTAACCTAACCTAACCTTATCTAACATAACATAACATGACCTGACCTGACCTGACCTTATCTAACATAACATAACATAAAATCATAACATAACATGACCTGACCTGACCTAACCTAACCTAACCTTATCTAACATAACATGACCTGACCTGACCTGACCTTATCTAACATAACATAACATGACATAACATAAAATCATAACAAAACATGACCTGACCTGACCTAACCTAACCTAACCTAATCTAATCTAACATAACATAATATGACTTGACCTGATCTGACCTAACCTAACCTAACCTAACCTAATCTAATCTAATCTAACATAACATAACATAACATGACCTGACCTGACCTGACCTAACCAAAGCAGCAATAACTTGGAAACGAAATTGGTTGTAAAGTAAACGTAATTGGGCATCAACAACTTAATTGACATAGTAAGAAATAGTGACAACAATACTATTATGGTAAAAATAGGACCCTTTATCACTACCTATTTCATCAAGAATCACCAAAATAGGGAGAAACAGGTGGGAAATTGGCAGTGTGTTATGGTAATTGGCAATATAGGTGAGAGGTAGGAGGGTCACTTGTTGGAGAGGGCGGGGGGTGGTGAGAGAGGAGGAGGGAGAGGGAAGAGAGAGAGAGGGAGGGAGGGAGGGAAGAGGGCGAATGGGAGTGGGAGGCAGGAAGGAATGAAGAGAGAGAGAGAGAGAGAGAGAGAGAGAGAGAGAGAGACCTTTTCCTCCCAAACAGAAACTCATAAAAGCTCAAACTTTCTATTTTTTTTGACAGCCGGAAAAAAAGAACAAAATGAAAGTTGGAATCCATTTCTCCATCTGGTCCGGTGAAAGTAAATAAAGTTTCTCTCGTCGCGGGCCATAGAAAGTAAAATAGAAAGTCTTTATCTTCCTCTGATTAGTGGAATATGAAAAGAGAAAGCATCTATTTCTTTCTCTCTTGTTTATTGAAGAGAAAAATTCCTTTTAGTCTTTAGAAAGTAAAAGAGAAAGTTTTCTTCTCAAATTTATAGAGGGAAAAATTACCCCTTTAGAGAAAAATTAAAATAACTTTCCCCTACAAATTAGAAAAGAAAGTCTACCTTGATCTAAGAAGATAACAAGAGAAAGTTGCTCTTTCTCTTCTCCAGTAAATAAATACAGTCTTATCTCTCAGGCTCCAAGACAGTATAAAATTAATAAATTATTTCCTTGACACTCAAAAGGAAAAAAAGTTCTTTCCCTCTGATCCCATAGAAAGTGAGAAAGAAAGTTCCTCTCCTAGAAAGTAAACGAAGATGGTTTTCCTTTTGAGATCTTCCTATAAAAACAAAAGAAAGTTCCACAATCTTTCCTCACCATAGAAAGTATTAAAGAAAGTTCCACAATCTTCCCTAACCATAGAAAGTATTAAAGAAAGTTCCACAATCTTTCCTCACCATAGAAAGTATTAAAGAAAGTTCCACAATCTTCCCTAACCATAGAAAGTATCAAAGAAAGTTCCACAATCTTTCCTCACCATAGAAAGTATTAAAGAAAGTTCCACAATCTTTCCTCACCATAGAAAGTATTAAAGAAAGTTCCACAATCTTTCCTCACCATAGAAAGTATTAAAGAAAGTTCCACAATCTTTCCTCACCATAGAAAGTATTAAAGAAAGTTCCACAATCTTTCCTCACTCTAAAAAGTATATGAGACAGCTTCTCTTTCCACCCGGACTTAGAAGATGAAAGAAAGAAAGTTTTCCACTTCGACCATAGAAAGTTTGGTCGTCCTGTTAAATGTTGGACCAATTTTACGACTTTCACCTTATTGGTTTGTCCTACTGGTTTCACGGTTCTGTCTCTCTCTCTCTCTCTCTCTCTCTCTCTCTCTCTCTCTGTTTGGTTTTCTTTCTCCCCTCCTTTCCTCTCGAATCACAGTTTTTAAAAAGAATAAATGACCTGAATTACATTTTAAATCAGGGTAATAAAATAAGCCATTACATTAGCGGTTGTCAATGGTCTTTGGGTGGTATTTGGTGGGCGAGTGAATACGGTACTCAGGTTAAATCCTAAAGGGCGTTGGCTCGATCCCCGCTATAAATGGGTACCTCACCTTGCAGTTTGGGTTACTGGATGTATTCGAGTTCAGTGCCCACAATTTCGATAAAAATAAAAAATAAATAAATAAAAATAAAATAAAAATAGGAATGAAAAAAAAAAAATTAATGCATTACAAAATTAAAGAAATGAAGAAATAGAAAGAATAAAACGAAAAAAAAAACAGATTAAAACAAATAAATTCAACCTCCCAAACACAACACCAGTGGACCCAAAAAGTAATTATATTCTCTTATCTCCTCGTTGATACAGATATAAGAAGTTCATAAAGAGCGCTAATGGTCACTATCCCGGCTAAGTGTGTTGGTCAAGACTCCGGGGACGCTTATGAGACGCCAACGGCAAGGTTAATATAAAAATGGATGACCTGAACATTAGACACCCCAGTTTATTTCACCTGAAAATTAATAATAATAATAATAATAATAATAATAATAATAATAATAATAATAATAATAATAATAATTTCTCATTAATCGTGAGTCTTCGTTGACCTAAAATACGAATCACTATGCAAAATTACTCGTTGTAAACAGTGACTCAGCTAAATACTGCAAACAAACCAAAAAGTATTAATTATTTTCCCTGTTTACTTTGGGCGGTTCAGTAACATCACATATAGATAGATCCTGTGTGATATAAATTCAAATGAAGTTTATAATTGCATTACTATCGCTTGCAATTGATGACGAGGTGAAATATTGCAAAATCAACTCCCAAATTATATGTGGCTGTATTAACTCTCTAAGTGTTCAATGACCTAATATCCAATTGGTGCCACAGGAAATGACATTACACTATAATCACCCAAATAATATATGTAAGCCAATTATTACATTTTGCAAAACACATAATATTTCCCTCTGTCGCTTTTAACTATATTGCAAAGTCTATCTTAGTCAATATATACTTTTATTTATTTATTACCTTTAAATCTTCAATAACCTCTAAAACAAAATGGTCCATGGAGAAATAAATATTATTTTTTTTTACTAATATTGCAATAAAATGTTTTGCAATTGATAATTCGAGTGAAATATTGCAAAGAGAAATGTGCAATGTAATATATTGTTGATTCACTACGCCTTTAAGACCCGGTATATTGATTAACTTGTCCACCTTAACTCAGGAAGGCAAGGGAAGTTATGGTCATTAGGTATTAGATAATTAACCACGTAAATACAAAATAAGAAAAGAAAAACAATGAAAATTAGGGAAAAATAAGGAAAAAATGTGTAAAAATAAGAAAAAAATAAGACAAATTGTTAAAAAAAATCGAAATAAATTCAAACAAGAATAAAAAATAGGAAAAAATAGGAATAATCAGGAAAATCAGGAAAATCAAGAAAAAAAAACAAAAAAACAATTTATTTTCTAACTGGTTTATGCCTCGTCTAAAACTAAACCTAAACTATAAATAAATTACTAGTTATTTTATTAGGTTAGGTTAGGTTAGGTTAGGTTAGGTTAGGTAATGACGCTAATAATGTGGTTTATTTCTACGTGTAACTGCAATATAAACATCAATTAGAAACCCCAGAAAATCTAACCTAACCTAACCAAACCAAACCTAACCTAACCAAACCTAGCCTAACCTAACCTAACCAAACCAAACCAAACCAAACCTAACCTAACCAAATAAAAAAATATCCTTAAGTGCAAAGGTACCAAAAAATAGTCTAAAAATATGCAACATTTGTAATAATTTTCAGTTGTAAATTATGGCAATTGCGAGTTCTTGTAAAAAAATGAAAATATATGTGTATTTTTCTGTGAATTTCTGTGATGATTTAAAGTTGTTATTTTCTCATTTGTCAGGAGTATGTAAATTACCTCAGAGGTCAATTAGGTCTAAATGACGTCGGGAAATGGGGTTAATATCATTTGTAATTTGGAGGTAAAACGAAACCTAACCAAACCTAACCAAACCTAACCTAACCAAACCTAACCAAATCTAACCTAAACCTAACCTAACCCCATAATGGCTGAGACAAAGTTAGTGCTTCCATTTCTATACTATTTTCCTCCCCCTCTCCCTTGTTTACACTACGGGGGGGGGAGGGGAGGGGAAGGGGTGGGGGAGGGGGGTAGGAATGAGGGGAAGGAGGAGGAGAGGGGGATGAAAGGAGGGAATTGGGAGGAGGTGGCTGTATGAAGGGGAAGGGTAGGAAGGGAAGGAGGGAGGGAAGGAGGGAGGGAAGGAGGGAGGGAAGGAGAGAGGGAAGGAGGGAGGGAAGGAGAGAGGGGAATAGATAGGAAGAGAAAAAAAAGGGAGGAGAGGGGGAAGGGGAGAAAAGCTATTAGAAAAGGGAGGGGAAGAGGGGAAAGGAAGGGGAGGAGGGCAAGGAAGAGGGAAGAAAGGAGAAAGGGGGTAGGAGGAAGGGAAGGTGGTGAAGGGGAAGGGGTAGGGAGGGGGGGGGAGGGAGGTCAGGTCAGTACTCCCCCCCTCCTCCATCAGATGTTTACTAACATTACCTAAACATAGTCGACTAAAACAACAGAGAGAGAGAGAGAGAGAGAGAGAGAGAGAGAGAGAGAGAGAGAGAGAGAGAGAGAGAGAGAGAGAGAGAGCATGTAGTCACAACTTAACATAGCAACACCCCCCCCCCCCCCCCACAACACCTGACTAACATTGTTGGCACCGAGTCTTATAATATCTACCACTAACCTGAAACTTCTATAACAAAACAAAAATAAACATCGCATTTCTTAGTTGTTTTTTTATATTACTTAATCCCATCAACTTTATAAAAAACACACAATTAATTTAAACTTTTTATTTTAATTCCTCTATTAAAAAAAAACATATCTAGTTTTTATTTGGAATTTTAAATCTATAACAAAAGTAAAACAAATAAAATTGGTATATTTTTTCATAATTATTCTAAACAAATCATCAATGGTTACCAAGGAAACACGGTATGGTTTATTTTGGTAAGGTTGGGCTGTAGAGGATGGTTATGGTAACACTGGTAAGGTTGGGCTGTAGAGAGAGAGAGAGAGAGAGAGAGAGAGAGAGAGAGAGAGAGACCTTCATCATTTTCCTACCCTCTATCCCCCACAAAGACCTTCACAGTCACCCAAGAATAGACTCCCAAATCCCTCTTTCAGGAACCTTACCATCCCTACCTCCTCCTCCTCCCTACCAACATCCGTAAATCCCTGACCCCCTCCTTTCCAATAAATGCCCCTTCACGCCCTCCACCTCCCTCCCCCCCCCCATCCCCCTCTAAGTCCTTCCTCTCCAATGAATGTCCTTCCCCATCTTTTTTCTTGCTTCTTCTTCCCCCCCTCCCCTGCCTTCCCCTCCTCCTTCCTTATTTCCTTCGTCTTTCCCTCTTTTCCTCACCTTTCCTTCTTTAGATTTCTTCCTTGTTCCTCCCCTTCCTTCCCTCCGCGTTTTTTCTCTCTTTTCCCCCTTCCCCCTTCCCTCCCTGGTTTTTTTACCCTTTCCCCCTCCCCCTTCCCTCCCTGATTCTTTTCTCATTTCCTCTTTTCTTCCTCCCTCTCTCTCTCCTTCCCTCCTTCTAAAGATTCTTACTGCACAGAAACTCCATAAGAATTATTACACTGCCAAAAACCAACCCAAGGTCTTCAAGATTAAAGAAACCAAAGAAACCAACTATAGAAACCGATCAGAAGTCTCTCTCACATCACAGCTCGTTCCTTTTAGAAACCCAACAAAAACTACACGGTGTTCATAAATGATTACCCTAAAAAAATAACAAAACCAATATGCTCTCATCTTTTAATCAAGGTAATCATTTATGGACACCCTGTACAATTATTCCGAAACCACTGAAACCTCAATAAGAAACCACACCAAGACCTCCTCCATCACCTCAATCTACCGCCTTTTAGAAACCCACACTAAAGGGCTCTCGACATCCCAGAAAGCGCGGGAGGGAGGCAAGAGGCAGCTAAACGACACCTGCCAATAAATCAATCTGAAGTAGTCATCATGAGCATCCCGGAGGAGGAGGAGGAAGAGGAGTAATGAATAGGAGGAGAGAGAGTGTGTAGGAGAAGAAGGGAGAGAGTATGGATAGAGGAGAGAGAGAGAGAGAGAGAGAGAGAGAAATAACTAAACTCTGACAGGTCACATAAGAGTTGTACTACCTTAATGACTGGCGATAACATGTAATAAAACAGAGAATAAAGGGAAGGAAAATGAATAACGAGGGTAGATGAAGGAGAGGAATTAGTAAGAGTGACGGGAATAATTAAGAAAAAGAAGAAAAGGGATTTGTAAATAATATAATATAGAGGTGATTTTGTATTTTTTATTCTCTCTCTCTCTCTTTCATTTCTAATTCTCTCTCTCTTTATCTCTTACTTTCTCTTCCTCACTTCTCTCTCTCTTTTATTCAGCCACTCTCTCCATTTTGTCATCGGGTCATCATCTAGGTCAAAGGTCAACCATATGTTAATTTCGTCAATATCTACGTCATAGTAATATTTTTATAACGTCATTACTATAGGTCAGAGGTCAATAACAATAATAAATGAAATATGGGTTATTATGACCGTAGACTATTGTGTAATTGAATATTGACCTGTCTGTCTGTCTGTCCGCCTGTCTGTCTGTCTGTCTGTCTGTCTGTCTGTCTGTTTGTCTGTCTCTAACAGGAAAATACACATGTCCCAACCCTTACCACATCCCCAACACCCCTCTACAGCTACACATCCCCCTACACACCCCTTCACATCCTTTGTACACATCCCTCCCCCTTTACAAGTACCTACACCTCCCCCTACACCCACCTACACATCCTCCCTACACACCCTTACACATTCCCAACACAACTACGTCCGGACACCCTCATGAGAGAACTCTATTGTTGTCGTAGTTATGGCCACACTAACGACCAATTACCCCAGGCATAACCACGCGGTAATCACCCCCCCCCAAGCTGAAGGTAGTTACGACACCCTGGCCAGACTCGTTTAGATTAAAATACACGCAAGTTTACGTCGTTTAATTTCTCGTAAGTTTGTCGTGTTTGTCGTAAGGGTTGTTGGGAGGTGCTAGCTAAATATAGTTGGCCAGGTGGAACGGATTTGGGTCAGTCGTTCGTTTAAGTGAGCTGTTTCAGGTGAGTTAATTTGATATAGTTCTCCAGGTGAAAAATATATATACAGGTGGAAAACTGTGTAGGTTATGGGACAGACAGACAGACAGACTAAAACGTAAAATAATACTCCACTAAAATGTATACTGTTCCTACGTAGCCTCAGGATTACTAATAATTAAAGGTACCTTATTGTCCCCTGATACCTGACTAATTAGCCTGAGTAATATACTTTTATTACAGGTGTGGTTTGAAGTTTGTTACCTTGATGGTCAGGGGAGATGCCATTGTTTTTGTTTTTTCCGAAGTAAATGTTTTATTCTGTTTTTTTCTTGTTTTTTTGGTAGTAATAGTAATAGTAATAGTAATAGTAATAGTAATAGTAGTAGTAGTAGTAGTAATAGTATCAATATTTAAACAACAACAACAAAAACTACAACCACCCTCAACAACCATTATTACAATTCCTTACATCTACAACGACTACCATAACTACCACCATTACAACTAGTATACTCAGATGGTCATTACTCCCCCCCCCCCCCCCACAAATACCACAATTTACTATATTAACACCCTTATCCAGCCTCCTATAGGGGAGATATATTCGTTCATGTAAATAATGTAAAAAAAATATAGTGAAATTTACAGAACCGAAATAACTTTATAGAGAGAAGAAAAAAAAAGATTGTAAAATATGTAGAAATTTAATGAAAGATAGATATTGTTATTGTACAAGTGTGTTTGGTGTTTATTAAAGAAAAAATTGACTGGTAAACAAACAGGTGTCATATGTGTAAATTAAAAAAAAACACCAATCATGTTTTTTTGTGTTTTGTTTTTTGGTATTGGAGTTGACAAGTTAAATTATAACTTTTTTGATGGGCCTACTTTTTGGGGGAGAGAATTTTTTTTTTTTTTTTTTATATTTGAAATTTATTAATAGAAATGTTGTGCGTGTGTATATGTTATAGGAACTTGTTATTGTTTTGATGTGTGGTGATTGTGATGGTGGTGGTGATTGTGGAGTGGTGGATATAATTATGGTGGTTATTTTGGTGGTGGTGGTGATTGTGGTAAGTGTGGTGGTGATTGTGGTTAGAGATTCTGGTGATTGTGGTGGCGGTAACTGTGGTGGTAATTGTGGTGGTGTGTGGGGCGTCCTTCATACCCATTGATTTACCACACACGCACCTCACCACCACCACCACCTGTAATCAGCTCCACTGTAATCACCTGTTTGATTATGGCGGTCGGTGTGTGTGTGTGTGTGTGTGTGTGTGTGTGTGTGTGTGTGTGTGTGTGTGTGTGTGTGTGTGAAATTAAATAGAGAAACGAATATACTTTCCCTAATAGAAACACCATTACTTTCTTCAAGGAGAGAAAGCTTAGCAATTTCTCTATCTTCACTTCAACAGATAAGATAAATCACCTCACTAACTTCACTTCAATCAAAATAGCTTCAACCATCAACAAGTCTTCAAGTATGGAACATGTTTACAGCAGTCAAGCTTTCACGCCAGCTTAGAGGGTGGGTCCATTCAGAGCTTACTGACTCCTCCGGTGCTTAAGTCTTCCTAGCCAAGATTATCCCCAAGCTGATCTCTCTCTCTCTCTCTCTCTCTCTCTCTCTCTCTCTCTCTCTCTCTCTCTCTCTTTGGAAGACGGTGAGACATGGAAGGAAGAGGAATGAGGAAGAGGAGAGGGAGGGGGAGGAAGAGAATGATAGGAGGAGGAAGAGGGGAATGGGGGGGAGGAGGAGGAGGAGGAGAAGAAGCGGTAGGAAAGGAGGAGGAGCAGGAGGAAAGAGAAGAGGGGAAGAGGGCAAGAAAGGGAGAGAAGGAGGAAGGTGGAGAAGGTTTAGAAGAAATCAAGGAAAGGAAGGAGAGGAAAGAATGTTGAAATGTATGGAAAAGGTAAGACGAAAATAAAAGAAGAATATGAATAACAACAACAACACCAACAACAACTACCACCACCACCATCACCACCATCACCAACAACCACCACCACCACCACCAACAACCACCACCACTAACAACAAAAACAAGACAATAATACAGTAGTTATGAAAGAGTTCTCGTATACTGTGGCACACACTCACCTGCGCAATAAGGTGGTAACAGGTAATTGGTGTAATCAGGTGAGCCAATAATACTTTCAGGTGTACGTGAGCTCTGACACGACAACCTCAGGTGAAAAATATTCTGAGATATGGATTGTGTGTGTGTGTGTGTGTGTGTGTGTGGGGAAGGTGTGATGATATGTGTGTGGGGGTAGGCGGTGTGTGTGTGGGGGGGGGGGGAAGGTGTGATGATATGTGTGTGGGGGTAGGCGGTGTGTGTGTGTGTGATATGTACCTGTGGAAGAAAGGTGAACGATATGCGAGAGGGGGTAAGCACAAACACAAAACAAACACAGACAGGCCCACAAACACCCACTCAACCAACCTATTGAAAAACTCCAAATATTCACAGCTCTATTAAACAAACCAAACTCCTCCACAAGTTATTAAAACACCTCTTAATAAAACTTACATAGACCAGTTAAACCCCATCAAAAATTACCTTAACCACTCCAAAAAAAAAAAAAATTATTCCCAAAAACGATTAAAAAGCTGTTGAAAAGGCTATAAAATCTATATTGGAAAAGCTATTACAAAGCTAATACGTATCAATCACACAGTCATGGATTCATACGAGCCTCACCACCATCGCCAGCACTCACCTGTAAATACTAACTTGATGGCAGGTAATTGTATGCTAATGGTAAGTTGTGTGTTACCTGTGTTAATTATTGATCTCTTGTGTACCTGTGGTGGCAGAGAACGTTGGCTTGTGGGTTGGTCGCTTGATGGGTGGTTCATTGGTTGTCTGTCTGTCTGTCTGTCTGTCTGTCTTTCCATCACTAACCAAAGCATTTAATTACGCTAATCGCCATTTACATAACATAATGCCTTCCCCTTCCCCCCTAACAATTTCCACTCCCCCTTTTCCCTCACACTCCCTTCACACCCCTTCCTTTCCCCCCTCAGCTGTGACCCCTGACCTTTGACCCCCTTATAAAGCTGGTTGGGTCACTTGAGGAAAGTAATTTATTGTTTAACGAGAATATGAATATACCCGAGTTATTTTTAGGTACAACAACGCTGACGTATTGTTGGAACCACAGTCACCAGGAGAGTTTATTCTTCTGAAGGGATTTATTTATTTATTTTATTTTAGTGGAAATTTATTTTTGGTTGAGAATAAATATTATTTTTTTTTTTTTGTGATTTATTGTAAATTTATTTATTTTTTAATCCAACATTGTTAACGTGTTGTGGTGGGTGAAGGTCGACGCTGTGTGGGAGAGTGGAGTTGGGTGAGAGGGGAGATGAGGGGAGGAGAGGGGAGTTGGGTGAGAGGGGAGATGAGGGGAGGAGAGGGGAGTTGGGTGAGAGGGGAGATGAGGGGAGAAGAGGGGAGGAGAGGGGAGTTGGGTGAGAGGGGAGATGAGGGGAGGAGAGGGGAGGAGAGGGGGGTTGGGTGAGAGGGGAGATGAGGGGAGAAGAGAGGAGAGGGGAGTTGGGTATGAGGGGAGAAGAGGGGAGAGAATAATCTACAAGGAGTAAAGTCGTATTTATATTAGTAGTGTATAATCGATCGATGGCGTTCCTGAAGGGGGTTAGTGTGGTGGCTCCCCCGTCAAGCGTAGAATGTGGCTTGACGGGGGCCTACTACATCACCCAGCCCCCCCCCTCCTCCCTTTCTACTCCCCTTACCCCGTCAAGCAAAGGGGGTAGCTTAACCCACATCCACCTGTAAATGTACCTATAACACACACACACACACACACACACACACACACACACACACACACACACTAAACCACGTTATCGCAAGCCACCATAGAAAAAAAAACAAATAAAATAACAAAAATATTCATATATTTTTTCTCACTTCACACGTACATAAAAAAAAACATGAACTAAAAAACAAAAGAAACAAAATCGATCCACTTTTTTTTTTGTTTTATGGTATATATGTTTGGGTGTTTGGATGGTGAAAGGAGAGAGGGGGATAAAACTGGATTAGAGTGTGTGTGTGTGTGTGTGTGTGTGTGTGTGTGTGTGTGTGTGTGTTTTTCAGGTAAATTTAAGTATATGAAATAAAAAAGTCTGTCTGTCTGTCTGTCTGTCTGTCTGTCTATTTAATAATCACATCCTGCATAATTCACCTTTATGAGAGAGTGAGAGAGAGAGAGAGAGAGAGAGAGAGAGAGAGAGAGAGAGAGAGAGAGAGGCAATATAACACTATAGCACTGTCATCCCCCCAAAAATACAATACCCACCGCTTAAAAGGATTACAGAACGGTATTCCCTCTGGACCGAGATAACAGACAAACACAAAATACAAATATTTACAGAAATACGATGATATGAGTGAGAATAAAAGTAAAAAAACACTACTACTAATACTACTACCGTTATTACTACTATTACTTCTACAACAATTACTATTACTACGAACTATACTACTACTACTACTACTACTACTACTACTAATAATAATAATAATAACAACAACAACAACAACAACAACAACAACAACATACACAACTTTCTATACAACCATTATAGAAATTTCCCCTCCTACCCTCCCTCCCTCCCTCCCTCCCACCCTCCCTCCTTCCCTCCCACCCTCCCTCCCTCCCTCCCACCCTCTCGCCCCTCCCTCCCTCCCTCCCACCCTCCCTCCCCAACACCATCCATTACATAACATCAATAACAACAAAAATAACCACGTACTGTAATTACGTTATTATGTATTGATTATCTAAGTCGATACAGACCCTCATAATTACAGTAGACTTTCTTTCTCTGATGAAAATAAAGGAATAACAACTAGTAAACTTTCTCTCTAGGGAAAGTGAACTATATTTGAAGGTGAAAGTGAAGGAAAGTAATTGATGACAGTAAAGGAAAGTTAATCAGTGTAAGGGGAAAGTTAACTGGTGAAAGTATGTAAGATATGCAAATAGATATTGAGAGAGAGAGAGAGAGAGAGAGAGAGAGAGAGAGAGAGAGAGAGAGAGAGAAAAAAAATTTACGCTTTTTCATCTATTCATCGTAAACAATAAACACAACGGGACTTACAGCTACAAAGTACAGGTACAGTAATTAGCAGGTGGTTACAGTATCATACAGGTGATGCCTTAAACCAGCTATGACGAGACCTGTAGTTATTAAAAGCTTATATTGAGCTAACTTGAAGCTAAAAACTTAACTAGACAGCTATTGTGTGGGTCTGGTGGGGTGAAGGGGGGTGAAGGGGGGGTGAAGGGGGGTTGAAGGGGGGGGGGGTGTTTGTTTTAGTGACGTCAGTAATGTCTGCTATATTTTCACAGCTGATGGTTTTGGCGCCTTGCTATGTTGTGAGACAGTAAAACACACACACACACACACACACACACACACACACACACACACACACGCACACACACACACACACACACACACACACAAACACGTTCGAGCAGAGAGAGAGAGAGAGAGACTATTCCCCTCTTCATCTCGTCCAATAGAAAATCGATCAGAGTTTCCTCCCCCTGGATGAGTTAAGGGTAACCTAATCCCCCTTTAACCCTTAGGTCAGGGGGTGACGTCATCAGAGCGAGGGGGGAAGCTGAGGGGGCAAAGAGGAGGTGGGTGGGGGGAGAAAGGGAATGAGGGAGAGAGAATAGGAAAGGAGAGGGAAAGGGGAAAGGAATAAAAGGAAGAGAAAGGGGAAGAGGAAGAGGAAGGGGGAAGGGATTACAGGAAGGGGGAAGAGGAAGGGGGAAGGTATAACAGGGAGGGGGAAGAGGAAGGGGGAAGGTATAACAGGGAGGGGGAAGAGGAAGGGGAAGGTAAAGAGGAAGGGGAGAGAGAGAACGGGGGAAGAGGAAGGGGGAAGGTATAACAGGGAGGGGGAAGAGGAAGGGGGAAGGTATAAGAGGAAGGGGGAAGAGGAAGGGGGATGCATCAAGCCTCTCGTTCAGGACCATCAATCACCCTGTCTGTCTCACATATACCACCCTGAGAGAGAGAGAGAGAGAGAGAGAGAGAGAGAGAGAGAGAGAGAGAGATGTATAAATGTTAAGTAGTTTCCTCTATTCACGTACATTGCAAAAAAAAAAAAAACTTATAAACCATATAACGACCTTGACCTTTGACCTTTCAGTACCCAAATTATATCACGCCTTGGGATTGACCAGATGAATATACAGACCTGAAATAAACAATGTATCTCTCTCTATTTTCAAGTTATATTACAGACAGACAGACACACACTAACGACAACCTAACCTAAACCTAACCTAACCTAACCTAACCTAACCTAAACCTAACCTAACTTAACCTAACCTAACCTAACCAAAACCTAACCTAACCTAACCTTTAAGATTGTATTCATTTTCTTATTATTGTTGATTTCTTCTGATTATCGTCGTCTATGTCTCTTATTCTATCCTTGTCTCATTCTTCTTATTTCTTAATTATGTTATTTTCTCCTTTTTATTTTATCTTTTACGTTTGTTTATTCTGTGTTTCTTCTTTCTTATATATTTATTATATTTTCCTTCTGTTACCCATTATTCTAAACCTTCCTTCTTCCCCCTTTTCTTCTATTTTTCTTATTCTTTTAATTCTATCATCCTTCTTCTTCTTATTCTTATTCTATTCTTTTCATTTTATCCTCCTCTTATCGTCTATTCCTCT
>CAUDMG010002639.1:72500-85000 GCA_958450375.1 Homarus gammarus | reverse complement strand
TACATGACGTCACCAGCGTGTCCACTAACTGATAATTGAGGGTGTAATTGACTTCATATAGTTTCGTTCAGGGTAGTTAATGATCGTTCACCAGAGAGAGAGAGAGAGAGAGAGAGAGAGAGAGAGAGAGAGAGAGAGAGATTTTGTATGCTTTTGCCTGTACATTCCACCACACTCCATAACGCCCTAACGCACTCTACCTACAACAATACATCCCCTCCCTAACACGTCCCAACACACCCTTAGTGAGGGAGACCAAAGGGGGAGAAGAACGGGGAGGAAAATAGTCAGTCAAGGTGGCGCCGACCTCCCTCTCTCCCTCCTCCCTATATCTCCCTCTCCTCCTTCTCTCTCCCTCTCCTCCCATTTGGATCAATAAATCCCCCCACCCCCCCCCCAGCACCCTCTACACCTCCCTTCTACTCTCTCCCCTTTGACCCTCCCTTCCTAGCAGCCCCCCCCCATCTACCCTCCCCTCACCCCCCTAATTTTCTCTTTCACCCCCCTTACCCCTTACCCCCCTATTACAGTTCCTCCCCTCCTCCCCCTCTCCCCCTCAGTCACTCCCCCGTCACCCTGGCACATATGGGTTCACTCACTTTGTTACATACCGTTTTGCATAAATGGTGTTCGCTGTTGCATAGTGAAGTATACAACTACTGACTGTTGCATAACTTTGCATTGTGTAGTAAAATGCGATGAAATGTTGCATTGTGTTGAATAATATTGTATAGTGCTATTTTATATAGGTTAAAGTTGCATACAATTATATAGTGTTGCTGACTGTTGTATACCGTTGCAATATTTATATCTATGTCGTTGTATTCCATCACTACTGTTAATACAGTGTTGCAAACTCTTTAATATTCTTGAAAAATACTATATCATCTGGCAAAAATATAAACGATTTTACATAATATTGCATACGCATGCATATTATTGCACTATATTGCACATGGATGCAATGTAGTGCAGAATATTGCATATGGGAGCTTTACTTTGCATAATATAGCATATGGAAGCATTACTCTGACTATATTGCTGAACACATATCCATATCATTTCATAATAACGCTTATCTTTGCCTAAAATTGCATAATATTGCACAGTTTTGGATATCATTAAATCATGTTGCATAATAGTACATACGGTAGCTGTACGTGGCAGTCCGGACCATACTACTGCCTCACACTCGCCCGTAATATATCATCCCTAACACACACATATACTCTCCCTCACCTTCCCACGAACAAATATAACAAGTATGTTCTCTGTTCTCTGTTCTCTGTTCAGCATACTTCCTCTTTAATCAACAAGAACAAGTATAGCCAATATACTAGTATGTTGCCCCCCTCTCTCTCTCTCTCTCTCTCTCTCTACCTCTCTACCTCTCTCTCTCTCTGTCTGTCTGTCTCTCCGTCTGTCTCTCCGTCTGTCTGTTTCTCTCCCCAATAAAAACAGATATACTTGACCCCACAGTATACCTCACCCTCTCTACTGCTATAATCCCCAGGCACCACAGAGGCTGGATATACCCGATATACCAGCATACCAGGGGCGAGGTTCAAAGGCTGGTGGTGGTGGTGGTGTTAGCTCGGATGATTTAATAATAAGGAGTCGAGGTTTTGAAGCTGATCTGACCAGCCAGTTCCAGACTAATGTTACCACCCCCCCCCACCCACCACCCTTACCTCCCCTCTCTCTATGTTGACCTGTTGAGATATCTCGCTGTTGCATTGTCTCTCTGTGTCTCTCTCTGTCTCCGTGTGTGTGTATCTCTCTGTCTCACTCCACCATGCTGACATAAGTGGGTGATGAGCCTTGAGCTGTTTCACCAAAAGTACCGCGTCGAGGCACGTCTCAGGGGCGTCCTTATTTTACATATCTTAGTGGCACAGGTCCCACTAATAGAGTCCCGTCTCAGGCTTACAGTCGAGCATCGCCTCCCTCTGCCTGTGTGGCGCTACACCCAGCGGGCTCAACATCGTAACTTAGAGCTGCAACAGGCCCAGGAGCTCCCCAGTGACCTTAAACGGACTAAAATTCGACTTCTGCCGACGGCGGAGGAGATGTCTCAAACTTTAGCGGAGGAGAAAAGGAACCAAAGTGATATTTGGGACAAGCTCTTCGCCCTTGGGACAACAAGGAGGACCTCTACTGCTGCCGTCCTTCCTGTAGTGAAGGCGGTGGTGACGAAGAGTAGTTTCCATCATTCTTGTTCTCTGATTTTCTATCAAATTTAAAACCTAACCTATAAACCCAACATAATTCAACACCCCTACAAGGTCATGTCAGGAAAGGTCAGCAAAGGTCAAAGATGTTGCTTAATGACCTCTATAATACATATATACTAACTTAATTACACATTTCCTATACTTGTTCAATACTTAAGAATATATAAATATTTTTTTGTCATATATGAAAATGATATACATATGTGTTTTAGGGTCAATATTTACAAATGGACTTAGAGCGATTTTTAAGTCTATAATCCAGGCAGTACAGTAGATATATCTCACCATTCTGAGCAACTTTCATTCTATACACTTTCGTCGAAAATGAATAATAATGAACCTGATAGAACCTAACTTAACCTAACCAATTAAAGAAACCTAACCTATCCTAACCAATTACAGAAACCTAACCTAACCTAACCTAACCAATCAAAGAAACCTAACCTATCCTAATCTTGAGTAATATAAGCATTATGTGGCCTTAAGAGGTCATTAACAATAAGAGATTCTTCCTTTCCTTCCTCTTCAATCTACATCACCGAACATCTCTCTACCTCATCTTCGGTGCCAAGAAACACACACACACACACACACACACACACACACACACACACACACACACACACACAAACACACACACACACACACACACTCTCTCTAGCACCCAAAATAGATCTTGTTCAAGTGCATTGGTACGGCAGCTGGTGTGGGCGCGTCAGTGGGTGGGTGATGATGGGTGGTGGTGAGGGCGTTGTATGGTGGAGTGAGTGGTAGGGAGGAAGCAGGGTATAGGTGGTGATGGTGTGGGTGGTGAGGGGGTGATTATGGATGGTGATGGGTGGTGATGGTGTGGGGGTGTGGGTGGTGGTGAGGGTGTGGGGGTTAGGGTGTGGGGGTGTGGGTGGTGGTGTGGGGGTGAGGGTGTGGGGGTGAGGGTGTGGGGGTGTGGATAGTGAGGGTGTAGGTGGTGATGGGTGGTGAGGGTGTGGGTGGTGAGGGTGTGGGTGTTGAGGGCGTGGGGGGTGATGGGTGGTGAGGGTGCGGGGGTGAGGGGTGGTGATGGATGGTGATGGATGGTAATAGGTGGTGAGGGTGTAGGTGGTGATGGGTTTAGAGGGTATGGGTGGTGATAGGTGGTGAGGGTGTAGGTGGTGATGGGTTTAGAGGGTATGGGTGGTGATAGGTGGTGAGGGTGTAGGTGGTGATGGGTGTTGATGGGTGGTAAGGGTGTAGGTGGTGATGGGTGGTGAGGGTGTAGGTGGTGATGGGTAGTGATGGGTGGTGAGGGGCGGTGATGGGTGGTGAGGGCATGGGTGGTGAGGGTATGGGTGGTGATGGGTGATGAGGGTGTGGGTGGTGATGCGTGGTGAGGGTATGGGTGGTGATGGGTGGTGATGGTATGGGTGGTGATGGGTGGTGAGGGTGTGGGTGGTGATGGGTGGTGAGGGTGTAGGTGGTGAGGGTGTAGGTGGTGATGGGTGGTGAGGGTGTGGGTGTTGAGAGCGTGGGGGGTGATGGGTGGTGAGGGTGCGGGGGTGAGGGGTGGTGATGGATGGTGATGGATGGTAATGGGTGGTGAGGGTGTAGGTGGTGATGGGTTTAGAGGGTATGGGTGGTGATAGGTGGTGAGGGTGTAGGTGGTGATGGGTGTTGATGGGTGGGGAGGGTGTAGGTGGTGATGGGTGGTGAGGGTGTAGGTGGTGAAAGGTAGTGATGGGTGGTGATGGGTGGTGAGGGTGTAGGTGGTGATGCGTAGTGATGGGTGGTGATGGTATGGGTGGTGATGGTATGGGTGGTGAGGGTGTGGGTGGTGATGGGTGGTGAGGGTGATGGGTGGTGAGGGTGATGGGTGGTGAGGGTGATGGGTGGTGAGGGTGATGGGTGATGAGGGTGTGGGTAGTGATGGGTGTGGGTGGTGATGGGTGGTGAGGGTGTGGGTAGTGATGGGTGGTGATGGGTGGTGAGGGAGGGGGTGATGGTTACTCTTATATGTATACCTCACATGTGCGGTCTACACCACACTACAGTATATAAACAATACATATAGTGTGTAGTATGAATAGTGTATCTGTGTATGACCGTACACCCTCTCCTGTTGTGGGTGGTCGTGGTGGGTGGTGGGTGGTGGGTGGTGGTGGGTGATAGCTGTTGTTGGTGGTGGTAGGTTAGAGTGAAGGAAGGATTGATCGTGGTTGTGGAGGAAGAGGAGGAGGAGGAAGGAGGTGGTGGTAAAAACAACAACAACAACAACAACAACAACAATACAAACACGACATCATTACAAGAGTGAAGAGATAATGTTTTTTTTTTTCACCCCAGGACGAAGGTTAACAATAGAGAGCCTCGTCTTGGCCCCCAGCGACCACCTGTCCAGAACCAACTAGGAGAAAAATATAAGAATGGCCGGAGGAGGGGGTAGGGGGGGGGGGCTGAAAAGGTAGATATTGATTTTTCGGGAGATTATTATTCATCTCTCTCTCTCTCTCTCTCTCTCTCTCTCTCTTATGATCTAAAACAAAACTACTGTTACAGATTACAGCAACAACGACACTGTACTTGACCACCTTCACTTGCCCTAACTGTAACGTCAGCGACCAATTTTTATGGTGGTAATATTTAACAGACAGACTATTAATTTTTACGTACGAGTGAGTTTTAGTGGCGGTCATAAATACTTTGAAGAAAATCCTAACTTTTATTTTTTTTTGTCATCGATATTTATGTGTTTTTGTAAAATTTCGGGGGAAAGAGTTGGATAAAATACGGGTAATAATTCTAAAACGGATACAACATATCTGTTATATTGTGTTATACAGAGATTTGTTCTGTATATATATAAATCAATGTTACCTGTAAATCACTGACGTACAGGTAAATTAATGTTACCTGTAAATCACTAACGTACAGGTAAATTCAAATTATATGCTAAAAATATAACATTAAAACCATCACAACAGTTGTAGCTTAAGTTGTTAAAAGTACTAATAATCACACGACCACAACACCAAGCTTATATAGACAAGAAGTTAAGATAAGAAGAAAAATGAAACTGGCAGGTAGCGAGAAAACACACGCAGCACACCGGCGAACAAATGAACGCTTGAGCTGGCGAACAGAAGCGGCAGCAAAACTCTTCCATCAGCCAAACCAACACGAACAGGTAATTGAAAAGCCCCCCCTAAAAAATAATAATAATAATATATATAAAAAAATGGTAAACATACGATCGACCACTATAACGAACTGGTTAATTTAATTGGCTCTTTGTACCTCTGGGATACAGTATACAGGGTGGTGCATAAGTGACACTATACCCAGAATAATGGTAAAGCTACTTATGCACCACCCTGTATAAGTTACCGGGCTGGGGGGGGGGGGGGGGAGGGGCTATGTGCGTATACAGTGTCATCGAAATACACACACACACAGATTTCTAATGGCGTATAGAACAGAAATCTGCGTATTTTTTCAATCAACAACCCTCTTTCTCTATATATACTTATACATAATACATATAAGCATTTTTATATGTATCTAGTATACATATGCACGTGAGCAACCAATATATGTAAAAATGATCACATATTTCAGGTCAAAAAAAAAAAAAAATAATAATAATATTTTCTGACATTACAAGAACAAGCTTCTGTAAATGGCGCTGAGAAATATGAAGACATGAAATAGTTTATGATAAATATAACACGTAATGTAACAACACACTCCACTGTTACAGGCTCTATACAGAAGCTATGATGTGGTTGTGAGTGGGGCGTAGTTGTGAGTGAGGGTGTGGTTGTGAGTGGGGGTGTGGCTGTGAGTGGGGGTGTGGTTGTGAGTGGGGGCGTGGTTGTGAGTGGGGGTGTGGTTGTGAGTGGGGGGTGTGGTTGTGAGTGGGGGTGTAGTTGTGAGTGGGGGTGTGATTGTGAGTGGGGGGTGTGGTTGTGAGTGGGGGGTGTGGTTGTGAGTGGGGGTGTGTCTGTGAGTGGGGGTGTGGTTGTGAGTGGGGGCGTGGTTGTGAGTGGGGGTGTGGTTGTGAGTGGGGGGTGTGGTTGTGAGTGGGGGTGTGGTTGTGAGTGGGGGTGTGATTGTGAGTGGGGGTGTGGTTGTGAGTGGGGGTGTGGTTGTGAGTGGGGGGTGTGGTTGTGAGTGGGGGTGTGGTTGTGAGTGGGGGTGTGATTGTGAGTGAGGGGGGTGTGGTTGTGAGTGGGGCGGTGTGGTTGTGAGTGGGGGGTGTGGTTGTGAGTGGGGGTGTAGTTGTGAGTGGGGGTGTGATTGTGAGTGGGGGGTGTGGTTGTGAGTGGGGGTGTGGTTGTGAGTGGGGGATGTGGTTGTGAGTGGGGGTGTAGTTGTGAGTGGGGGTGTGGTTGTGAGTCGGGGTGTGGTTGTGAGTGGGGGTGTGGTTGTGAGTGGGGTGTGGTTGTGAGTGGGGGCGTGGTTGTGAGTGGGGGTGTGGTTGTGAGTGGGGGTGTGGTTGTGAGTGGGGGCGTGGTTGTGAGTGGGGGTGTGGTTGTGAGTGGGGGTGTGGTTGTGAGTGGGGGGTGTGGTTGTGAGTGGGGGGTGTGGTTGTGAGTGGGGGGTGTGGTTGTGAGTGGGGGTGTGGTTGTGAGTGGGGGGGTGTGGTTGTGAGTGGGGGTGTGTGGTTGTGAGTGGGGGGGTGTGGTTGTGAGTGGGGGTGTGTGGTTGTGAGTGGGGGGTTGTGGATGTGAGTGGGGGTGTGGTTGTGTATTATCGTTGTGAGAGAGACTGTGGTAAGTGCATTGTGGGTAATAACAACATACACGGCATTAGTGACGTATACAGAACAAATATTAGTGTGTGTAGGAGTGTGTCATATGATTGGTTGATGGGTACAGTACTTCAGACATAGCGTGACCAATTAGCGTGAAGCTATGTAAATGTGTGTGTGTGTGTACGTGGCGTGTCTGTGCTTTTTGCGAGCGTGTCCTGCGGTGTGGTGCGGTGCGGACGTACGGACGGGCGTTATGAGGGCGAAGGTAAGTAATGTGCGCGTGGCGGTGGTACAGTAACGTAGCGACAGCAGTGAGGGGGGTAGCAGTTTCATCACCATGGCAGCAGTACAACGAGGGCACGACAGCCAGACGATGGAGTCAAACAAAAGAGAGGTTACCGTAAAACAGCGGGCCAGTTCCGAGGCCAGAGTGGGCGCCCCTCCACGGTGGGTGCGCGAGGGCATTACCTCCACTTGCTGGTTTATGTCCTTCTCCGAGGTCATCTTGGCAGCTCGGGGGGAGAGAAGGGGGGTCGGGTACTCGGAGGTCTTTTAGAGGTACCTCAACACCCCCAGGAGTACCTCAACACCCCCAGGAGTATCTCAACACCCCCAGGAGTATCTCAACACCCCCAGGAGTATCTCAACACCCCCAGGTGTACCTCAACACCCCCAGGAGGGCACGACAAGTACCCTGGGAGGTATCAGACCGCACGAAGCACTGGACAAAGAAGAAAGACGTTATTTGATCCGTCGGTTGATATATCTTCCGGGGCACTAAACACACACACACACACACACCCACACACACAGCACTGGTGTTTGTTTTCTTAAGTGTTTCAAGGTGTGTGGCGGTCAACAGAGAACAATCGAGGTGTTTTTTTTTCTATTTTTCAAGAGTCCAATTCTTGTGTGGTGAAGGTGTGGTGAGCGTGGTTGGGTAGGTAGCTGTTGATGTGGTTGGGTGAGTCAGCGAGAACGTAGTGGTGACTCACTCCAGGCGGTGGTGAGCAAGAGGGAGTGGCGGAGGTGTTGTGCTGGTGGTGGTGCTGGTGGTGGTGATCGCCTGACAGTAAGAGAGGCCACTTGTTGAGTCGGGAGGGTTAGCCTGCTCCCACACACACACTCACGCACACACTCAGACATACACACACTCACGCATACACTACACGACCGCCTTTGTGCTAATCCTCCTTCCCCCTGCGGTAAAAATCACACACATGCACTTCCACACACATACACAAACACACTCACCATGTAAAAGCAAACTTGTGCGTGGGTGTTTTTATATATGAACGTGTGTGTGTGTGTGTGTGTGTGTGTGTGTGTGTGTGTGTGTGTGTCCTCCGCTTTATAAGGATAACAAGTGAAGATCTACTGTACACACACACACACACACACACACACACACACACACACACACACCCTTCCAGTGTTTGGTAAATGTTCTCAGAAATGCTGTAGTTCATTTTTAGGAATGTTCTACCTGATATAACTAATTAGCTTCAGGTAACAGAGGAAATAATGTTACTTTTGGTATTTCAATTGATTTTTTTTATTAGCTGTTACACTAAAAATCTTTATTCTGTTAATATGTCAAAATATCTCAATTACTTACGATATTTTTGTTCTTTTATAGTAAGTTCATAAATTACCTCAGGGGAGCTTTTAATCACACTGTTTGTATCATGAACTGCAATTAAGTGTTCAGGTGGGGGTCATTAAAGTGTTCAGGTGGGGTCATTAAAGTGTTCAGGTGGGGGTCATTAAAGTGTTCAGGTGGGGTCATTTAAGTGTTCAGGTGGGGGTCATTTAAGTGTTCAGGTGGGGTCATTAAAGTGTTCAGGTGGGGTCATTAAAGTGTTCAGGTGGGGTCATTAAAGTGTTCAGGTGGGGGTCATTAAAGTGTTCAGGTGGGGGTCATTAAAGTGTTCAGGTGGGGGTCATTAAAGTGTTCAGGTGGGGGTCATTAAAGTGTTCAGGTGGGGGTCATTAAAGTGTTCAGGTGGGGGTCATTAAAGTGTTCAGGTGGGGTCATTAAAGTGTTCAGGTGGGGGTCATTAAAGTGTTCAGGTGGGGGTCATTAAAGTGTTCAGGTGGGGGTCATTTAAGTGTTCAGGTGGGGTCATTAAAGTGTTCAGGTGGGGGTCATTAAAGTGTTCAGGTGGGGGTCATTAAAGTGTTCAGGTGGGGGTCATTAAAGTGTTCAGGTGGGGGTCATTAAAGTGTTCAGGTGGGGTATGTAACTCTTTAGGTGGCAAAGTATCCCTTAGGGGGTTTATTCTGACTAACGCAAGATGATTTATTCAAGTAAAGTGAACCGCTGCCCGCATTAAGTGTTCAGGTGAGGACATCAAAGTGGTCAGTGTTTATTTGCAAGTGTTTTTTTCTGTAACTGAGGCGATGTTACGAGTCACGTGAGGAGGAGGAGGTGGAGGAGGGGGAAGAAATGGGGAGGAAGGGGGGAAGAGGGATTTGTTGACGTGAGTTGAGGGGGAGGGAGGGTAGTTAAAACACCCACTTCTGCACGCACACGTAGGTAGGGGGAGGAGGGGGTGGAAGCCTAGAGGTAGAGGGGAGGGGTTTGAAGCCTAGGGGAAGGGGTAGAGAGGGGGTTTGAAGCCAAGGGGAAGGGGGCCAAGGGGGTTTGAAGCCTAGGGGAAGGGGTAGAGAGGGGTGGTTTGAAGCCTAAAGGAAGGGGGGCCAAGGGGGTTTGAAGCCTAAGGGAAGGGGGCCAAGGGGGTTTGAAGCCTGAGGGAAGGGGGGCCAAGGGGGTTTGAAGCCTAAGGGAAGGGGGCCAAGGGGGTTTGAAGCCTAGGGGAAGGGGTAGAGAGGGGTGGTTTGAAGCCTAAGGGAAGGGGGGCCAAGGGGGTTTGAAGCCTAAGGGAAGGGGGGCCAAGGGGGTTTGAAGCCTAAGGGAAGGGGGCCAAGGGGGTTTGAAGCCTAAGGGAAGGGGGTGGAGAGGGGGGTTTAAAGCCTGAGGGAAGGGGGTGAGGGGGGTTTGAAGCCTAGGGGATGGGGGCGGGTTGACAACAATATCACTCGGACCCTTAAACACTTTATAATACTTTCAGTAAAACGAACCAACGCCTTATTGTTTTTTCTAATCGTCTTTTACACAGATTCTTCCTTTTTCTTCTTCCTCTTCTCCTCTTCTTCTCCTCCGCCTCCTCTCTTTGTCTTCCCGATCCTCTGTATATAATCAAGTGATATTGGGTTGGTGTGTGGCAGTAAGTAGCTCAGCAGGAGGGAGGTGCACACACACACACACACACACACACACACACACACACACACACACACACACACACACACACCTGAATGTGTCTGAGTCCAACAGGTTGTACCCCCCACACACACACACACACACGTCTTAATATCTATACAAATATATAGTATTACCTCAGATAGCTTCCCTCTCTCTTAACTTTCTCACTACACATTACTTTCCTCTGATCACTGTCGCACCATAGCGGAGTTTGGGGATGAAAATAGTGACTTAATAGTGAATTATAATAGGTCGTCTTGTGGCTCGGGTTAATAGTTCGACGTGAGTGTGTGGGAGGTTTGAGCGAGTCCACGACGCACTTTAGTGTGTGTGAGTGACGGGGTGAGGAAGGTGTTTTGACACAGTGTGGTGGTGCGTAGCGTCACTCAGAGGGAGTGTCCGGGCCCCGCGTGTCGACAGAGAGGCAGCCGCGGCGTCACTGCCTGGGCCACAGCCACTCACGGGAGGAAGAGGAGGAGGAGGAAGAGGAGGAGGAGGTAGAGGGGAGGAGCAGAGGGTGACGGCAGCGCAGCCTCCCTTCCTTCCCTCCCTCCCTTCCCTCCCTTCCTTCCCTCCCTCCCTTCCCTCTCTTGGTTGGCTAGCTGGCGGGGATAGTCTCCCTGTATTTCTCTTTCTCTCTCCCTCTTACACCCTGTCTCTCTATCTCTCTCTCTCTCACTCTCTCTCCCTCCTGTTGCCCCCCACCACCCCTGTTATTGGTGTCTGCTGTTGCTGCTGTCAGATGCTGTTGGCGTTTGGTGTCTTTCTTGCTCTGAAACCGGAGCCTATTTTCTGCTCCTTCTGTTGTTGTCTGCTGCTGCAACCTGTTTGTCCTGCTGTTGTCTGCTGCTGTAACCTTTGTGTGCTGTTGTTGTCTGCTGCTGTAGCCTGTTTCTCCTACTGTTGTCTGCTGCTGTAACATCTGTCTGCTGTTGCTGTCTGCTGCTGTAACCTGTTTCTCCTGCTGTTGTCCGCTGCTGTAACATCTGTCTGCTGTTGCTGTAACCTGTTTCTCCTGCTGTTGTCTGCTGCTGTAACATCTGTCTGCTGTTGGTGTCTGCTGCTGTAACCTCTGTCTGCTGCTGTAACATCTGTCTGCTGTTGCTGTCTGCTGCTGTAACCTCTGTCTGCTGTTGCTGTAACCTCTGTCTGCTGCTGCAACATCTGTCTGCTGTTGCTGTCTGCTGCTGTTTGTTGTTGTCATTGGTCTCCGTGTTAATGGTAACTGCCTAAAGTTGTTCTTCTTGTATATAATATAGCTGGTGAGGGGTGAGAGGGGTGAGGGGGGTGAGGGGGGAGAGGGGTGAGAGGGGTGAGGGGGGTGAGGGGGGTGAGGGGGGAGAGGGGTGAGAGGGGTGAGGGGGGAGAGTGAAGCAAAGGTGTGTGTGTGTGTGACAGTTCTGCTGATGATGTCTGGGAGAGCGGAAGAGAGAGGGAGAGAGGGTGGGAGGGAGAGTGAGAGTATGTGAGAGGGGGAGAGAGGGTGGGGGGGGGAGAGTGAGAGTGGGTGAGAGGCCTGAATGGTGACGTTAAATGGAAAAAGTGATGGAGGAAGATAAGGAAAGTGGGAGAGTGAGATAGTGGGATTAGAGAGAGAGAGAGAGAGCTGGGAAGGAGAGGAGGAGGAGGAAGTGAGGGAAGGGGATAAGGGAGGGTTTGGAGAAGGGGAGGAAGAAAGAGGGGAGATGAGGTGGGGAGGAGTTAAGAAAGAATTGTGGGATGATGGGGGTAGGAGGGGAGTGGGGAGGAGTTGAGTAGATAAGGGAGTTGGATGGCGTGGGGGAGGAGGTGGGGAGGGCGTGGGGGAGGAGGTGGGGAGGGCGTGGCCAATTATGCAAATGAAGCCATGATGTAGATACACTTTAACAATTTTCTAAGTCTCTCTCTCTCTCTCTCTCTCTAATCCCACTATCTCACTCTCCCACTTATACATAGAGGGAGGGAGGGAGGGAGGGAGGGAGAGGGAGGGAGGGAAACGAATGAATTGTGTTAGTATGGAGGGAAGGTGATGGAGGAGAGAGAGAGAGAGAGAGAGAGAGAGGACCAGATTTAGGTCAGGTCACTATGGGGTCAGACAGTATTAACGAGAGGTCAGTCACTACCACCAGGTGAATGCAGGTTAATGGGGGAGGTGAGGTGAGGGAGGGAGGGAGGGGTAGTTTACCTCAATTAAAAACGTTAATTGCTATAAAACGTGATAAATTCTCTCTCTCTCTCCCCATCCCTCTTTTTTCTCCCTCTCTGTATATTTATCCGACTCTCTCTCTCT
>CAUDMG010002639.1:12500-60000 GCA_958450375.1 Homarus gammarus | reverse complement strand
CTTCCTGTACTAACACTAGACAAGAAAGTTCACAAAAAATAATAATGAACAGACCAACATCCCGAAGAGATAGGAAAACCGATACAGTAATGGTAGTGATTAATAGAAACAAAATTATAAACACCTTATCATATTTAATACTCACCTCATCTCTTTCGAGTTTACAGCTTCCACCAGCACTACTATCCGGTAATGTGTTCACTGTTGCCATGGTTATGTCTTTGTTGTGGTCGCTTACAACACAAAACTCGAAAATCCTTTAAGATTTTTCTCAATATTCGTTTTTTTTTCTTATTTTTTTTTTTTAACTTAAGGTCTTCAAGGATAAGATTCACCTGCATCAACAGCTCTATGAATGGTCTGTTTACTCACTCACTCACTCAATGACGGGAACAATAATTGGCATCTATTCACACACACACACACACACACACACACACACAACACACACACAACACACACACACACTCATTTTATCTTCTTCCTCTTCCTCCTTCTCCCACACCTCTTCCTTGCATCCATACCAACACCACCTCCTCCTCCTCCTCCTCTTCTCTTTCCATCCACCACCTCCTCTTCTTCCTCCCATCCCACCACTTCTTCCTACGCCTTCTCTTCCTCCTATCACCTCCTTCTCCTCTCACTTTCTTCCATACCACCAGTTCTTTCTTCTCCTACTTATCTTCTTCCTCTTCTTTCTCCTCTCACCTTCAGTTAAGTTTATTATCATTATTATTTATATTATTATTATTTTATCTGGGCTCTTATTGCCTATGCTCATAAAACGTCATTGAATCTCCAGTCACCTGATTGGTTGATAAAAGTTACGTCATAAACTTCCTCAACCAATGATAATCTCTCATGTCAGCGGCCTACACCACTCTCATTACATCATAAAACTATACAACTTTCACCATTAATAACAACTTTCTAAAACTTCCCCAATGAAAAAAAAATAGTTTATAATAGTATAAAAAGAAATTAAAGCCTCAGAAACGTTTAATTAAGTTCCTAAATAGAATAGAAGTTTATAAGTAGTGTGTAAGAGTTCCTCATTTGAACCCGGAGTCTAGAAATGTAAACAAACTGAGAATTATTCGCTGTTACTGGATTAATTAGCGATTATAAATGACATAACAAAATGTAATTTATTATTTTTAATTTATTTAAGATGAGATAATTATCTTTATTGTGGATGAAGACGATTAATTACGAAATAAATATAATTGGTACTTGGTTGTGGCCAGAGAGAGAGAGAGAGAGAGAGAGAGAGAGAGAGAGAGAGAGAGAGAGAGAAATAAAGAAAGAAAGAAAGAAAGAAAGAGAGAGAGAGAGAATGAGAGAGAGAGAGAGACAAGAATGAATTATTAATAGATATAATTGATAAAAAGAATTGATTATATAATTTTTAGTAAGTAATTATCTTTGAATCATCCCACAGTTATTTAATTCACTTAGTAATCAAGACAATTAGTTAAATTTAATATCAACGTATTTTGCCATATTATCCCCCTTATTTAATTGACTCTCTTTGACAATCGAATCACTGTGTGTCGTTTGTATCTGATCTAGACTCACGAAAAAAAACACCGTATTTCTGCTGTTTTAACCCATACGAGAAAAAATACCACCTATACACAATATACTTATAACACAAACAAGACAAACACACACACACACACATGCACAAACACTACCACAAACACCAGCACACACATGCACAAACACTACCACAAACACCAGCACACACATGCACAAACACTACCACAAACACCAGCACACACATGCACAAACACTACCACAAACACCAGCACACACATGCACAAACACTACCACAAACACCAACACACACATGCACAAACACTACCACAAACACACACACACACATGCACAAACACTACCACAAACACCAGCACACACACATGCACAAACACTACCACAAACACCAGCACACACATGCACAAACACTACCACAAACACCAGCACACACACATGCACAAACACTACCACAAACACCAGCACACACACATGCACAAACACTACCACAAACACCAGCACACACATGCACAAACACTACCACAAACACCAACACACACATGCACAAACACTACCACAAACACCAGCACACACATGCACAAACACTACCACAAACACCAGCACACACATGCACAAACACTACCACAAACACCAGCACACACATGCACAAACACTACCACAAACACCAGCACACACAAACCATCCAAACTATAAAACAAACACAGTACATCCGTTGTTTTAAATCCCCCAAGAAAAAACTTTTAAAAACAACTTCACTACAACACTTTAAAACGGACCTGATCATGACCTCAAACACCTGACCTATGAGAGTCATGGGTCAAATATTTAGGTCAATACGGGAATAATACGGAACTTCCTTTAACACGACTGTTGGCTGTGTGTGCTGTGTACCAAGTGAAGCAGAGAGTGTGTGTGTGTGGGGTGGGGGGGAGGAGGAGAAGGGGGGGGGGATGATAGGGGAGGGGTAATACTGTGAAGGAAGGGGGTAGGGTAATGGTTGAGGGGGGGGGGGAGGAGATAGTGGTGTGTGGGGGAGGGGAGGGGGCAAGGGAGAGGGGAGGGTGACTGGTTAGGTTAGGATGAAAGCAGGCGATTGGGTGAGAGAATGGGGGCTAGGTGGGGGTGTGGGGGAGAGGAAAGGTTAGGAGTAGGGGGGAGTGAGAGAGAGGAAGGGGGGGGGGGTTAAGAAGGAGGAAGAGAATACACAGGAGGAGGAGGAGGAACAGACGTTATCTCATATTTTCTCTGTCTCTCTCTCTTTCTTTTGTCTTCTTTCTCTCATCACCACTACACCGTACCATAAGAAAAAAAGGGTGGGGTAATCTCTCTCTCTCTCTCTCTCTCTCTCTCTCTCTCTCTCTCTCTCTCTCTCTCATTCCTTCTAGCTGGTTCTCTCTTTTTGTCTTATTTTTTCTCTATCTTTCACTTTCTTTCTCTCTTTCTTGTCTGTCTGTGTCTTTTTTGCCCAGTGTTCCTCTGTTGACTACTAACGAGACCAGACAAGAGATGGCCTTCCCCCTCCCCTATTTCTCTTCTCCTCCTCCTCTCCCCCCTCCTCTATCTCCTCCTCCTCTCCCCCCATTATCTTATCTCTCATCCCCTCCTCCCCATCCCCACTTCCCCATTCACTTTCCTCCCATTCCCCCCACTCCTCAAGCCCACTCCCTCCAATGTGAACAACTCTCGTATAGAATTTGTGTGGATTCCGTCCCATGTTGGAATCAGGTATCATGACCGTGCTGATAAACTGGCCAATGAGGCATGTAAGAGAGAAAATGTTGACCGTGACCTTGGCCTGTCCAATGCTGTAATTAAAAACATTCAAGTCAGAATCATGAACTCTGATCTAGAAGAACTGAGAAATGCAGAGAGACCTGACAGTTGTAGTATTAGTAAATATGAAAAATTTTGTGACGAGAGGTACCGGTATGGCCAGCATAAGGACAGAACCAGACAGTGTGATGTAGTCTTGGCCAGAATTAGGCTAGGATACAGACACATCTGGCAGGTTAGTAACGCTGTACCCATACCGGAACACTCAGCATGTAAACTTTGTGATAAACCTTTAAAGCATAACTTGAACACTATATTATTGAATGTGACACTGTCAAAGACTTCAGGCCACCTGGCTTATTGTATCATGAACTTTGTAATTACTGCATTGAATCAGGTGTGCTTGAGGACATTCTTGCTGTTTATCCCAAATTTGCTGCTGGTCCACACTGATTAGTCTTCAATTAGAATATGACGTCCAATGTATATGAACCACTGTCTTGCATGGCAGCGAGCAGTGACATCACCCACATGACTCTGACCTATATATACTGCTAATGAATAAGATGTATTTCTTTGTGTATGAACCTCTGTCCTGTGTGGCAGTGAGAAGTGACACCACCCTCAGTGTCAAGACCTGACTGAATTACTCAGAATCGGCAAACTGTACTCCACGCTTTGTCAATAAATTTGTTAAACTAAAAAACTCCTCCCTCTTACTCCTCGACCGTGGAAAATTATCCCATCTATAGAATTACACGAACTGGCAACCCTTCTTGTTATCTTACTACACTACAACCTAACGTAATCTAACCTAACCCAACCAAGGTATACCTATCTGAGGGTTGGCGACCACGGCCCACCTCTCTAAACGTCATAGAGCTGTACCTTACCTTACTAATTAATCCTCCCAGGTGTTATATCTCTTTAGGGAACCACAACATCAGGTATCATTCATCCTCATTCTCTACCTCCCCTTACCCCCCCTATCTCTACCTTCCCCTTGACACTCCCACCATTAATATAACTCCCATTATCCTCACTCAATTATATAGTTAAAATATGTTAGTTTCCACACAAGTTCCCTGGTGTTTCCACTTAAGCCAATCTTCGTATTTCTTGGCTTCTGACAATATGTTAATTTACTTAGTCTTATCTACTCTATGTATTATGCAGGATATTACTCCCTTACAAACCACTATGTCTTTTTATGGCGTCTGTGCGTCGCCGTGTTGTCGCACCAATATAAACTAAAAGATTGTGTTGTCATGGAGTCAAGATGTGATTGGCTCGAAAGGCTTTAAGCTCGAGCCAATAAGAGACAACTTCTCAAGCTTGTCTCTATCTGTTTGGACCAATGACATGCCCCGTCTCATGGTATACGCGGTGGTTATCTCCAATCAGCTGTCTCGGCTCAAGAGTGTTTTTATCATGTTTCTTCCGGCAGTGTGGAGACGTGCGTGTGTGTGTGTGTGTGTGTGTGTGTGTGTGTGTGTGTGCGTGTGTGTGCGTGTGTGTGTGTGTGTGTGTGTGTGTGTGTGTGTGTGCGTGTGTGTGTTTAGTCGTCAGTGTTGTGTATATTTATGTATAAATATCTAAATAAAACATCAATATGTATATTACTATGTTTATATATACATGTATACATAGATATACATATACATAAAAATAAAATATTAGACAAATTTCTTAATATATACTTGAGGACCCCCTCCCTCCCCCCTCCCCCTCCCTCCCTACCCTCCCCCTCCCTCCCTACCCTCCCCCTCCCTCCCCCCTCCCCCTTCCCCTCCTCTCCCCCTCACTGGTCATCCCCTCATTGTTCTACCACTAAACCCCCCCCCCACCCCTCCCCAACATCTAACATGGTATCTAGCATGAAATAATGGCGTGGGCGTGGTGTGGGTGTGGTGTGGGCGTGGTGTGGGCGTATCGCTGTCGGGACCTTAGACAAGAGGTAACAGAGTGACTTCACCTCCTTGACGGTGTATGGGCGTGGCTCCTCAAGGGTGTGGGCGTGGCTCCTCAAGGGTGTGGGGGGGAGGAGGAGGAGGAAGGATAGAGGAGGAGGAAGAGGAAGAAGAAGAGGAAGGAAAGGAGGGAGAGGAGGAAGAAGAGGAAGGGGAGAAAGGAGGAGGAAAGAGAGGTGGAAGGAGGACAAATAAAGATGGGAATGAGAAAATGGTCAAAGGGATGGGAAGAAGGGAGGAATGATGAGAAGATCTGGTAATAAGGAAGAGAGAGAGAGAGAGAGAGAGAGAGAGAGAGAGAGAGAGAGAGAGAGAGAGAGAGAGAGAGAGAATCGTAAACAATAAAACAAAACAAAAAAATCAAGAAAAAACAAAAACACACGAACAAACACCCCCCCTAAACATAAACAAACAAGCACACTTATTTTTATCCATCTAAATTACGGTCATAACTCACTCAATGGCACGTGTTGAAACCATAATACACACACACACACACACACCAGCCTTACTACACCAGGATCGATTCAGCAAAACATTCTAGTGATTAGTGAACGATTGATTACGGAGCAGTGCAATAAGTGATTACCATACAGTGCTCGATAGTGCACCCCAAGGAAAAGTCAGACAGTGGGCACTTTATCGGTCACCTTTAAAGTGCCAGTGACAAGGACCACCGCGGTGTTTACATATATCGTGAAAACTGTGTCGGCGACCCCAAGCACCAGGGACAAAGACCACGGTCTTTACGACTGACAAATATTAACAGATGTCTACCAGTGTCAGTGTCCCTCAAAGTGCCGCCAGTGACAAACACTTCCGTCCGCCCACAACAGATTTCAACAGATGGCCACCAATCACTTACTCCCGACGCACTCTGTACCATCTAAAGCGTGGGAACGGTTATCCTGATGGCAGTGTTATCGCGCTACTCAAGTCACTAAACCTATTCCACGCGCGGAGCCGTAGACAAGGCCGTCATGCACATAAGCCCATTAGAACCGTAACCTCCACTAGGAAACCGGAGAAACCCACCCCTGACAGACCATACCACCACACTGAAGTTCCACGGATATGGTATGATCTCCCGTCTTTACTGCTATCCAACGTCACTTCCCTAGCTAACAAGTTCGACGAGCTGGCAACTACAGTCAGGTCAACCGCCGCGAGCGTCGTTGCCATATGTGAGGCCTGGCAAATTGTGCCTGAAACGTGTCATATTGAGGGATATCAACTCTTTCATCACCTTCGTTCACAAAGACGCGGAGGGGGCGTTGCCCTCTTCTGTCAAGATGACCTACGCCCGTCACGCCTGGATGTTCAAGTCCCAGCAGATGTGGAAGCATTATGGGTACGTGTCGTGCTAAGAGCCCACCCACGCAACACTGCTTCCATTATAATCTGTGTGGCATACCATCCGCCTCGATCACCCACCAGAGACACTCTTATCAATCATCTCATCACCACCTCAGACCACCTCAGAGTTAGGTACCCATGTGCCAAGTTAGTATTATGTGGGGATTTAAATGAAATTGACACCACTGATATCCAGGACCAGCTATCACTATCACAAGTTGTGACCTTCCCCACACACGGTCAGAATACCCTGGACCTTATCTTAACTGACTTAGCGGACCAGTACCAACCACCTCAACCAATGCCTCCTATCGGGTGTAGCACACACTTATCAGTGCTCTGGTCCCCAGCTGCCACTCCCACTCAAGTACAGAGACCCTACATCAAGACCTACAGGCCGATTACTGACTCTGCAGTGCGCCTCTTCGGGCAGTGGATAGTTCACCATCCCTGGACTGAAGTACTTAGCGTGGATGACGTGGAAACCAAATGGATAAATTATACCAACACCACCACGCAAGCTCACCACCACTTCTTCCCCGAGAAGTCCGTCAGATCTCACCCAGCTGATTTGCCCTGGATCACACCTCGGATCAAAAGACTTATGCAACAGAGAGACAGAGCCTTTCATCTCAATGACCACATCCGCTACAGGTCCCTTCGCAACCGAGTCATCCGCGAAATACGCACTGCAAAGAAGTCCCACTACCCAACCAAATTACAACACCTGAAACAGACCAACATCAGTCAATGGTATGGTAAGCTTAAAGAACTCTGTGGACTAAACAATAAGACACACCCCCTCCCCTTCCTTAGCCATCTCACTAGTGTTGACGCAGCTGAGCAAACAAATAACCATTTCGCTACTATATGCCAGACGCTCCCACGGCTTGACACAACCACTCTCCCTGCTTACCTACCAGCCCCCCTTCCCACTGACTTAGTAGAAGAATTTGACGTAGCAAAACGCCTGGACAAACTAAAATTAAAACGCTCTACCACCCCCATTGACTTACCAATGAAACTCTTCAAGGAGTTCTCCCCGGAGCTTGCTAAACCCCTCTGCTCCATCATCAATGCTTCTCTCAGTCAAGCCAGATGCCCAGCTGACTGGAAGACCTCTTATGTATCACCAGTGCCCAAGTCAACCAGCCCACAATCCTTAAATCAGCTACGACCTATTGCAATCACCCCAATACCCAGCCTAATCTGTGAAAGTTTTGTGTTCGACTGGGCTTATGCTGATATTGCAGGAGTCGTAGACCCTCAGCAATTTGGCAACATGAAAACTTCCTCCACCACTCACTGTCTTGTCAGCTTTCTCGATTACATATACCGCCATCTCGAGAAACGAAAAACGTCTGTAGCTGTCGCCTTCATTGATTTCACTAAAGCGTTCGACCTAGTCGACCACAATATAATCATCAACAAAGCTATTGACCTCGGGCTTCGAAGAAGCCTCATACCATGGCTTACAGACTTCCTCAGTGACCGACGCCAAGCTGTACGCTTCCGAGGGGCTGTCTCCACCTTTCAGTCACTCACCTGTGGCGTCCCCCAAGGCACCAAGATGGGACCACTCTGCTTCCTTATGCTCATCAATGATGCCCTAAGAGAAACCCCTGCTCGCTGGAAATATGTCGACGACTCCACCATTGGGATCAGCGTCAACAATTCTGCTCCCAACTATACCGCCCTTCAGGATTTATTGAACAGTCTCCAAAACTGGGCTACCAACAACCATGTCACCATCAACCATACCAAGACCATGGTTATGCACATCAACCTCTCCTCCGACATTGTCCCACCTCCTTCCATTACTCTAGGTCCGAACACACTCCAGGTCGTAGATTCCACGAAGCTCCTCGGCGTCACCATAGACAACAAACTAAATTGGAAACCACACGTCAATGAAGTTGTCAAATCCTCCAGTTTCCGTCTCCACCTCCTCCGCCGACTCAAGTCCCTCGGAGTTCCTGCACACGAGCTCCTCAGTGTTTACACAACATTCATACTTCCCAAGCTCACCTATGCCTCCCCCACCTGGTCTTCCTCCCTAAATGCCACACAACGTAAACACCTAGAAAAAGTGCAAAAGAGGGCATGCAAGATTATTCTCTCCTCCTCCTACTCCACATATCAAGAAGCGCTCAACACACTGACCCTTTCGACTCTCACTGACCATCACCACGACCTCATCTGCAAATTTGGTAAGAAGCTTCTACACCATCCCCGACACCGGCTCCTACTACCACCCGAGGTCCCTTGTCCGAGAATTGCTGTTCGACACCACAACCGCATCCAGCCCATACGTGCACGAACTGATCGCTATAAGAACAGCCCAGTCCCAACCATTGTAAAAATTATCAATAACTTGTAATACTGTAACACTGTCACTACGTTGAATTGAACTGTAGTTTGAGCTTTTCCCCATCTAAGTTATTATATGTCTTATTTGTGTCACTTATGTTACTTGTATATTATTTGTAATTCGTAACCCATTCCCCAAATATGTAACTGTATATTTTCAGCCTTCTGGCTGCCAAGCTCTTTCAATAAACCGTTAATTATTATTATTATTATCACACACATACAATCATTTCACCATAAAACCTATTACAAAGAAACACAAACTTTTCCATTACCCATTGACATTAAAGTCAACTAAATCAACTTCATGTTGCCTCAATCTCCCGTTCAAACATTAGACCAGACGCAATGGGAAAATGAACACGATGAAACAATAAGAAAAATAAAAAAATAAATCGTCTATTTCATTTTCTTTCGACAGTATTGCAAGTTTGGTTTGCATCATCTCATCAATGCCAGAGCTGTTGAGAATAATGAACTGACTCTTTACTGTGTGTGTGTGTGTGTGTGTGTGTGTGTGTGTGTGTGTGTGTGTGAGATAAGCTAAGTGTGTCACCACGAGAGAGTCAGGCCACATAAGACCCTCACCAACCACCACCACTACAGCATGGTCTTAACATATTCACATCCTGCTGTATACGAGTAGTTGCCAAGCCAAGCAAGACGTTCACACAGACTAGAGATGTGAGAACGTTATGTGACTGAATTACTTAAGCTGCGACACGAAGATGAATCCTCTCAGTTATTCCTACGTTTAATTTTCGTCTTGACTGGTGATGTGAGAACGTACTTAACCAACCCGTATGACCTCCCCCTTAAGATACATCTCCCCCTTAAGACACATTTCCCCCTTAAGACACATCTCCCCCTTAAGGCACATCTCCCCCTTAAGACACATCTCCCCCTTAAGACACATCTCCACCTTAAGACACATCTCCCCCTTAAGACACATCTCCCCCTTAAGGCACATCTCCCCCTTAAGACACATCTCCCCCTTAAGACACATCTCCCCCTTAAGACACATCTCCACCTTAAGACACATTTCCCCCTTAAGACACATCTCCACCCCGCCATTAAGACACACATCCCCCTCAAACACATCCCCCTTAAGACAATGGGCATCGTACCGTCAGCCATACTATAGTCTTAAAAGTCATATTCTTATTCCTTCAGACACAAGACTTATGACTGAGTGTGTTAGATGGACTCAGTCGCTCCAAGCTGAGATTGGCGCGGGTTTAATACACACAGTGAGCCATGAAATCCCTAGTGAGCAATAATATTCGTCTTGAGCCATAAACTAACTTATCTCATATATAATAGGGAGAAATGGAGGTGTGTGTGTGTGTGTGTGTGTGTGTGTGTGTGTGTGTGTGTGTGTGTGTGTGTGTGTGTGTGTGTGTGTGTGTGTGTGTGTGTGTGTGTGTGTGTGCGTGTGTGTCAGGTTCACCTCCTCATCTTCAACAACACCAGTAGTTCATCTATCAGTTTCCTCAACGTTATCATCTCCGTTCTAATGAGGTAATTAACACCTGTTGACTACCACTTTAATTATCCTTCACTAATGACATAACCCTGTGCTCTGATTACCTTTCTTACCTGTCTTTAATTAGCATAGCCCCATTAGATAATATCCAGAAGTTAATGAACACAAAAGTTTATAAGTATATGCTAATTAGATGATGGTTGTCCGTGTGTGTGTGTGTGTGTGTATACGAGTATATAGACGGAGGGAAGAAAGGGAGGGAAGAGGGAAGGAAGGAGGGTGTAAAATAAGGAGGGAGAGAGTGTAGAGTAGGTGGAAAAGAGGAAGGGAAGGAGAGAGAGAGAGAGAGAGAGAGAGAGAGAGAGAGAGAGAGAGAGAGAGAGAGAGAGGAAACAGCGAGAGGGAAAGAATTAGAGGAGAGAGGTCGGGAGGAGAGGAGGAATGGTGGTCTAGTCATGGCAGAATAACACAGTTAGCCATGCCTTCCCTTTTGTCTGGCTATGAAAGAAAATGTCGTACCTTGAGGGGATAACTATACTGGTCTCACCTCACTGTTCCTGACACATGAGAGAGAGAGAGAGAGAGAGAGAGAGAGAGAGAGAGAGAGAGAGAGAGAGAGAGAGAGAGAGAGAGAGATACCCAGACACAAGAGAGACAAATGTCACTCACCGTCTCTCTGTGTAAATTTTCCCTTGACGAAATCTTACCTGCAAAGAAAAAATAGATACGTAAGTAAAGGAATAATAATAATAATAATAATAATAATAATAATAATAATAATAATAATAATAGCCAATTGAGTAAATACATTAAAGAGAGAGAGAGAGAGAGAGAGAGAGAGAGAGAGAGAGAGAGATAACTCAAAGTAATCTTATAAAAACTGTAAACGAGTAAAAAAAAATAATTCCTTATAGATTCTTGGTTCATATACAATGTAAATAAACAACGTACCGAGAGGAGAAAGGGATGTGGGAGGGGAAAGGGGAAAGGGGAAAGGGGAAAGGGGGAAGGGATGTATTTTTATTAATATCTACTACAGTATATGACCGGCCTTGTATTAATGTTAAGTAATATATGCGGCAATAAAAGCATCATCTGATATGCCGCCATCAGGATTCACAAAATAATCTGTCAATTTTTTTCTGATGAGTTTGTAAATAATTTGTGCCTTTATTAACCACAGAGATTATACAGTACTACCAGGTCTCAGCTTTCTATTCTTCACCACCACTTCGGAAACACTGAATTATCTCTTTAGTTCCGTAGTGAATAAAATATTAAATAAAGATATCTTATTTAAAAAAGTTATTGTATATGCTACGGACTCAGATAAGACAGGGAGGAGGGTTTGATAAAATCGTACATGTCCAGGATGGAAACTGAACTGGACTGTGTAGTGAACTAGACAAATCAACATACAATCTCTCTCTCTCTCTCTCTCTCTCTCTCTCTCTCTCTCTCTCTCTCTCTCTCTCTCATTAATATGTTATTGCTATTTTTATATTATGATTAATTTCACACCGAAAACCTTTGGGTCAAAATATAAGGACGTTTTAAAATACATAATAATTCCACCAAGACGGAAAGTTAAGGACTGAAAACAAGGACATGTTGGGAGAAATACGGACGTACAGTAACCAAACTTAGCCAAACACTATACAAAGACAGTCTAGGTATACAATTAGTAGCAAACAGTTAGTTAATTTAGCAAAGGCTAGTCCAAGGAAGCTTTTAGACGCCTCTTACCTTAATGAACCGGGCAGTCCTCTCCTCCTCAGCGCTGGACCGAGAGATGGTCAGTTTGTGTTGGTAGGTGGACATGGCTGAAGGAGGCTATCACCGAGTAGTTCAGCCAATGAGAACCCCTTTTCTTAACTCCATACAGATTATCCCCGGAGTTCAGCCAATGAGAACCCCTTTTCTTAACTCCATACAGATTATCCCCGGAGTTCAGCCAATGAGAACTCTTTTTCTTAACTCCATAGACATTTTTCCCTTGACGCTGACCAATAAGAACTGTTCTCCTAACCATGTAAACACCCCAGCAATCATGAGTATAAAAGTTACCAGATAGATAGATAGATAGATAGATAGATAGAGTTAGGTCATAAACAACACAACAACCATCACCTGCCAGCCTCTAAAACATTCTCCTTATGATAGTTGTAGTTCACCCAAGTCTTAGTATATACAAGTCTGTTTTCTGTGTTTGTTTGTTCGTTTACTTTTTTACATTTCCTGGCTGTATTCTTTACATCAATGTCCCATTTAGCGTCTAGTATTAACCGAGCCATTAGCTGAGGTCAATTACGATCCGACACTCAATGGAAATGGGTTCGACGGGGGTGCCATTAGGCTGAGTGGAGCACCATTGTCGAGCACCACTGTGGAGCTCCATTGTAGACTTAACTTCAATTGCAAGTTCCTGTGTTTGAACCTCGTGTTACTGGTGTTTATAATGAAGTACGGTGGTGGTGGTGATGATGGTGGTGGTGAGGGTGGTGGTGGTGGTGATGGTAGTGGTGGTGAGGGTGGTGGTGGTGGTGGTGGTGGTGGTGGCGGTGGTGAGGTTGGTGAAAGTGGTGGTGGTGATGGTAGTGGTGGTGGTGGTGGTGGTGGCGGTGGTGAGGTTGGCGAAAGTGGTGGTGGTGATGGTAGTGGTGGTGGTGGTGGTGGTGGTGGCGGTGATGGTAGTGGTGGTGGTGGTGGTGATGGTGGTAGTGGTGATGGTGGTGGTGGCGGTGATGGTGGTGGTGGTGGTGGTGGTGGTGGTGGTGGTGATGGTAGTGGTGGTGATGGTAGTGGTGGTGAGGGTGGTGGTGGTGGTGATGATGGTGGTGAGGTTGGCGAAAGTGGTGGTGGTGATGGTAGTGGTGGTGATGGTAGTGGTGGTGGTGGTGGTGGTGGTGGTGGTGGTGGTGAGGTTGGCGAAGGTGGTAGTAGTGGTGAGGGTGATTGTGGTGGTGAGGGTGATTGTGGTGGTGGTGGTGGTTGTGGTGGTGAAGGTGGTGGAGAGATTGGTGGTGGTGGTGGTGGTGGTGGTGGTGGTGGTCGGGGTGAAGGTGGTGATTTCAACCTCTAATCAAATCTCCCTCTCACCAACTCTCCCTCTCACCAACTCTCCCTCTCACCAACTCTCCCTCTCATCCAACCTAACATAACCCACTCACCTCTCTCAACACTTAACCTCACTACTCCATCCTTACCTCACTATCCCCACCGCTCACCCTCTCCCTACTCCTCACCTCTCACCTCTCACCCTACTCCTCACCTCTCACCCTACTCCTCACCTCTCACCCTACTCCTCACCTCTCACCCTACTCCTCACCTCTCACTCTACTCCTCACCTCTCACCCTCTCCACCCTTGAGACGTTCAGTCATCAGAGGCACTCGTACTGATGAACCTCGGGAGTGCCTGATGACGGTGCCATTTTCTCTCTCTCTCTCTCTCTCTCTCTCTCTCTCTCTCTCTTAAATGAAAGATATATATATATATATCTTTCATTTAAGAGAGAGATAATAATTACTCGTTTCTCCGCCTGTTTCATGTATTCTTTCTTTATTACTCCTTCCTCCTCCTCCTCTTTCGTCCCTTGTTTCAATTTCTCTTTCTTTCTTTCTTTCTCTTTCTTTGTTGCCTATATTACTGTTTTCTTTTTTTATTTTCTTCTTGTTTGATGTTTCATTGGTGATACTCTCTCTCTCTCTCTCTCTCTCTCTCTCTCTCTCTCTCTCTCTCTCTCTCTCTCTCTCTTTGCTTTCCAGTTTGTCATTTTCTCTTCTTTAATCTATTTCTTTGTCTGTCTGTCTGTCTGCCTGTCTGTCTGTCTGTCTGTCTGTCTGTCTGTGTGTGTGTGTGTGTGTGTGTGTGTTAACTGGTAATAAACCCCACTCAAACTCTCTATTTAAATTTCAAAATATCTTCTAATTCAAAGGAAACAAACTTGATTCCCTTTACTCTCGATTCTAATTATCAAAATCTAATTGAAATAAACTCCGATAATGTCAATATTTTAACACTCAAATTTCTAAGGTCAACGGAGATATAAATTATACGTCTTAAGAAACTACTAAATTCTTCTTTAACATCAATAACAGATCTGCATTAATCACCAAGTTCAATCACCCAGTTTCATTGCTTGTAAATCGAAAAATAAAATATCTGCTGAAAGTTCAATGTTAACAACGAAAACCCGATTACATTATTTTATTTCCCAGTGGTGTAAATGAGTCGCTTCATCACTCTGTCAAATCCACTGTAAATACATCGCATTAAAATAAATAACAGTTCTATATTCACTGACCTCTGGGTGACATTTTTTCAATATTTTTATCACAAACAGATACTTTACTGGTGGAGGGGGGGGGGTGTTACTGGTGGAGGGAGGGTGTTACTGGTGGAGGGAGGGTGTTACTGGTGGAGGGAGGGTGTTACTGGTGGAGGGACGGTGTTACTGGTGGAGGGTGGGTGTTACTGGTGGAGGGAGGGTGTTACTGGTGGAGGGAGGGTGTTACTGGTGGAGGAAGGGTGTTACTGGTGGAGGGGGTGTTACTGGTGGAGGGAGGGTGTTACTGGTGGAGGAAGGGTGTTACTGGTGGAGGGGGTGTTACTGGTGGAGGGGGTGTTACTGGTGGAGGGGGTGTTACTGGTGGAGGGAGGGTGTTACTGGTGGAGGGAGGGTGTTACTGGTGGAGAGGGGGTGTTACTGGTGGAGGGAGGGTGTTACTGGTGGAGGGAGGGTGTTACTGGTGGAGGGAGGGTGTTACTGGTGGAGGGAGGGTGTTACTGGTGGAGGGAGGGTGTTACTGGTGGAGGGAGGGTGTTACTGGTGGAGGAGGGTGTTACTGGTGGAGGGAGGGTGTTACTGGTGGAGGGAGGGTGTTACTGGTGAAGGGAGGGTGTTACTGGTGGAGGGAGGGTGTTACTGGTGGAGGGAGAGTGTTACTGGTGGAGGGTGGGTGTTACTGGTGGAGGGAGGGTATTACTGGCGGAGGGAGGGTATTACTGGTGGAGGGAGGGTGTTACTGGTGGAGGGAGGGTGTTACTGGTGGAAGGAGGGTGTTACTGGTGGAGGGAGGGTGTTACTGGTGGAGGGAGGGTGTTACTGGTGGAGGGAGGGTGTTACTGGTGGAGGGAGGGTGTTACTGGTGAGGGAGGGTGTTACTGGTGGAGGGAGGGTGTTACTGGTGGAGGGAGGGTGTTACTGGTGGAGGGAGGGTGTTACTGGTGGAGGGAGGGTGTTACTGGTGGAGGGAGGGTGTTACTGGTGGAGGGAGGGTGTTACTGGTGGAGGGAGGGTGTTACTGGTCGAAGGGAGGATGTTACTGGTGGAGGGAGGGTGTTACTGGTGGAGGGAGGGTGTTACTGGTGGACAGAGAGTGTTATAGCTGTTACCTATCCTACCTAAATTAACTTAATCTATCTTGCCTAACCTAACCTATCCTACCCTACCCTACCCTACCTAAACCTATCCTAATTATATAACACAGGTACACAAAAATAAGCTACCTGTCGTATTTTAGGTAGAGATTAACGCACATACAGACGGAGGCTTTTTAACAACCCTAACGATGATGCTGTAGGGAAATTTAGAAATACATTGAAATTCATTGCATTTTGGTCCTTATTTCCAAACACCAAGGAGTCAAAATCCTGTCACCTAGATTCTTATATTCTGTCTATTATACACAAGTTGTTTTGAGAGAAAGAAAAACAAAATAAACAAATAAACAATGTAAACAAACAAGTAAACAACGTAAACAAACAAACAAGACTGTACTTATAAAATCTCTTCATTTGTATTTCATTTAGATGTTTTTTTGTCGGATGTAGACTAGAGGCCACACACACACACACACACACACACACACACATACACACACACACACACACACACACACACCGGAGAGACAGAGAGATAGACAGAGGTCACTAACACGTCTCTCAATGACAGGTATTGGCTGGTTGCCCGTCTTATGTCCGCTATGTCAAGTTTATCTGTAACACAACCCCCTCCCCCCCACAACCCCCTCCCCCACAATCCCTCCCCCCCACAACCCCTCCCCCCACAACCCCTCCCCCCCACAACCCCTCCCCCCACAACCCCTCCCCCTTCTCTCTATATGCATATCTTCCTTCCCAACACAGACAGGATCTCTTTTTATGATGAGGGAGGAGGAAGAGGAGGAGGTGGAAGAGGTGGAAGAGGTGGAGGTGGAAGAGGTGGAGGAGGAGAGAGAGGAGGGGGCAGAGTAGTGGGGTGGTGGAGTGCGAGGAGTGGATGGGGGGGGGGGGAGGAAAGAGAGACGATGTAATCAAGAACGAGAGAGAGAGAGAATTATTTAGTGAAGTGTGTTGTGGGCAATATTCCCCCCCCCCCTCTCTCTCTCTCTCTCTCTCTCTCATACGCATATTCACTTTCACTTGTACTCTCTTCTTCTCACTATCTCACTTTCTTTCTTTTTTCTCTCTGTTCCTTCTGTTTTCTCTTTCTTCCTACACACACACACACACACACACACACTATACAATATTAACATCGATAAAGTGTTAACATATCAATAACCAGTTATATTTACCATACAATACCCCCACGTCAGAACACGAACGAATTATATATCAAGATTAAGTATAATTATTTCAGAGAGCCTAACTTGTAAGGGGTAATTATATATCAAGATTAAGTATAATTATTTCAGAAAGTATAATTTTTAAAGGGATAACTTAGCTATTCTTCACACGCCTATATAGAAAATAATCAACTCGAATGTAAAATGGATACCAAATTATTCCCCCCGTATTAATACTTATAATATTGTTGATGGTAGTGGGAGATCAATAAGGTGTTCTTACGGTGTTAATGAAGAAAATTTACCTGTCGAACTTGATCTTACGCTGATGATTCACTGGGTACAATTGATTCACTTTTTTGTATAAATTATCGAAATAATAATAACGATGATGATTTACTAAACAAGAGTTCTTATCATAGGTAAATATCACAGGTAAATGAGGTAATATTCCTCCGAACCACAAGGCCTCTGTACCTCCAGCCTGCAGTGCCCTCACGGAGCTTCGGACCGGCCACTGACTGAGTTACCATCCACGAGACAACTGGAAACTGGAACCTGGAACCATAAAAAAAAAAAAGTGGCTAGAATATCTTGGCTGGAAACCCCCTGGACTATCAACCCACCTGGCAACACTTCCACGATAATTACCTGGAGAAAACCCCACTTAAAGAGAACGTTTTTAGGGCTAACTTATACAAATGTGGTCCTGTTTCTGCCCCGGCGACCTCACCACCATGGTACTTTTAACTCCCTTGGCCGCAGTAAACTGGGCTAATGATCGGGTGTCATGTCATCTGGAGGCACTATGGCACCCGTCCCACCTGGCACTGGACCCAAGACACCCCCACATTGTCGTCCAAGGGGGAGGATTTTACAATATGGATTGGCTAAAGTCCAACCCTCTTCGACACTAAGTGCTTAGCTGTCGGACCATCGATTGGCAGGAAGCAACGAGGTGATTTATACCCCCCCCTGAAGAGATCGTATTGACAACCATTGACCCTATGGTACCAAGGTCACAAGGTATCTTTGACAAATACCATGATTTTTTTTTTTTTTTGGTATTTAGTGATTTGTAAATAATATCTTACCGTGTCAACAAACAATTGATGGATACATTTTCAAGGTTAGATTTGAGTCTGGTATTTTAAGTATGATCATTGAGAGAAGACAGGTGTGTGGTGAATTATTATTGTTGTTGTTATTATTATTATCATTATTATTATTATTATTATTATTATTCGTATCCCGTCTATGACCCGGAAGCCTCCCACCCCCACCCCCTCCTCCCCTACCTCTATCCATATTACTGAAGCCTTTAAGGCCTCCCTTACCTTACCTCCCCCCATTCCCTCACCTCACTCCGCTCCCTCACAGAAGCCTCTCCTCCCCTCCCCCTCTCCTTCAATCCCCCCACTTCCATATTAGTGAAGCCCTCCTAAGCACATCTGCCATCTGAGGCTTCTTTAATGAACCCTCACCCGGCCATTATGAAGATCCGAGGCTTCCACACACACTCTCTCTCTCTCTCTCTCTCTCTCTCTCTCTCTCTCTCTCTCTCTCTCTCTCTCTTTCTCTCTCTCCTATTCTTCATTTCTTCTTCTCTCTTCCTATTAATCTTCCTCCTTTATATCTTCTTCTTCCTCCTCCTCCTCCTCCTGCCTCCTTCTCTTTTTATTTTATTTCTGCTGGTCACTTGACAGGAGGGTGGGTGGGGTGGGTGGGTGGGTGGGTGGGTTGGGTTGTGTGGGTGGGGTGGGTGGGTGGGTGGGGTGGGTGGTGGGTGGGTTGGGTGGTGGGTGGGTGGGTGGGTGGGTGATGGGCGGTTTCAACCAGACAGGTAAAGGATCAGTATGATGGAACAAGGTGATTTAAGGTCTTACAGTAATTAAGGGTCATTAGTGTCTCCATAGATAAGCACCATCTCTCTCTCTCTCTCTCTCTCTCTCTCTCTCTCTCTCTCTCTCGCCAAACCATAATAATATTTACTCTAAGTTGTTCCTCTGACTCCCTTAAGAGACTCTGGGAAGGTTTATCTCATAGGATTTGAGATAAGCCGTTAATCCTGAGAGATAGGAGACCTCACATATCAGCGCCGGGGTAAAGTTGTGTATCGTACGCCGGCCGAATAAATAATCGTACAGGAGAAAGAGGAAGTTGTCGTACAGTGGTGGTGGTGATGATGATGATGGTGATGATGGTGGTGGTGGTAGTGGTGATGATGATGATGATGATGATGATGATGATGATGATGATGGTGGTGGTGGTGATTTATAGGTATTAATAACGATGAAAATAGTAATGATATTGGTGGAAATAAAATAATAATAATAATAATAATAATAATTTAATAATAATGACATATAAATATTGAAAGAAAGATACACACACACACACACACACACACACACACACACACACACACACACACACACACACATACACACACACACACAAAAGGAAAAAATGGACACAGAAACAGACAGACAAAAATACTCCAAAATAGAAATAGTTAAATAAATCAACAGTGTTTATGCCTCGCAAGGATTGCAGGTGGTGTCATTAAGAGTGTTTACCTGTGTGTCTAAATTAATTACCTCAATGGACCTAAGTAATAAACAACACTAATGAGGTTTTGGGGTAATTAATGGTAATTAGATTGAGGTAGTTAGTGTTTCTTTTGGACTAACGATCGTGTTAGTTAATTAAGTTGTTGTTAATGTAATTGTTGTCTGTGTGTTGGAGTGTACATAACTTTACACACACACACACACACACACATACCTGTCTCGGGATGGGGTGGCAACCCTGGCGGGGTCTCTAGAAGGGGCAGTTCAAAAGATATCGAAGTCTTTAAACTACTAGGGGTACATATGGGCGCGGGGGTGGAGGAGACTGCAGTGGGAGCGGGTAAACAAAGTGAAAGATTACAGGGAAATAGTGTTAGGAATGATGACAAAACTAAATTAGACAGGGAGTTAAAACCTAAATGCGGTAAAGGGAGGACTTGGTGCACGACTAACTTAAATGTCTATTACGCGAACAGTAGAAGTATGAGAAACAAAATGGATGATATTAGGGCCTTGGTATGTACCGAAAAAATCGATATAATAGCATTCACTGAAACATGGATCAACCTAGACTCACGTGAGTTACCTGTCGAATACCAAATTGCGGGTTACAAACTGTTCCATACCGATAGGCAGACCAGGAAAGGAGGCGGAGTAGCAATAGTCAATGAGCGACTTATCTGGGATGAAATGTGCAGGGCTTCCATACACAACAAAGTCTGTATAGTAGGCGACCTTAACCTTGGCCAAATAGATTGGACTGACCTTACGGGTAGCTCAAGACTCAGAAGATTTTCTCAAAACGATCCAGGACTGTTTCCTAAGTTAACATATAACCGAACCCACCCGGGGTAATAATATACTCGACTTAGTTCTGTCGAACAGAGAAAACCTCATTAGCAATGTCGAGGTAGGGAAAGAGCTTGCAAACAGGGATCACAAAGAAATTAGATTCCAGTTAGATTTTCAGGGCAGACGTAAGGAAAATTCCACAAAAGTCCCAGATTTCAGAAGGGCAAACTTTGATAGTTTGAAGAGACAGTTGAGGGAAGGGGAGTCGCGCTTGGGGGTGAACCTGACAGTTGAAACCGACCTGATAACAAGATCTGAGATTGCCGAGTTCCACGACAATTTAAATAATGAGTTACTTAATGCACAAAGGCAGAACATACCATACAAAAAACTCAGATCAGATAACAATGACCCTAAATGGATAAATAATTATTTAAAGAACATTATTGGCCAAAGGAAGGCGATTGGTAGAAGGATAAATCGTGGCAAAATTTATCTCCGGGATTATTATAAGGTATTGGCGAATAGGGTTAAAACCGAGATAAGGAAAGCTAAGAGGAATAATGAGGTGAAGATAGCAAGGGAGGCGAAGACAAACCCCAAAGGATTCTACCAAATGTACCAAACTAAAACACGAGAAAAGATTGGACCATTACAGACAGATACCGGCGCGCTAACTGATAACGACGGAGAAATGAGCAATAATCTGAATAAATATTTTTCAACAGTTTTCACCACCGAAAATGTAAACATGATACCCAAGGCACCTACTCTATTCAGAGATAGTGAAGAAAACATATTAAGTGAGATAGTAGTAACTAGTAACGACGTTAGTAAGCAAATTGACAAACTAAAGCCTAATAAGTCACCTGGTTCCGATGAGATATTTGCCAGAGTATTAAAGGAATGTAAGGAAGAGCTTAGTATGCCCTTAGCAAAGTTGTTTAACATGTCCTTAAAAACAGGTGTAGTACCAGAGTCCTGGACGTTAGTGAATGTAATACCGATTTTCAAGAAGGGGGATAGATCACTATCCTCTAACTACTGTCCAATCAGTTTAACATCAATAGTAGGCAAATTACGGGAAGCAATCATTTCAAACTCTATTCGAAATCACCTGGAGAAGCACCACTTGATCAATGATTCCCAGCATGGCTTCACCAGCGGGCATTCATGTCTAACTAATCTGCTAACATTCTTTTCATCAGTTTTCGAAACAGTGGACGAGGGGTACAATTATGATGTGGTATATCTCGACTTAAGCAAAGCCTTCAACAGAGTCCCCCACGAAAGACTAATTAGAAAGGTAGAAGCACATGGCATCAAAGGTAATATCCTTAAATGGATTAGGGCGTGGTTACAGGACAGGAAACAGCGAGTGAGCATTAACGGCACTAAGTCCCATTGGAGCAACGTCACAAGTGGAGTTCCCCAAGGCTCAGTACTTGGACCATTAGTATTTATTATATACATAAAAGACATAGATATCGGCATAGAAAGCAACACAAGTAAATTTGCTGATGACACTAAAATAGGACGTGTTATTAAATCTGACGAGGACTCCGCAAAACTACAGGAGGATCTTAAAAATTTTTTTCGAATGGTCTGAAAATTGGCAGATGAAATTTAAAGTGGACAAATGTAAAGTACTCAGTATAGGAGATGTAAACAGGGAAACCAGATACCAGATGAACAACGATGCCATTGAGAAATCCGACTGCGAGAGAGATTTAGGAGTAATGATAAGTAGGAACCTTAAGCTAAGTAAACAATGTGTTTTTGCTCATAACAAGGCTAATAAAGTACTTGGGTTCATACAAAGGAGTGTTAGTTACAAGACTAGCGAGGTCATCCTAAAACTGTATCTTGCGCTTGTGAGACCTAACCTGGATTACGCAGTTCAGTTCTGGTCACCGTATTACAGAATGGATATAGAATCCTTGGAAAGAATTCAGAAGAGAATGACAAGACTAATCCCGGGCATTAGGAACCTTGAGTATAGAGACAGGTTAAAGCATCTTAATTTGCACTCCCTCGAGAGACGTAGAGCGAGGGGCGACTTGATAGAGGTGTATAAATGGAAGTCAGGGCTAAACAAAGGGGACATTACAAAGGTACTCAAACTATTCAACCAGGAGCGAACTCGTAACAATGGTCTTAAATTAGACAAATTTAGATTTAGGCACGAAATAGGTAAACACTGGTTTGGAAACAGAGTAGTGGATGAATGGAACAAGTTACCAAATATCATCATTAACTCGAATACGCTGAATAGCTTCAAACATAGGTTGGATGCTTATATGGGCAATAAGGGTTGGGTGTAAACGGGACTGCTCAGTATGGCCCAATAGGCCCGCTGCAGTTTCCTCCATTCTTCTTACACACACACACGCACGCACACGCACGCACAAACACACACGGACACTCATTCTTCACACATCATAGACAAGATCAGTAAAATAACACGGTGACCATCTCTCTGTGAGCTAATGTGTGTGTGTGTGTGTGTGTGTGTGTGTGTGTGTGTGTGTGGTTGTGTGTGTGTGTAATGATTCTTCTACGTTATTTACCACCGTCTACCCAGCAATAATCGAGAATGTTATGTTTATCGACGTTAGGATCGTGTTCCGGAGTAAGAGCCAGTGCAGTTGGCAAGTTGTCCGGTCTGTCAGTACCTGCATTAAACACATCTATACAGGGTACACACATGTACTAAAGACTTAATTAGGTATTTCTTTACTTACTCATCCATCAAGGTTTTGCTGTCTCTTACCTGTGAAGGGAGAGAGAGAGAGAGAGAGATATTAATTAATTATACTATATCTGGTTTCTCTCTCTGGTTTAATTATAATAACATGGCCGTTTAATTTACAAAGCTTAATTAGGTAAGTATAATAATAATATTACTACCACAACAACAACAACAATAATAATAATAATAATAATAATAATAATAATAATAATAATAATGAAAATAATAATAATGAAAATAATAATAACAATAATAATAATAAACAGTGAAAGAAGGAATTGAAGAAAACACAAATAATCAAGCCATGAAAATAAACCTCAAACATAACGAATAAAGAAAACAAAAACAAAGACGATAATAACTCAGGATAAGAGAACAAAAAAAAATATAAAGAAAACAAGAAAAACAAAGAAAAGGACACAATACCCACTTAAAAAAAATATAAATGAACTAAACGTCATATAACATCACTCAATAATCGTCATCGAGTTATCAATCCGGATTCCCTTACACGAACACAACAACTAACAGGGAGGTGAAGGTGAGACGGATTCGTTCCATTAACCCTCCCCCTCTCCCTCCTCCAGGTTGACGATCTCTCTCAATCTGCTAAAGTGCTTGAGAACATCGTCAGTATGTTCTCAACCCGGATATTGTCTCTCGTTATACCAGTGTTGAGTATGGCAGGAAGAGAATTCTCAAATATTCGTCGGTAAAGTGAGTTTTTTTTTAATTTTAAAGTGGAGATTTATGTATGTATGTATGTATGTATGTATGTTTGCATTTATGTATGTATACTTATAGCCAGATACAGACAAATTGAGACAGACAGACAGAGAGACACACACACACACACACACACACAGTACATACACGTGGACCCTCTACACATACACATCACACACACACACACACACACACACACACCACACACACCCCCCCGCCCCCCACACCCACTCCCCCACACACACCCACTCCCCCCCGTCCCCCACACCCACTCCCCCACACCCACTCCCCCCCACCCCTCCCACACTCACAGGTAACCAAGAAGCATCTCCCCAGACTCCCTAATCTCACCAACAGCTCAGGTAATCCCTCACAATATCCTAACTCGACATTAATCCCTAGTTTACCGGATTTTCTTAATGGCAAGAGAGGGAGGAGGGGGTGACGAGGTGGGAGGGGGGGGGGTGGATGGAAGGAGACACTGGGAAGATGGGAAGGATGGAAGGGAGTGAAGATGGAGGGAGGAAGAAGGGAAGGAGAAGCAGGAGGAAGAGGAGGAGTTTTCTCAGTAAGTTTAACATCCACAGGAGTTTCTATGACGTAATGAATAAATGTCAAGACCGTAGAGGCGTGGTTGTTGAAGGTCATGACCCTAGAGGTGTAGTTGTTAAAGGTCAAGGGGTCAGGGTATTCAATAAGACTCTCAAAGAATTATGTTAAGTCTTGTTTAGGTGCACGATAGTTTCTACAGGATGTTCGGCAGCGAGGTCATAACTGCACTGGCTGGCGTACGATATAAAAGTAATCTATCACTGTCATGTAGTGAGTGATGAATTTATACTGTAATGGTATGTTTATTCTGTATATAAGTGTAAGATAGTTTCAGTATAATGGCTGGCAACGAACAGAGACTCTGCCCTGTCTGGCGTACGATGTGTGTTATGAATTGTGTGTACTTACGGTTACAGACGAGGTCGGTGCTGATGGTGTTCTAGAATTATTTTTTGTAGGTGTTTGGTAATTTCTGTAAGTCATCTGGTTACGACTTATAACTGCACTGACAGACATACGACGATTATCAGGATATTTGTGTATTCTTAAGATATAAAGATCGATGAAGCGTCATAAAGTAGAGAATCTATTTACGAGAATCTACATCACTTCTCACGTACAGTACGATCACTTCTACCCTACGACTGGCAGCGAACATATTACGTCACTGCCGGGGTACGATATACCCATAAAGCCTGTATCCCTGGTAACTGGTGATGGATGAGGCAAGTGGAGGTAAAGCTGCGTTACCGTTTATAATAAAATAAATAAAAACTTCTTAATGCGTACGAGAGTTTCTGTCCGGTAATTGGCATCGCGGAGAATAGTGGATTGCCAAACGTACGATAATGATTTTGGAATATTGGTGCACAAGTATTGGGTATTGTGAGGGCATTTAATTATGGGATTGTTGATTTTTCAATGGAAATCAATGTCCTGAGCAGTACAACAGCTTGCAAGAGGAGGCTGGCAATGGTGCTTCCCACTCCACTGGCGGCCGTACGATAATCATCAAGAAATCTATGTACTACCTGATTCTATTTCTTGTTAATAATAAAGCCATTACACCACAGGTCGTCACACACACACACAGTCAGTGGTATGGTAAGCTTAAAGAACTCTGTGGACTAAACAATAAGACACACCCCCTCCCCTTCCTTAGCCATCTCACTAATGTTGACGCAGCTGAGCAAACAAATAACCATTTCGCTACTGTATGCCAGACGCTCCCACGGCTTGACACAACAACTCTCCCTGCTTACCTACCAGCCCCTTTTCCCACTGACTTAGTAGAAGAATTTGAAGTAGCAAAATGCCTGGACAAACTAAAATTAAAACGCTCTACCACCCCCATTGACTTACCAATGAAACTCTTCAAGGAGTTCTCCCCGGAGCTTGCTAAACCCCTATGCTCCATCATCAATGTTTCTCTCAGTCAAGCCAGATGCCCAGCTGACTGGAAGACTCTTATGTATCACCAGTGCCCAAGTCAACCAGCCCACAATCCTTAAATCAGCTACGACCTATTGCAATCACCCCAATACCCAGCCTAATCTGTGAAAGTTTTGTGTTCGACTAGGCTTATGCTGATATTGCAGGATTCGTAGACCCTCAGCAATTTGGCAACATGAAAACTTCCTCCACCACTCACTGTCTTGTCAGCGTTCTCGATTACATATACCGCCATCTCGAGAAACGAAAACGTCTGTAGCTGTCGCCTTCATTGATTTCACTAAAGCATTCGACCTAGTCGACCACAATATAATCATCACCAAAGCTATTGACCTCGGGCTTCGGAGAAGTCTTATACCATGGCTTACAGACTTCCTCGGTGACCGACGCCAAGCTGTACGCTTCCGAGGGGCTGTCTCCACCTTTCAGTCACTCACCTGTGGCGTCCCCCAAGGCACCAAGATGGGACCACTCTGCTTCCTTATGCTCATCAATGATGCCCTAAGAGAAACCCCTGCTCGCTGGAAATATGTTGACGACTCCACCATTGGGATCAGCGTCAACAATTCTACTCCCGACTATACCGCCCTTCAGGATTTATTGAACAGTCTCTAAAACTGGGCCACCAACAACCATGTCACCATCAACCATACCAAGACCATGCTTATGCACATCAACCTCTCCTCCGACATTGTCCCACCTCCTTCCATTACTTTAGGTCCGAACACACTCCAGGTTGTAGATTCCACGAAGCTCCTCGGCGTCACCATAGACAACAAACTAAATTGGAAACCACACGTCAGTGAAGTTGTCAAATCCTCCAGTTTCCGTCTCCACCTCCTCCGCCGACTCAAGTCCCTCGGAGTTCCTGCACCCGAGCTCCTCAGTGTTTACACAACATTCATACTTCCCAAGCTCTCCTATGCCTCCCCTACCTGGTTTTCCTCCCTAAATGCCACACAATGTAAACACCTAGAAAAAGTGCAAAAGAGGGCATGCAAGATCATTCTCTCCCCTTCCTACTCCACATATCAAGAAGCGCTCAACACACTGACCCTTTCGACTCTCACTGACCATCACCACGACCTCATCTGCAAATTTGGTAAGAAGCTTCTACACCATCCTCGACACCGGCTCCTACTACCACCTGAGATCCCTAGCCCGAGAATTGCTGTTCGACACCACAACCGCATCCAGCCCATACGTGCACGAACTGATCGCTATAAGAACAGCCCAGTCCCAACCATTGTAAAAATTATCAATAACTTGTAATAAACCAGTGTATTCACTCCCAGTAAATACTACTTCTTGCACTGTCACTATGTTGAAATGCACTGTAGTTTGAGCTTTTCCCCATCTAGTTATTATATGTCTTATTTGTGTCACTTATGTTACTTGTATATTATTTGTAATTCGAAACCCATTCCCCAAATATGTAACTGTATATTTTCAGCCTTCTGGCTGCCAAGCTCTTTCAATAAACCGTTAATTATTATTATTATTATTATTATTATTATTATTATTATTATTATTATTATTATTATTACATAATGGCTACCACTCGAGATCAAGGATGGCCGGCACTAGAGCCACCTGGGCGTGAATGTGTTAAGTTGTAGACACTGTCGCCAACACAACAACCACGTACTGTGTTAACGAGCTGCATGACCCAGTGTCAAGGAACAGTCCGAGAAGACCGGACAACTCGCCAACTGCATTGGCTAACCATTATCCCGCAACGCGATCCGCAAATCGATTAACATCCAGGTTCCCAATTACTGCTGGGTAGACAGAGGCAAATGGCGTAAAGAAACTTGCCCATAGTTTCATCCTGCCCGGGGATCAAACCCGGGTCCACTCACTTGCAAGGCGAGCATGCTGACCACACACAGACATCGACAGGCACCTTTGGGGTGGTCACATCCTCTCGTTCCTCTGACCTGACTAGCGTCGTACAAAGCTTGGTAGTGGTGTGATAAGTTACCCTGTGTACTTTACGTGTCTGGGTACCTGAACCTTATAACTCTGGACTTTATAAGTAACATAACCAAGTTGTTTTGAAGAAAAATACAGTGTGGCGGTGTGTCACAGCGAGGTGGCCGCGGGGGTTCTAGTTTAATGGGCACCCCTTTGCATCCTGTGCAAGGCGAAGCGCAGAAGTGTTAACAACGCCCAACAGGGAAACATGCGGAGTTCATCCTTGCTTTCGTGACTCTTACATTAAGGACGTAAGTACCTGAAGGGCCATGAATTTTGTCAGCAAGTTACATATAGTGACGGGAGGAGGAGTGTGTGTGTGGGGGGGGGGGGGGATTCCTGATATAATTCATCTGTTTATGGCAAAGCGTACCAGGTCCCTGATACTATTATGTGTCAGGGCCTGTCTCTAGGAGGAGGGCTATCATGTCAATCAACTCCACGACCCTCTCTGATCCACCCCCACGACCCTCTCTGATCCACCCCACGACCCTCCCTGATCCACCCTCACGACCCTCCCTGATCCACCCCCACGACCCTCCATGATCCACCCCCACGACCCTCCCTGATCCACCCCCAAGACCTGCCCTGATCCACCCTCACGACCCTCCCTGATCCACCCCCACGACTCTCCTTCATCCACGACCCCTCCCTGATCTACCCCTAATCCTACCCATCCCCTCTGACCCTTACCCTTTGACCCTCCATTTACCCCGACCCACACACCCCTATGAGTACATGATATGAAGCTGCAACGTGGCACTGGGTACACACACACACACACACACACACACACACACACACACACACACACACACAGTCATATCCCTCAAAAGAAAATCTAATATAAAAACGTGAAGATAAAAATAAGGTAATTAGTGTATATTTTTTGTACTCACTTACTGTACTGCGATGCATCAAGGTAATTATTTTAACACAGTGGGCGGCGTTAATTACCTCCCCTTGTCGGAGTTATAAAATTATGAGGTAATTATGTTTAAAGTTAATTTTGGATGATAATGTGATTAGATCTTTATGAGAATTATTGTAATTATTTTGTTTTGCGTTTTGTTATTTTAGGGATTTGGCACAACAACAACAACAACAACAATAGTGACACACAGACAGGCAGGCAGACAGACAGACAGACAGACAGACAGACAGACAGACACAGACAAAACCTCCAATCCATATTATAAATTGACCCAAATGAACCACTAAACAGCCCCGTACCATCAAGAGCCTTATTAAAGTCTAAGAAATACAAACATCAATCTGTCTGTCTGTCTGTCTGTCTGTCTGCCTACCTGTCTTCTAATTCCTCTTTCCATCTCATCTCCATTCTTCTCTCAAATTATTATTCCTTCGCCTCTTCCTCCCCATTTATTCCCATCTACTTATCGATTCTCCTTCGTAACTCCTTTCCCTTCCCGCTTTCTCTTTAATTTATTCTCTTCCTTCCCTCTTCCTACCCGTTTATTGTCTCCCTTCTCTCTTCCTTTATCCTCCTCTGTGGACATGTGATCGAGAATGCATATTTTATCCCAAGTTCGGCTCTCCTACCTCACCCTAGGGACCTGAACCAAACTTAAGCACTTGTAACCCTCCAAAACTCGACGAAGTTGGGCCTTTTGGTGAGCTTATGTGTCTGTCTGTCTGTCTGTCTGTCAGGGAAGGAAAACATTCAAGGGATTTTTTTTAGGGGGTGTTTTAAATGTTTATGTCTGTCTGTTTGTTTGTTTGTCTGTCTGTCAGTCTCGCTGTTTATTTGTTTATCTTTCTGTCTTTTCCCTTTGTCTCTGTCACTTAACAACAACAACAACCCCTCCCCTGCTTCCTTCTGCTTTTACAATTATCAAAACAAAAACAACGAAACAGCAACATAATCTACAACAAACAACAACAAAAAAACAAACAACAACAACAACAACGAAAACAATAAAATTCACCCACTAAAAAATTCAAACATAACACAAGCCGGAAATAACAACAGACAAACAAGCTACCACCCTCCACTATAACCAGGTCATCCATCATACTACCCACACTATAGCCAGGTCATCCATCATACTACCCTCCACTATAGCCAGGTCATCCATCATACTACTCCCTCCACTATAACCAGGTCATCCACCATACTACTCCCTCCACTATAGCCAGGTCATCCATCATACTACCCTCCACTATAGCCAGGCCATCCATCATACTACTCCCTCCACTATAACCAGGTCATCCACCATACTACTACCCTCCACTATAGCCAGGTCATCCACCATACTACCTCCACTATAGCCAGGCCATCACATACTACCCTCCACTATAGCCAGGTCATCCACCATACTACCCTCCACTATAGCCAGGTCATCCACCATACTACCCTCCACTATAGCCAGGTCATCCACCATACTACCCTCCACTATAGCCAGGTCATCCACCATAATACCCTCCACTATAGCCAGGTCATCCACCATACTACTCCCTCCACTATAGCCAGGTCATCCACCATACTACCCTCCTCTATAGCCAGGTCATCCACCATACTACTCCCTCCACTATAACCAGGTCATCCATCATACTACCCTCACTATAACCAGGTCATCCACCATACTACCCACACTATAACCAGGTCATCCACCATACTACCCTCCACTATAGCCAGGTCATCCACCATACTACCCTCCACTATAGCCAGGTCATCCACCATAATACCCTCCACTATAACCAGGTCATCCACCATACTGATATTCCCTTCATCATAAACGGACTAATTTAGCCAGGACTCTCCATTGTGTAAGCTGGATTTAACGATTCCCAATATGTGAGCCGAGCCGAACAGCCTTCCTCTTAATTACGGGTTATGCTGGACCTTCCCGAGCAGTGGCTAGGGTGGTGATGGGTAGTGAGGGAGGGAGGGAGGGTGGGTGGGTGGGTGGGTGGAATGTGTGGAGGGAAGGGCTGGAGAAGGGAGGGAGGGAATGAGGAGGGAGGGAATGAGGAGGGAAGAATGAAGGGAAAAAGGAAGGGGGGGGAGGAGAAGGGAAAGAAGAAGAAGAGAGAAGTATAAGAGGGGGAAAGGAGGGTAGGAGGGGAAAGGAGGGGGTGGGAGAGGTAGAAGGAGGGGAGGAGGAGGGGGTGGGGGTTAATTCAGCTTGTTTATTCGGTTAATATTTTGTTACTTATCTGTGTTTTGAGTAAATGTTTTTGTTTGTTTGTTTATTTGTCTGTGATTGTATGTGTGTGTGTGTGTGTGTGTGTGCGTGTGCGTGAGTGTGTGTGTGTCTGCGCGGTGTGTGTGTTGAGTGAGTGTTTATAGCGTAAGTAAGTAAGTAAGTGAGTGAGTGAGTGAGTGAGTGAGGAGGGTACTTACAATAATGCTGCTCTTTCTAATTTTAAAATTCACGAAAAACTCCAGTAAAACTTTCTCTTTCTCTACGAGGACTTAAATGACCTCCTTAAAGGAAAGCAATAGAAAGCACCAAGGGTTAAGACAAACAGGATAAAGTAAAGTAAGAAAAAAATTAACAAGGGAAAGACATAGAAAGTAAAGCAAGAGAAAGCAGGAAAAATTCGAAGAAAGCAGGTGAAAGTAGAAGCTAGCAGGAGAAAGTGTTAGAAAGAAGGGAAAAACAGCAAAAAGTACGAGAAAGCAGGTGAAAGTAGAAGCTAGCAGGAGAAAGTGTTAGAAAGAAGGGAAAAACAACAAAAAGTACGAGAAAGCAGGTGAAAGCAGGTGAAAGTAAAGAGGATAGGACAAGCATAGGTAATTTTAAAGGGGTAGAGAGAAAGCGAGCAGACTGTAGGTAGAGCTGGGTCCTCGTGTAGGAGTTATAAATGTCTGTCTGTTTGTGTCTCTGTCTATCTGTCTGTCTTTCTCTGTCTGTCTATCTGGTTGCCTGTCTGTCTGTCTTTCTGTCTGTTTCCAGCAATCTTGTTACATATTTTATTTTATTTATTATTTATCATCTTTTATGTCTTCCTGTTATACTGAACTTATTGCTTCGGTCAAGTACATTACACGGGAATCACTTAACGAAACCTAACCTAACCTAACCTAACCTAACCTAACCTTACCTTACCTTACTGTACAGGTGAATGAGGAATAAAGTGATGATGCAGTACAGTGTTTTGGTCTCCTTGGATTAAGTCTTTTGGGGGTAGTTTCCAATTAGTCGGGTCATGACCTACATTGACCTCAGGCTAGCTCGCTGGTCCACCCATCCTGCTTGGAACATGTACCGAATGAATCATAGCAGATAATGGTGTCTCTTATTGCCGATACGATGCACCTAACTTTTGATAACCTTCCACAATCGTTCAGTAGTCCACGTATGAACACCTGTAGAAGAATCCACACAAGTCTTGGAGTGTAACGGACTTAACCGTCTTAACCGTTTTAACCGTCTTAACCGAAATTACTGTAAATCATCCAATAGCCGTCTGCACTACACTACACACTATTTAAGAATGTCAGCCATGAACCACGAGCCTTGAAAATGTCCATAGTCGCGGGGTTATCGTCCAAAACACGTTGAATCGTTTAACCATTCCGATGCAATACACCAGTCCGTCACACAACGAAGAGGCTGAACACTTAAACAGTTCCAATTCAATTTCAGACGTTGCGCATGCGTGAATGTATCAAGTGACAAATAGACGTCCTCTGATCGGTCGAGTAAGATCATATACAGTTCACGTAAAGAAGACATAAACATTAAAGTCCATGAAATTTACTCCAGTGAACAAACTCCACCAAATATATACGATTTTTCGTCAACTTTATAATGAAAATAACTCCAAGAATATAAATTTACTCCAAAACGCAATAAAACATTTTTCATCATATTTATACAACTCTTCTGTTTATCACAACAGAGGTCCATGACTCGAAACAATTAAACACCATTCGAAACAACGACTTAAAACTCAACATCAACATAACAAACACAAACGTCATAACAACTAAACAATGAATCTCTCTAGTCAACAGAACAGATATTAATAACGATGACAAAACTGTAAGACATTTACCGAAACTGAAGCATCATTGTGGTAAAATGGTAGAGCTTCGAACACCTCAACACACCCGTACCACATCAGGGGAGGGACTTGTCCGTGTACACTGTAAATTCTACGTATTTTTCCAAGTATTTTGATGGAACGTCAATGTATACTGATGTATTACCACAATATACGACTCAGTTATATACGTTTTAAGCTATATCGTCTTATATATAAATTAATATATGCTCACGTGAATATAATCCACCGTGTTTGCACCGTTACCCACTATTACACAAGTTACCCATAAAAATTATTCCGTTTTCTCTTAACGACACTAACCCTGTTCCCGGATGTATTATGTAAACAAACATTCATTTCATCCAACCAGAGAGGAAATAAAATACACCAATTCCTACTTATTCGTTTAAATTTTGTCATTTTTGTAAGTATTCGCATCACTTACAATAACTACAAACACTTATAATAAAGAATAAGGTTTGTAAGTGTGTTTTTAGTGTTATTGATGGGATATCTCAGCGTGTAACTGTGTATATAATCGACTGTACCAAACCTGTCGGGAAGAGGATGATAAATGCGTGTTGTGTTATTGCTACAATGAATCATCATTGACAAGCCTTGATTGGCCTCAACCTATCCAGATCATCAGATTTTGTTCTCAGTATTATTGGACTCCAGTTCTGATTGGTTTTTGTCCTCATGGGCAATCAAAACTGTCAGAACCTAATAGAACTAGGAACCTATCAGAATTGGAACCGATCTAAAGCACTTCCCCTACCCATCCCGTAGCACCGCCCGCCATAACTATAACAGAGACCCTCAAATAAGTCATCGGAAAGGAGAAAACGTGATGTGAGGTAGAAAGTCGTTTGTCATTTACTCACCAGAAGGCCATTGATACAGTACAGTGCTCGGGAGGAAAGGAGACACCATATCTAGCCTGAGAAACACCATACCATGATATCTATCTATCCTGAGAGACACCATACCATTATATATATCCTGAGACACCATACCAAGATATATATCTAGCCTGAGAGACACCATCAATTTAAGATAAGAAAAATGTTTGTAGGTGATATATATAGAGTCTTAATGGTCTTTGTGGTCTTAGGTGGTCTTAATGGTCTTTGTGGTCTTAGGTGGTCTTAGTGGCCTTTGTGGTCTTAGGTGGTCTTTGTGGTCTTAGGTGGTCTTAGTGGTCTTAGGTGGTCTTAGTGGTCTTTCGTCTCCATTTGGTTTATACACTTAGGTCAGTTAAGTGCGTCTCTTGAAGGTGAGGGTAACCTTAACTTATGGAGTCTTGAGGAAGTTCATCTTTGTGTAGCAGCTTAGAGAGAGACAGTCATATTGTGCTCATATATCTGCAGTGAGGTGGAAGATTTAAACCTACGTGCTGGTGAGAATCTAGGGAGGTCTCTGTCTCTCTCTCTCTCTCTCTCTCTCTCTCTCTCTCTCTCTCTCTCTCTCTCTCTCTCTCTCTCTCGCTCTCTCTCTCTATCTCTCTCTCTCTCTCTCTGCCTTGAGGAATAGCCGTATGTATCTTGATATAATGGGTGACAGTTCATTGCTCACGAGTCTCTCTCTTTCTCTTTTATTTGGCCGGTTATTTCTGTCTCTCTTTTCATACTCTGTATCTTTACGTCTTTCTTTTGGTCTCCTTTCTATTTTCTTTCTCACTTTCTTTTATTCTTTCTCTCTTTTTTATATTTTTTCTCTGTGCTTATTATCTCTCTCTCTCTCTCTCTCTCTCTCTCTCTCTCTCTCTCTCTCTCTCTCTCTCTCTCTCTCTCTCTCAACAAGGGTTCGACACAGAGTAGGAGATATCCCATAGGACTCATAGGACTCCCAATTTATTCAGAAGGATAAGGGTAATGTAGACACTGAGGGCTTGAGGTGTGTGTGTGTGTGTGTGTGTGAGTGTGTCTCTGTGTGTGTGTGTGTGTGTGTGTGTGTGTGTGTCTGTGTGTGTGTGTGTGTGTGTGTGTGTGTGTGTGTGTGTTTAATCCATGTTGTGTCCATGATATCTGTTATTGTAAACGTTGATTTATTCCTATGTATATATTCGTGTACCAAACCATACACACACACACACACACACATACACACACACACACATGTAAGTATCGCTAGCCCACAAACACCTTCCCCCCTAAACACCAAAAATACAGAGGGGCTCCGCATAAAACACAGACGCCCCCCCTCCCCTTACCCCTTTACCTCTATCCTTCCCCCCTCCTCCCTCCTTCTCCCTTACCTCTCTACCTCCACCCCCCTCTCCCTTTCCCTTACCCACTCCCCCTACCAAACAGAGAAGAAAAATCACAAAAAAACACAAACATCGGTAGCAGGAAACAGAGAGGGTCGGTGGGTGATGGAAGACCCCCTTCGTCAACTCACGGACAAAGGGAAAGCAATTGCAAGTTGATGAGAAAGGCTAAGGAGGGGGTGGGAGGGGAAGGGGAAGGGGAAGGGGAAGGGGAAGGGGAGGGAAGGGAGTGGGAGACCGAGATAGCTGGGTGAAGAGAACACAGTTTAACGTATTGAGTGTGTGTGGAGGGAAGAGATATAGGAGGGAGGGAAGGACGGAGGGGATAGATCTCTTCTCCTCCTTACCTCTGACCCTCCCTCTTCCCTACCCTTCCTTCCTCAAGCAAAATACTCCTATTCTCTCCGCCCCCGCCCCCCACACAAAAAATACCCACTCCCTCTCCGTCCCCCTCCCTCTCCCTTCTTTCCCCCTCCCTCCCCCTTCTCTCCCCCTCCTTCCCTCCCCCAAGAAAAACACCTTGGGAGACACTTTATCCTCCACTAAAGTTTGCAACACAGGGATTTCAACTATTGGTTTCAGTGTTTTAAGTTGCAAAGTTAACAGAGAACATTGCAAGAGTCATTAAACAGCGTCACACAACACAACAGCGTCACACAACACAACAGCGTCACACAACACAACAGCGTCACACAACACAACAGCGTCACATAACACAACAGCGTCACACAACACAACAGCGTCACACAACACAACAGCGTCACACAACACAACAGCGTCACACAGCACAACAGCGTCACACAACACAACAGCGTCACATAACACAACAGCGTCACACAACACAACAGCGTCACATAACACAACTGCGTCACACAACACAACAGCGTCACATAACACAACAGCGTCACACAACACAACAGCGTCACACAACACAACAGCGTCACACACCACAACAGCGTCACATAACACAACAGCGTCACATAACACAACAGCGTCACACAACACAACAGCGTCACATAACACAACAGCGTCACACAACACAACAGCGTCACACAACACAACAGCGTCACACACCACAACAGCGTCACATAACACAACAGCGTCACACAACACAACAGCGTCACACACCACAACAGCGTCACATAACACAACAGCGTCACATAACACAACAGCGTCACACAACACAACAGCGTCACATAACACAACAGCGTCACACAACACAACAGCGTCACACAACACAACAGCGTCACACACCACAACAGCGTCACACAACACAACAGCGTCACACAACACATTGATGTTGTTAAGAGCTTATTGAGGTAAAAATCCTTAAAGGTAACGGTAATATCTGTCTGTCTGTCTGTCTGTCTGTCTGTCTGTCTGTCTGTCCCTCTGTCTGTTCGTCTGTCTGTCTGTCTGTCTGTCTGTCTGTCTGTCTGTCTGTCTCGGCGTGTCATTAACATAAAATTTATTCCAAGTAGATCTACATTACATATCGAGAGGAGGAGGAAGAAGAAGAGGAGGAACAGGAAGAGGAGGAGGAGGAGAGAAAAGAAAGACAGACTAATGAAGAAGGAAGATGTGATGAAGGAGGAGGAGGAGGAGGAGGAGGTAGATGAAAATTGCCAATCATCACGAAGGAGGGAAGTGACGGAGAAGAAAAAAATGAGGCTATATTGACGGAGGGAAATTTGTGTTGGTAGATAGCAAGAGAGAGAGAGAGAGAGAGAGAGAGAGAGAGAGAGAGAGAGAGAGAGAGAGAGAGAGAGAGAGTATATATATCCATTTTCCCTTTCTAGTCATCTTTCCTCTGCCTTTTTCTCTTGGTCCCCCCTTTCTACTCTCTCTCCTCTTTCCTACCCTCTTATTTCCTCTCTCTCTCTCTCTCTCTTCCCCTTCTTCATCCTTCTATTCCATCTTCCTTCTCCATTTTCTCTTCTTCTCTCTACTGTATAAATATTCATGAGGGAGGAGTGAACAAAAAGTTATTCAATTGTCGGTAAGAACATTAGAGAACGTTGTCTTGTTATACATACCGAGGGGGAGAGGGTAGGGGGAGGGGGAGGGAATACTTGTGACTCTCCCCTCCCCTCCCTCTTTCCATCTCCCCCATTCTTATTCCAAGAGCGTGGGAATACTTCTATCAGTTTGGTCAGGTAAGGCGGGTGTTGGGTTGATTATATACGTGGAAAAATATTATTATTATTATTATTATTATTATTATTATTATTATTATTATTAGACTACATTCAAACAACGTTCAGGTAACATTCAAGCAACATTCAGGTAACATTCAAGCAACACTCAGGTAACATTCAAGCAACACTCAGGTAACATTCAAGCAACATTCAGGTAATGTTCAAACAACACTCAGGTAACATTCAAGCAACATTCAGGTTATATTCAAACAACACTCAGGTAACATTCAAGCAACACTCAGGTAACATTCAAGAAACACTCAGGTAACATTCAGGCAACATTCAGGTAACATTCAAGCAACACTCAGGTAACATTCAAGAAACACTCAGGTAACATTCAAGCAACATTCAGGTAACATTCAAGCAACATTCAGGTAATGTTCAAACAACACTCAGGTAACATTCAAGCAACATTCAGGTTATATTCAAACAACACTCAGGTAACATTCAAGCAACACTCAGGTAACATTCAAGAAACACTCAGGTAACATTCAAGCAACATTCAGGTAACATTCAAGCAACATTCAGGTAATGTTCAAACAACACTCAGGTAACATTCAAGCAACATTCAGGTTATATTCAAACAACACTCAGGTAACATTCAAGCAACACTCAGGTAACATTCAAGAAACACTCAGGTAACATTCAAGCAACATTCAGGTAACATTCAAGCAACATTCAGGTAATGTTCAAACAACACTCAGGTAACATTCAAGCAACACTCAGGTAACATTCAAGAAACACTCAGGTAACATTCAAGCAACATTCAGGTAACATTCAAGCAACATTCAGGTAATGTTCAAACAACACTCAGGTAACATTCAAGCAACATTCAGGTAATGTTCAAACAACACTCAGGTAACATTCAAGCAACACTCAGGTAACATAAAGGCAACGCTAGAGCACCATTTGCAGATTTTCTCTTGCTCAAAAATTAAAAGTTAAATCAGGTTTCCATTTCATCTGGGAATTATTTTTTGCCTGGATTATACAACAGTGTTAAATCAGTGTTACGGTAGGGTACGGTAGGGTACGGTAGGGTAGGGTAGGGTAGGGCAGGGTTAGGTGAGGGTACGGTAGGGTAGGGCAGGGTAGGGCAGGGTTAGGTGAGGGTAGGGCAGGGTTAGGTTAGGTTAGGTTAGGTTGTGGGGAATATCTGACCTGGTACCACTATTGTCCACCCAAAAAATGAGGACTTTATTTTAATATGGCAAAAATTGTGTCGGATGTAATGTAATTGTTTCAGTATTTTGTCCCGGCTATAGAATGTTAAATTATGACTCAATATGTACTATGGAATGTAGTCTTTAAATAATTGCTATAGAATAATTATTTTTACTCTATACTACAACGCTTAATAATACCCATAGAAAAAAAAAATACTCAATAGCCTCAACACAAAAAAATAATAATAATTAATAAAAAAAAGTGAATTACGGAAAAAAATTACCCATATTGAATAAGATTTAATACATATTGAAAAATATTAAATTCCTTTTGAAAAAATACCTTAATAACTACTAATGAAAAATATACCTTTACGACTTACAATGTGGTAAATAGTATAGAAGAAAAATATATAATACCTAATGGACAGTGTTCATATGAGGTATCTGTCTGTCTGTGTGTCTGTCCCTCTATCTGTCTGTCCGTCTGTCTGTCTGTCTGTTCCTCTGTCTGTTAGTTTCTCTCTCTCTCTCTCTCTCTCTCTCTCTCTCTCTGGGAACTTCAATAATTGGAAGTTCATGGCTGGCGGGTACCTATTGATAACTACTGGAGTGTGTTAGTACTGGAGTGTGTTAGTACTGAAGTGTGTCAGTACTGGAGTGTGTTAGTACTGGAGTGTGTTAGTACTGGAGTGTGTTAGTACTGGAGTGTGTTAGTACTGGAGTGTGTCAGTACAGGAGTGTGTTAGTACTGAAGTGTGTTAGTACTGGAGTGTGTTAGTACTGAAGTGTGTCAGTACTGGAGTGTGTTAGTACTGAAGTGTGTCAGTACTGGAGTGTGTTAGTACTGAAGTGTGTCAGTACAGGAGTGTGTTAGTACTGGAGTGTGTCAGTACAGGAGTGTGTTAGTACTGAAGTGTGTCAGTACTGGAGTGTGTTAGTACTAGAGTGTGTTAGTACTGGAGTGTGTCAGTACTGGAGTGTGTTAGTACTGAAGTGTGTCAGTACTGGAGTGTGTTAGTACTGAAGTGTGTCAGTACAGGAGTGTGTTAGTACTGAAGTGTGTCAGTACTGGAGTGTGTTAGTACTAGAGTGTGTTAGTACTGGAGTGTGTTAGTACTAGAGTGTGTTAGTACTGGAGTGTGTCAGTACAGGAGTGTGTTAGTACTGAAGTGTGTCAGTACTGGAGTGTGTTAGTACTGAAGTGTGTTAGTACTAGAGTGTGTTAGTACTGGAGTGTGTCAGTACAGGAGTGTGTTAGTACTGAAGTGTGTCAGTACAGGAGTGTGTTAGTACTGAAGTGTGTCAGTACTGGAGTGTGTTAGTACTAGAGTGTGTTAGTACTGAAGTGTGTCAGTACTGGAGTGTGTTAGTACTGAAGTGTGTCAGTACAGGAGTGTGTTAGTACTGAAGTGTGTCAGTACTGGAGTGTGTTAGTACTGAAGTGTGTCAGTACTGGAGTGTGTTAGTACTAGAGTGTGTTAGTACTGGAGTGTGTTAGTACTGGAGTGTGTTAGCGATCTTATTGGCGGAGGGGGAGGGGTAGAGAGGGAGGGGAAGAGGGGGAGAGGGGGAGAGGGGATGGGTAATAGGATTTCAGAAGGGGATTTACTAGGGGATATTGGGATTTTTTTAGGATCTGGGGAGGGAAAGGGAGGAGGGAGCGAGACAGTTAACTCTATGAGGTGAAATTTGGAATCTAGTGGAGAGAGATCCCGATGAGACAGGTGTTTGATGACCTGGGCAGGTGTTGACAGGTGTTAATGATCCAGCTGAGGCAGGTGTTTGATAACCCGGGCAGGTGTTGACAGGTGTTAATGATCCCGATGAGGCAGGTGTTTGATGCCCCGGGCAGGTGTTGACAGGTGTTAATGATCCAGATGACAGGAGTTTGATGACCCGGACAGGTGTTGACAGGTGTTAATGATCCCGATGAGGCAGGTGTTTAATGACCCGGGCAGGTGTTGACAAGTGTTAATGACCCAGATGAGACAGGTGTTTGGCAGCGGTAAGTAAACTTTTCTGGATTATTATCTTTCAAATTTTGCAAGCGGATGTTTTTGTTTGTATAATAATATAATAATAATTAACGGTTTATTGAAAGACCATGGCAGCTGGAAGGCTGAAAATATACAGTTGCATAATTGGGGACTGGGTCTCTTGATTTACAAATAATATACAAGTAACATAAGTGATACAAATATGATATATAATAACTAGGTGCTGAGAAGGTCATACTACAGGCCATTTCAACATAGTGACAGTGCAAAAGGTAAGATTGACTGGGAGTGAATACACTGGTTGATTACAAGTTGTTGATAATTTTACAATGGTTGGGACTGGGCTGTTCTTATAGCGATCAGTACGTGCTCGTATGGGCTGGATGCGGTTGTGGTGTCGAACAGCAATTTTCGGACGAGGGATCTCGGGTGGTAGTAGGAGCCGGTGTCGAGGATGGAGCAGAAGTTTCTCACCAAATTTGCAGATGAGATCGTGGTGATGATCAGTGTGTTGGGCACTTCTTGATATGGGGAGTAGGGAGGGGAGAGAATAATCTTGCATGCCTTCTTATGCACTTTTTCTAGGTGTTTACGTTGTGTGGCATTTAGGGAGGAAGACCAAATATGGGAGGCATAGGTGAGTTTGGGAAGTATGAATGTTGAGTAAACACTGAGGCGCTCGGGCGCAGGAACTCCGAGGGACTTGAGTCGGCGGAGGAGGTGGAGACGGAAACTGAAAGATTTTGACAACTTCACTGACGTGTGTTTTATAATTTAGTTTATTGTCTATGGTGACGCCGAGGAGCTTAGTGGAATCTACAACCTGGAGTGTGTTGGGATCTAAAGTAATGGAAGGGGGTGGGACAACGTCGGAGGAGAGGTTGATGTGCATAAGCATGGTCTTGGTATGGTTGATGGTGACGTGGTTGTTGGTGGCCCAGTGTGTGTGTGTGTGTATGTGTCACTTGGGGCACCCACACCAGAGCTGAGGACTATCTACAACGCATTTATTCTCCCCAAACTAACGTATACGTCACCAGCCTGGTCGTCTTTTCTCAACTCTACCCAACAACGTCAGCTAGAGAAGGTATAGAAGAAGGCCTGCAGAATCATGCTCGGCGCAGACTACTCCGGCTACAACAACGCTCTCTCCACCCTGGAAATGCCATCCCTCAGTGACCTCCACCACCACGCACTAGCAGGGTTTGGCAGTGGACTACTGCACCATCCTCGGCATCGCCATCTACTACCACCTGCAGTCCCCCGCCCACCTCGCACATTCCCCCACTACAACAAAATTCAGCCCATAAGAGCCCGCACTGATAGATATAAGAACAGCACCATCCCATCTATTGCTAAAATGTATTGAAAGTATATTATTTTGTCTAAATCACATGTAAGTTTGTATATTTTCAGCCATCGGCTGCAACTCTATTAATAAACCGTTTATTATTACTATTATATTATTATACACACACACACACACACCAAACTAGGTACCCATTAACAGCAGGGTGAACTAGAGGCACCCCAAGATCAAACAACACAGTCCCCCCAAAAATACACAACAAGGACATAAACCTTTGTAAAATCCCTAATAATACCAACTGGGTTTAAAAAGTTAACATATATATATATATATATATATATATATATATATATATATATTATATATATATATATATATATATATATATATATAAACCTGACTACTATACATGTGAGTCGCAGCAGTTATTGTGTTACATGTTTATAAGGGAGAGCTAAGAACCCCCAAGTTGTTTAAAGATATGCAAATTTATGATCGTAATTCCAACTCCAAAAGGTTTTATGTATGCAAATTTTTTTCTTCTGTTATTGTGTTGGATTTGGTTTCGGTCTTTGGGAGTTAATTAGTTTTGTTGGTAGAAGTATTTTAAATAGGAAAAATTGACTTCTATTCTAATAGGTCCAAGTCCTAATGGGTCTGAGACTTAATAGGTGTAAGTTTTAAAAAGTCTTCATAGGTCCCAATTCTAATAGGCTCCATTTTAAATTGGTTCAGAACTCAATAAGCTCTAACCTAGGTCAACGCAACTTAACCTAACCAAACCTTTTTCACAAATAAAGATATAAAACATAAATAAATGAGAAGAACAACAAAATAAATAAACGTAAATGATAAACAAACAAATACAAAAATATATGAAAAACAACTTTATTACTAATTAATAAAACTACCCTTATCTTCACCTGCACTGAAGCCTGTTTAATAATGAGTCATTTTATTCACGTAGTTATGTTATCTGAAGGAAAATTTTAGCGTTGAATTGTTGATAAGTTTGGCAGAGAGAGAGAGAGAGATTTCTATATCTTCTTCCACCTTCCTTCTCCTTCCTCCTGCTCCTGCTCCTGCTCCTGCTCCTGCTCCTCCTCCTGCTCCTCCTCCTCCTCCGTGGCACAAGGCTCTGGGATCGTCCTTGGCTCCTCCATAATGAATAATTCAGGTAAAGTAAATACCTACCCGGAACTCTTATCTGTGCGTGTGTGTCTCAGTGTTTGTCTCTCATATGTCGCTCACCTGTGTCTATCTCTCAATGTTTGTCTCTCATATGTCTCTCACCTGTATGAGAGTGTCTTTGTCTGTCGGTCTTTGTCTCTATACTCTAAGGGAGAGAAAAGGAGCGGTTGTTGATGTCTCTCTCTCTCTCTCTCTCTCTCTAAAGAGTACTTCTAAAAATATAAAGTGCACATTCTAAAAATAAGTCACGTCTCTCGGTACACTTATAGTTCGTCGCAGCAGAGCTTGTTATGGCGCCCGTGTGTGTGGGGGGGGGGGGGTAGGGGGGGGGCACTGCACTTTACCTCCCATTCCCTCCAAACTGTCAAGTCAGGTACACATTCTAACAACTGATTAAATATATGTCACCTGGGAAATCGCAATTGAATATCCGGTGTGCAAATGAACGCTGTGTTAGTTTATGCTATACATTCTTTTAGTGTAGTGACAATGGTGTACACTTTTGTGATGACTGTGATATATTGTATTATTAATGAGTTGTACGTAACTTGTGTTTTGAGTCATGTAGTTAAAGGGTTTCATACTGTTAATTCATATTATTTCAATCATTATATATATGTAGTGTATATACATACCTGACATTCGCACACACACACACTACTACTACTACTACTACTACTTTGCAGTCACTCGGAATCGAGTATGACGATCATCCAGCTATGATAAAATGATATGAGTTATTAAGGATGTCACCTTCGTTAGTGAACTCTGAGGGTTGTCCACAGATGTTGCACATGTGGAGGGCTACATCTAGTGCGGGAGGAGCGGACAGTGTCAAAATGGCTGAGGGTCCGCCAGAGGGCTTCCCTGTTGACCGAGTCTTAGGCCTTGGTTAGGTCGCCGTAGGTCATGTACAGGTCACGACGCTGCTCTCTGCACTTTTCCTGTATCTGGCGGGCAGCAAAGATCATGTCAGTGGTGCCACGTGATGATCTAAAGCCACATTGAGATTCCGGGAGGAAGTTTTCCGCCTCAGGAAGAAGTCTGTTACACACACACACACACACACACACACACACACACACACACACACCTACATAAACTCTACATTATAATTTACTCAGAGTTACGTGTACACAAGTGACCTCGGAATAGCCAGGTAGGAGGAGACGAGATTCACCTGAGCGGACAGGTAGACAGTGTTGGATGAGATTACATATCTTGAGGTAATTTAATGTAATGGTTATATTATTGTAATTTATTTTCGTTGTTCTTGTTGTTGTTGTAGTTTTGTTGCTGTTGTTATTGTTATTGTTAATGCTATTATTATTATTATTGTTATCATTATTATCGTCATTTCTGTTATTATCATGATTATTATTCCTATTGTACCTATACCTGTACCTGTAGCGCTTCATTGTGCATTAAATAATCAGGTAAAACTGTGTACTAATTAATGGTGACTTATTTGTAACGTGAGGGAGTGCAGAGTTTACCTGTGTTAAAGACAGGTGAATGTGGACTCTCTCTCTCTCTCTCTCTCTCTCTCTCTCTCTCTCTCTCTCTCTCTCTCTCACTGTAGGTCAACCAGATATCCAGATTTAGCGAGAGCAGGAACTCAGATAGCTAATTAGTGACCTGTTGAGTAATTAGGGAACATTGGCTAATTTATGCAGGTAATTAACCTTGGGATGTCTCCAGTTGGCTAATTATACTTGGTTGTTGAAATTAATTAGCTTTAAAGAGTTAGTTCATGGCCTCAAATTTGACATATGACTGCATGTGTGTGTGTGTGTGTGCGTGTGTGTGCGTGTGTGTGTGTGTGTGTGTGTGTGTATATATATATGTGTGTGTGTGTGTGTGTGTGTGTGTGTGTGTGTGTGTGTGTGTGTGTGTGTGTGTGTGTGTTGAAAAAAATAATAGTGTATCTATGTTTGTATAGTAAATCTAACTTAACCTAACCTACCCTTGACATCCTGTGTTTGCCTTTGAGCCTTAAAGATGATGAGAGAGAGAGAGAGAGAGAGAGAGAGAGAGAGAGAGAGAGAGAGAGAGAGAGAGAGAGAGAGGCACACGGAAATCCACAGTCCATTTTAACTTCAATTTCCATCTGTTTGTCTCTCTTTCGGCTTGATGTCTGTCTGTCTGTCTGTCTGTCTGTCTGTCTGTCTGTCTATTTGTCTGTTTATATTTCTCTCTCTCTCTCTCTCTCTCTCTCTCTCTCTCTCTCTCTCTCTCTCTCTCTCTCTCTCTCTCTCAGGTAGTGTGGCTGGTGTCCAGGGAAATCACCAGATGCACCTGAGGAACGTCCACCATTTTGACGCCTTTGTGAAAATGTTGGCTTCGTGGGCACCTGTAATTTACCTGTGGCATGTCGTGGTGAGTGTTACCTGTGGGTGCTGAAGGTGAGAGAGAGAGAGAGAGAGAGAGAGAGAGAGAGAGAGAGAGAGAGAGAGAGAGAGAGAGAGAGAGAAATTGGAAAAGACACACACACACACGCGCACACACACAAACACACAAACACACATACTGAGGGGGGAAGAACCAGTGCTGAGGGGTGAGAATTAGCATACGTAACTAAGTCTCCTCTTTAGTCCCCTGCTAGTAGAGACATGGAGAGGGTGGAGAGGGGTGTGTAGGGTGGAGAGGGGTGGAGAGGGAGTAGAGGCACGGAGGGGGTGGAGAGGGTGGAGAGGGGTGTGGAGGGTGGAGAGGGGTGTGGAGCTGATCTTTGTTTACATCTGTCAGCTGATCTTTGTTTACATATCATCAGCTGATCTTTGTTTACATATCATCAGCTGATCTTTGTTTACATATCATCAGCTGATCTTTGTTTACATATCATCAGCTGATCTTTGTTTACATATCATCAGCTGATCTTTGTTTACATCTGTCAGCTGATCTTTGTTTACATCTGTCAGCTGATCCTCCCTACATAGGTTCCCACACAGGATAATCTTACTCATTAACACAATACAGGTAGAACAAACAAACGTCTGACAGATCATTATAGCGCTTCATTATAGACAAATATTACAGATAATTATACCACTTATGTTAATGATTATTGTATTATAATGCTTCGGTTCATAGTTTAATCTTGAGTAATTATTGGTTGTCAAATCTATCCTCGTCAGAGTATTATACCTGACTGATACAATCCATTAAAATCTTTCCTCTTCAAATGGTCAGATCTATCCAATCATTCCCATTGAAAAATATAACGTTTATCCAATCTCATCTATCCAATCGAAGCTTCATATCTATCCAATCGAAGCGTTACATCTATCCAATCGAAGCTTCATATCTATCCAATCGAAGCGTTACATCTATCCAATCGAAGCTTCATATCTATCCAATTCGACATATTACAATCTACCCAATCATCCACCCAATCAAATATGTTGTAATCTATCCCTTCATCTATCCAATCCTACGGCGTAATAATCTATCCAAATACGCCGCCGTCCAATCCGACATCAATTCATTCGAGTGTTTGAGCAGTACACGACTGGGAGTTGGGAGGGGAGAAATATTACCTCTTGAATATAAATGAAACTATTGATTGCATTTACCATAAGGGAAATGGATCTCTCTCTCTCTCTCTCTCTCTCTCTCTCTCTCTCTCTCTCTCTCTCTCTCTCTCTCTCTCTCTAATTCTCTCTCTTTTTTTTCGTTTTCACTTTATTTTTTTATTCTTTGTCAGTGTGTGTGTGTGTGTGTGTGTGTGTGTGTGTGTGTGTGTGTGTGTGTGTGTGTTTCTGTCTGTCTGCTTGGCTAACTGTCTTTCTCTCTATAATTCTGTATGACTGTCTGTATCAATTTTACTGTATATCTTTCTGTTTGAATTTGTCTGTCTGTCTGCCTGTCTGTTTGTCTGTCTGTCTATCAGCATATCTCTCTGTCTTTCTGTCTCTCTCCGATACGCATACTTAAGAGAGGTATTTCTCAACGTAATATGAGACACATCTCTCTCTCAGCCTGGACGAGAGATTCACTAACAACTTCCTCTCATTAAAATATATCTTCTTTCTTAAAAACATTATGAAGGTTTAGTGAAGAATTCTGTTTTTATCGCAGTTTTCCATGTCCGTTTTCTGTGATTTAATGATGTTGTTTTCATAGTGACTTACTCTTAACCTAACGTAACCTAACGCGCGCGCACACACACACACACACACACACACACACACACACACACACACACACACACACCGTCCCTCGTGTTATTTTTTCCTCCCACGGCTTTGTGCTTCACCTCTTAGCACTGTCTGGCACCCCTTGACACCTGCTGGCACCCCTTGACACCTGCTGGCACTCCTTGACACCTGCTGGCACTCCTTGATACCTTCTACAACTACCTGGCACCCCTTAGTACCCTCTGACATCCTATAGCAACCTGTGACACCCCTTGACACCTCTTGACACCCCTTGACACCCT